>VZTG01004987.1:347248-664479 GCA_013397845.1 Melanocharis versteri | reverse complement strand
GTTCCGTCGGCGGGCCGCGGCGGGCAGCCCCCCACGGCGGGCCGCGGCGCCAGCGAGGACGTGAGGAAGTGCGGGTACCTGCGGAAGCAGAAGCACGGGCACAAGCGCTACTTCGTCCTGCGGGCGGAGAGCCACCTGGCCCCCGCCCGGCTGGAGTACTATGACAGCGAGAAGAAGTTCAAGAGCAGCCTGCGGGCGGCGGGGGCCGGCGGGGCGGCCGCTCTGTGCTGCCCCCCGCCCAAGCGGGTCATCCCGCTGTACCAGTGCTTCACCGTGAGCCGCCGGGCCGACGCTAAGCACAAGCACATCATTGCCCTGTACACCAAGGACGAGTACTTCGCCATGCTAGCCGAGAACGACGCCGAGCAGGAGGCCTGGTACCAGGCTATCAGCGAGCTCATGAATCAGAGCAAGAGGAGCTTCCTGGAGCAGGAGGACCATGCCGATCAGCAGGTGGACGAGGATGATGAGCACTACGGGGCCGCGCTCAGGCCTGGCACCGTGTTCAAGGAGGTGTGGCAGGTCAACGTGAAGCCCAAAGGCTTGGGACAAACGAAAAACCTCACTGGAGTGTATAGGTTGTGCCTCTCCAGCAAGGCCATCCACCTTGTCAAGCTGAACTCGGAGGTGCCCTCTGTTCACTTGCAGCTGATGAACATTCGTCGCTGTGGACACTCAGAGAACTTCTTCTTCATTGAAGTGGGCCGATCTGCCTCTATTGGGCCTGGAGAGCTCTGGATGCAAGTGGATGATTCGGTTGTTGCCCAAAATATGCACGAGACTTTTCTGGATACCATGAAAGCTCTAAAGGCCTTTGCAGAGTTCAGGCCCCGAAGCAAGAGCCAGTCTTCTGGTGGTGGCAGCAGTACCAATCCCATCTCTTTCATCACCACCAGGAGGCACTTGGGCAACCTACCGCCCAGCCAGACGGGCTTGCAGAGAAGATCTAGAACTGAGAGCATTGCAGGAGGCACTCCTCCTATCACCAAAAGCAACAATTCCTATCGCTTCAGAACATCCAGTGAAGGAGAAGGAACCATGACTAGGCCTTTTAGGTCAGTGACTGGGAGTCTGATCCACTTGAATACTGCAAGGATGAATTTGGGCCGGCAAGAAGGGAGTGGAAGGTATGTGAGAGCTGCTTTCAGCTCATCTTACCACACGAGGTCTGCTTCTCTGCCTGTTTCTCATTTTCCCTCCACCACAAGTCCCATCAGTGTTTCTTCCAGCAGCGGCCATGGTTCTGCTTCGGACATGCTGACCAGGCCTTCTAGCTCATCTGTTTGTGGTTCCCCAAGTGATGGGGGATTTATCTCTTCTGATGAGTATGGCTCCAGCCCTGGAGATTTCAGGTACTTTCGGGTGAGGAGTAATACACCAGATTCTCTGGGAAACACACCGCCTATCAGAGAGGAGAACTGTCTGAGTGAGTACATGTCCATGAATAAGCAACAGGGAGATGATGGCTCAAGAGATGATTATATGGAGGCTGAAAAGTGTTTTAGGAAAAGAACTTACTCTCTAACAAAACCAGCTTCTGTAGCAGTGCAGCAGAAGACAACACAAACTACAGCTTTGTTGGATGAAGATTCTGCAGGAAATCACAGACGATTACTTTACTCTGAAACACCAAAATTGAAAGATAACCATGAATTGGAGTACAGTGACACTAACCATGATTCCATGTGTAACCAAAGCAGGAGTAAAGCCAGGGATGATGGGTACATGCCAATGATGCCAGGAGTGGCATCTTCTCTATCCAGCACCAGCGATTATTTGCCAATGACTCCTAAAAGCATGTCTGTTCCAAAACAGGTTAACAATTCATGGTCACCATCTCAGGTTGATTCCCGAGGCTATATGATGATGTTTCCAAAGGGCAGCTCTTCACCTGTACGGAGTCCTTTAACTGGATTTGCTTCTAAGGGAAGTAATGAGAAGATTGTAAACAACGAGTATATGGATATGTCACCTGGTAATTCAGCTCCAAAGCACCCCAGTGATTCAAATTATTTTCATACCACTTCTGTTTCCAAAGGTTTTAGTTCATATTTTTCTTTGCCCCGAAGCTTTAAGGCGTTATCAGGACAAAATGGTGACCACAGTGAATATGTTCCAATGTCTTCGCCTGGAAAACTCTTGTATGGTGGACCAGAAAATGTAAAGGGGGTCAGCAGTGAGACTTTGGCTAATGGCATCTCTAAATTACCGGCGTTGAAAGGTTCAGATGAAGGACTTGTGCAGAACAGGGCTACCAGGCCCACACGACTGCCCCTAGGTACGAGAGGGAGTAATACCATCCCCAGAATGTATGATCGTACAGTTCCACCTGAGCCTGCGAGTCCTGGTGAATACATAAATATTGATTTTAATGAAAAGGTTAGTAACACACCATATTCCTTATCTGCAGAAGGATCTCCATCGTCTCTAGGTTCAAGTAGTGACCACAGACAGTCACCGCTCTCTGATTACATGAGTGTTGACTTAGATGTGCAGTCACCGAAAGCAGCGAAGGAACTGTCTAACTCTTTAACAGATATTTCAATTTATGCAAGTTCCAGTATTCCTAGAAACCAACCAAACCCTGACTATGCCAGACTTTCATTTGGTACTGCTTGTGTTAGCACGGCAAGTAACAGGACTGATGACTACACTGAGATGACATTCAACATGGCAGCAACACCACCAAGGCCATTTGCCACTGAATCTGACGGTGTAAAGATGAATAGTCCTTCTTCCATCGTTAATAGACTCTGCATTGTTGATCGATATGCTGGTAGCAGTAGCTTCTCTGTCCCTAGCCCTGACCCCCCAGTGGGACCAAAAGTGATTCGAGCTGACCCTCAAGGCAGGAGGAGACACAGTTCTGAAACGTTTTCTTCTGCTGGGACTGTGACGACCTCATCCTCTTTCTTTACTGACAGTAGCAAAAGACACAGCTCTGCCTCATTTGACAACGTTTGGTTAAAACCGGATGAAAACATTTCTGATGGTCAGGACAGCAAAATGTCCAGGGATACCTCAACTGGATTTCAGAATGGCTTAAACTACATTGCTCTGAATTTACGCGACGACCCTCTAAGCTGTGAGGCAAGTACTACAGCGCCAGCTTGCCATCTCCAAAATGGTACTTCAGGTTTGGACAGTGGAGCTTACGTAAGCATAGATTTCAGCAGATCAGGTGGGCTGAAGTGTAACGCTGCGAGAAAAGGTTTGTAACTTTAAAAGCACTTCCCTTTCGTGCTTGCTTAACCATAGGAATTAGGTTGCTTAGCGCTGTCTTCAGAGTGGGCTAAATGCTTTTTATAATCTCTTGTGTTATTCTAGTACAACCAGTTTTGTTGTAGTGCAGCATCTGAGCTGCCGAACAGCAGTGAAAGGGGATGTGGTCCTTTGCCTGAAAGATTTATGTGCCTCTTCTAGGCAGTCAGAAGTGTTAGCAGACTGTCATCTGCCTTTTTTTAAAAATTATTAATTTTGCTATCATAAGCATTAATGATATTTCATGTTGTGAATTCTTGTCCTGAGGTTATGGTAGCTCTTGCCTTCACTTCTGTTTTGCTCTTTTTCCCTTAGAACTAGATGACTCTTAATTTTTTTTCCTGAACTGAAATTTTTGTTATTTGAAAGCTCAAAATAGCTAAATTTAGTTTAGACCTCAAAATCTGAGGCTTAAATATGTTTCTTGTTTCTTCTTAATGTATTTGAAATACATATTACAGGGTTTTTTTGTGTGCAGATGTGCCCAGATTTATTTAGCTGAATGTTGTGTAAACAGAACTCAGTGTTTTTCCCTTAAAAGTTTGGTGGCTCCTTTTGAGCTCTGGTCTCCACAGTATCCTTGTGTCGTGGGGAGAAGCCTGAGGACCTGGCTGACCAGTGTGGAGGAGAGCTCAGGCAGCCCATGGCCTTCACATTCACCACTTAGGCCTCAGCTGAGCTGTAACCTTTCTCTGGGGTCTGCCTTTTGTGTAGCAGGTGAGGAATACCTGTGGTTGAGGAAGAACAGGCTCTAAGCAGTGTATTCCAGGTCTGAAACTTGGGAGGGGAGGCTGCTGCCTTTCAAGTTGTCAGTGGTCTGACCCAGCGGTAAGGTCATGCAGTTCGAAGTGTGCATAAAAATAAAGGTGTTGCAGGTCGGGAGGAAGAGTATGGGAAAGAGGAGGGACACTCCTGTTCATATGATAAGCTCTCATGGTGGGAGCAAAGCCAGTAATTAGTGGCGTCGTGCGTGTCTCCCGGCTGAGTGGTGGTGTGTGGGAATGCTGGGCTGGAACTCTGAAAGGGTAATCATTGCTTTGGTGCTGGTGACCCACTGAACTCCTTACAGTAATTCACTCTCCTGGTAGAAAACTATTTCTGTTGGAAATGATGTTTTCCTCTCTTTGCAAATGTATGTATAGTCAGTAATTGTTGGATACTAAGAGGAAATAATCATGGTTGGACATTGATACTTGTCTAATCTGTCCACAGATAATGCAGTAAAGGGGCAGGCTGCTGCTGACTTTTATATTTTTAATTACAACCTTAAACACTGAAAGGATTTTTTGTCTAGTTTTGCTTTAAAACAAAGTTTCTAAAGGTAGAAGGTATTGCAGGAGCTTAAAATTGTGTAGCCTTTACTAGTGGAAGGAGTAAGCCTGACTCAGCTCGCATGCCATTTGGTGTCTGGTAGCACTGCTTGGGGCTGCTCAGAAATGTGTGGTTTGCCTCAGTGGTTTTTTTCCCTCTGCTTTGTTTTGTTGGGTGGAATCAAATTTAGAAGATGTTGAAAGTTGCCAGTCCAAGAAGTGCTTTCTTCCAAAGTTAGTCTTTCAGCACTTCAAAGATTTGTCTGCTAAATTGCAGTCAGAGGCACGCTGATTGCTGCAGCTGATTTTTGTTTGTTTTTTCGTGTTTTTTTTTAAAGCACCTCCAAAACCAACAGAATTTTTAACTTGATCTTACTCCCCTCATATGACTGAAATCTGTGTTACAAAGTAAAACTTTTTACAAAATAAAGATGAAAAAAGAACAAATATGTTTTCCTTTCAGCCATACTGTAAGTATTACATTGGAAAAGACTTTAAAAGAGATACTGTGTTTAGGAATTGTATTTATGATAAGCATTTTGCTTACTATTGCTACAGCAAAGTATCTACAGCCCCGTGCTTGGGGTTTTTCCCTTGTCTATTACAAGTTGCAGAAGAGCGAGGGGCATAACAGCTGCTGGCTTTTGTTGGGAATTGAAGTTTTCTGGAAATGAAATGCATTAAAAAGGGGAGGAAACAACTCTGTGCAAAAAACATGGGCTTTGCCAGGAAATCAGGCATCTTTCTAGTCCTAAAAAGAAACACAAAATTATACAAGGCCTAAGAGTTTTCTATAAAGGCAGTGTAAAATATTTCTGGTATATAGTAGGAGGGTAGTTGAGGTGTGGACACTGGTCACTTGTAGGGGCTCATGAAGGGGTGAACAGATTTTGGAATAGTCCAGGCTAAAAGCAGCTTGCGAGACTTGGATATGGTACTGTAAATTGGTGGTGTACATCTGTTTCTCAGGAATGACTTAAAATTCTTGATTATAAAGATAGCTGTTTACTTTCAGAAATCACGTCTCTGAGATATTGCAAGTACAATTTTAGAAGTATTCAGAAGCTGTATTCTTTAAACAGCTTATTGGTTTCTATGGCAATAAAGCTTTTTTTAACATTTAAAAGTTTTCTGTAATCCAGAAAAACATTTTCATATTCCATTCTAAGTAGTGAAAATGAATCTTCACTTTTAAACCTCTTTTCTCCTGAAGAGGTGTATTGTGCCTTTAGGTAATTGATATTTTGAATACTTTTGGAGACTTAGCAGAACTGAGTGCTGTCTTTCGCACTGCATCTCACTTTTTCGGCTTCTCTGCCTGAAAAAGTACTCTGTGGCTAAATCTATTCTTAAGGGAAATATTTAGCAGATGTATTTACCCTTTACTTCCTAGAAGGGAGCTATCCCATCTGTGTTAAGTTCCGTCAGGTAGAGAACATCATCTCTTCTTCCTGAACCACAGTTTTATTGGAAGGAAAACACTTCCCAGCTTTGGATTGTTTGCTTTTTTGTTTTGTTTTTGTTTGCTTGAATGGAATATTGTGTTCTGTGACACAGCTGTGTTCTCCAAACTGCCAAGGGTGGTGAAGTGATTTCCAATGCATCACTGCTCCCTCATTGTAATTCCCAAACTACTTCAGGTTCACCGATGTGAATCAAACTTTTTTTTTTCCCCCGTTCTCCATTCATGACATGTATGGAGGAGGGGGAGAGCACAAAATTGCAATGGTAGCTAGGCCTGACTTGTTATTAAACTCTTTTGGGGGGTTTAGGTAAAGCGAAGCTCAGGTTTTATGTTGATAATGATAAAAAGAATATAAGGTCCTGATTTTCAGTGCTTGCAGTTTAAGGAAGTCATTAGCAAAACAATTTCATCATGAAATTGTTACACAATATTGAAGCAAGCGGTTTGCAGTTTTGATTACATGAATCTGAGTCATGACATTTTGTGCTAGGACTACAGAATACTAAAGCTACTTCAAACAGGGTTTAGCTAATGTATACCTTGTTACTGGACCTTGTAGTAACTGAGCAGGATAATGAGAATGGGCAGTAATAAAATGCATTATGAGTCCTGTATAACACAAGTTTCTTCAGTCTTAATTAGAAATGTGATTCCTGCAAAGATACCCTGGACTCAAAAAGCAACTGTTCAGAGTAAATGTAATGTTTTGCTTAATAGCAACTCAGCTGTTTCATACCTGCTCTTTAATCTTATTTGCTGCTCTGTGATACTTACCTGATACTCTAACACTATGCTAAGATATTATTTAAGATGTTCTCTAAAGTGCAGGATTATAATTAAAGTGTTCCTCACTTTTTTAATCTCTCCTGTGCTAGACTGGGTGAGAGTGCTGTGTACACTTTGGGAAGTTGACAGGAAGGGAAACAACTACAACTGTAAATCAAAACTTATGTTCCAAATTGTCCAGATCTTTTCTGGTAACTTGCGTATTTCAAATGCAAAATCTTGAAGAATAAAAGGAACAATATATACTTTGAGAAATTCAGAAGCTGAAAGTTTTAGCTATTACTAATATAGTAAATTACAGTTTATGGGATATGAGGCAACTAACCGCTCCTTTTGGGTTTCAAAGTAGTAGTTTTAAAGTTTATTTCAAACTGAGACTCTTCTATATTGGCAGAATACTTAAGGCAGGGGCCCATTTAAAAATAATATGAAGAACTGTACTGCAGCACATCCAAATGCTGCTGTGTATCCTACATCTTTGAAGTAGTGCTGAGATAATAGTTTTTAAAAAAACCCTAACAGCTCAAACCATTTTAATCTTGCTGTAACAGATGCCGCTTTAATGGTCTTGGGTAACTTACAGCTATGCTTAAAAATACCCAAGGTAATTTTTTCTCGAGTAGTATATGAGCTGCTGAAGGCAGAACAGATTTTTGCCATGTGGCATGGGAGTGAGTTAATTATGACATATTTGACCAAGAATCAGTTCGGTTTTACTTGTACTTTGTTGAGAAAGTCTGAGACAAGAATGTTCCTCTGCCATTGAAAGAGAACGCTTACTTGGAGTCAGTGTTAAAATACTTCTGGAGATCAACTTTCCAGACTTTAAATCCATAGTTGCAGCTGATGGTGACATTTGTCTTTTTGGAGGTCTAAAACCTTTTGCTTGTAGCTGTCTAGTAGGTGAAAGCATTGGCTGCAGGATGCAGGGAGGTCTGGGAGTAATCCAGCATGGATTCAGAGTGCTTTTTGTGGTTGTTTTTGGGTTCATTTTGTTTTTTATTTTAAAGCCTTTTGTTGAAATCTTAAGTGCATTATTACCCATTTACTTTTCCCTGTAAAACTTCACATTTTCCCCTCCTCCCTTGATGTCTGAGGGCCCCTTGTTCCCCTGTCACTGAGGCAGCAGGTTGGAGTTGCAGAGGGTGGGCAGCACTCGGTCGGTCTTTCCAGAGGCTGTATTCCAGCATGTGATTACTGGGGTGGTTTGTCATTAGGTATTTCTTTGGGGTTTTTGTATGTCCAGTGGTATGTTAGCAGTAGGTAGAGTTTGGGTTTGCTTTTCTCTGCATATGGTCTTTTTTTTTATGAAAGGATCTTTAATACATTTTCTTCATATTGATTGCTCGGGGGAGGATTTATACCTTGAGGTTTTGGGTGGTACTAAAAGGAGCTTATAGTACTGTGTTGTACCTTGGTGTGTGTGTGCGGTCTGTTTGTGGATCTGTGGGGCTCCCAAAACCATGCTGAATTCTGTTGATTGCGCTAACAAGTTTGCTTTTCTGCGCTGAAGCGGGAAACAAACTCTAGAGTTTTATTTTAGGTACTGTTGTGATCAAATGTGGTGTTCTTCAACTCAGAGGAAAATGGAGTGACAAAACTGAAAGGCAGGTGTGAGAGAGTCAAGCTTTCTGGAGCCTGGGGATATACTATTACTGCTGTTTTCTCCTAAAAATGGGCTGTTATCTTACGACACATCCTTAAATGGTGTTTAATGACTTGGCTGGAGAACTGTCCAATGGTCCACCTTGAAAATTTGCTGTTTAACTTTTTTCAATTTAGATTCTACGTATTCACAACAATCCTATGATCAACTTGCACTGTTGTCTTGCAGGTTTAGGCAGTGACAAGGGAAAAAGGGGTAAGTATGTTCCAGTTTTAATCAAGCCCTGCAACTCCATGAAGGTTGCTCAGCTCAGGGACGGGTTATGATTTACTTGAGAGGCAGAGCTGTGATCAGGAAGGGATTTCTGAAGTACTTGATGGCAGTGGGAGGACAAAGGTGAATGAGCCTGACTCATCAAAGGCATTTCAGAGATGTTGCTGACTATCTTATCTAAATGATCTTGGACATGTAAGTGTTTGGATTTGTGGAGATTTTGCTTCAGGTGTAGCATTACCCCAGGAGCAGCAGTGTTAGTAGACTTAGCAAGAATTTTCTTCCCTCTTCAAGTTGTGACCTGTATCTTAGGGGCCAGAGATTGCTTATTTCCAAACATTATTTTTCTGTTGATTTAGATCTATGGTTGGATGCAAACCATTGAGACTGCACCTGTGTGTGTGTGTGTGTGTATATGTGTTTTGTGTGCCAATGATTTGTGAGTTAAGTGTGAGGTCTAATCTTTTTTATTCTTCCAAGAAGAGTGGGTTTTTGAAAGAGGTGGCTTATACTGAAATTACTATAGTTAAGATTTGGCTGTAATTCCAAGGTGATGATACAATTTAATGTGACTCAAGAAAATTGAAAACTTTAATAAATCACTGCTAAAGGTAAATAGGGGTTGTATTCACTGCATAGCATATGTATGTTATGAACTTCTGTAAATACCAAACTGAATTATTATTTGGGGCATTAAATAGATAAGAATAGTACTTCCTTTTTGCTAGGGTATGAAAGGCTGATAAATATGCTGCCTGCTTGGAGAAAGGTTTCCTTTTTAGTAGAATAGAATTTTGCAGAATGACTGAGGATATCAAAATGCTTTTTTTTTCCCTTTTGAAAATTGTAGGTAATAATATCAAAAGGACTGCAAAAAAACCTATTGAAATTGGTTTCTGAATTTATTGAGGCACTGTTGAGGTATACTCTCTTTCCACAGGGAATAGTGTAATTCTGTTTCTGTACTCGTGTCGACTCAGTTTGCTTTATTGTTTATGGTTGTTGCTGACCAGATAAATTTGCCATGTAACTTTTCTTCCTACTGGATAGCCTGAGCCTGAATTATTTTTTGGGAACTAGTGGTTCTCCTTACCCAGATCTCTTAGGCTAGCAGGAGTTTGGGAAGTTCTTAGTGACAGTGAAGCAGATGCATCATTTATAAATATATACTGATTGCATACTAGCCCAAGCAGAGCTTTTCTTGTGAGCCATGGGACATGCCATTTGTATGAAACCTCTGTTTAAGCTATTGACAAGCACTGGTGTTTCTGTTTCCTGTATGGAATTATTTTGAATCTTAAGTTAATCTGTTAGAACAATTTATAAGCTCTTTGCTTTTCAAGTAGTACATTTGCTCCTTAACAACATTTGCTTTTTGTTGTGTGAGAGGCTTTGGGAGGCCTTTTTTGTCTATATTTCACCATATGTTTTTTGGGGGGATGGGTGGGTTTTGTATTTAAGTGTTTTTAGAACAAGATGTTTTTAAATTGCAGGTTGTGGTGAACAGGAAATCAGTTAGAAATGAGATGAAAAAATGAACAGATTTGATCTTGAGATAATTCAGACATTATTACGACAGAGTCTGTTAATGGAAGCTTGTAGCTCCAGACAGGATCTCTCCAGACATGATCTCTACTTGTTGTGGAACCTGAACAGGTAGACAGGATGGAGGTCTCTGTATGGTGCAGCAAATGTAAATGTGTTAGTCCCTCTCCTAAGGAACTTACCATTTAAAGATGAAAATAAAGAGGTGGATGAAACCTAATGTGCTGGGGTGGAGAGTAAGATAGAGATCAAGGCTGCTGCCATTGGCAGAGTCCAGATAAGAGCCTGGAAGAGATGAAAGGCTGCTGAGAGTGGTTGTAGGAGAGGAAGCTTGTGGAGGCACTTGGAAGGGTAAGCACATGGCAGGGAGCAAGGGAAGGTAGTGAGCTATAAATACAGCAGTCGTAATGGTTTAAATGACTTGAAAAGGATGAGGTAAATGTCAGAACACTGGCCAGGATATTAATCTTGGTAAGAGGAATGTGGACCAACATATATCTCTGAGTTAGGCGCATGTCCCAATGTTTACTTCTCCCTTTTAGATGTGATATTTTTTTTCTGTTTTTATTTTTTTTCCTTTCTGTAAATTAATTTTCCTGCAGACATGTGGCTGGTATATCTGGTGTGAGCAGGTGTGCAGGAATGCATACCAAAGCACAGGATCACCCTGGGCAGCATCCCTTGGCAGTTAATGTTGTGTGGACTGAGGCCTCTGTTCTTGGTGAGACTTTGCTGCAGAAGCAGCCAAGCTGGTGGAACTGCCTTGGTGTTACTACTGGTTCATTTTTTGTTTTTTTAGGTGGCATATCTGTGTTTCAGGCAGTCTTCTGACATTGGAGGGGAGGCACAGTGGGGCTTGGGAGATAGTCACTTTTAGGATTTGTAACCAGTGCACCAGAGCATTTGGAGCCCATATCTAGGTGAGGAGGTCTGCATGGGACCTGCTCATTGCTGCTGCAGTGCTGTCAGCTGCAGGAATGAGGCCTGTGAAAGCTGGAGTGCAGCACAATCACTTTCACAGAAGAAAGTTACTTTATTTCTGTGTCTGTAGATCAGGTTGAACAGATGCTGCAGTGGTTTTGGTTAAGTCTGGAACTGGTGCCAGTGTTGAGGCTTGATTCACTGTTGAGGGTATGAGTGATTGAAGTATTGATGTTCATGTGTTCCGCAAGGTGGACACTAAGCAAGAGTTGCACACTGTTGATTAAACGTTGTCTGTGTTTAGAGTCAGTTCTTATTAAGGAATTCTGTCCTTATGAGCTCCTGAACTGCTCCTGGAAGCTGAAGGTGCAATCCTTGGCTCTTGGGCATGTCCTGTGATTTGAGATGATGTTGCTTCACACGTGCAGTCCAATCTGAACCTTTCTTCTTCCTCCCCTGCATGAGCCAGGGTTTGGGGTGTCCTAATGTTGGCGGAGAGTCAATACTGTAATAATTAGGAAATGTAAAAAATTGAGCCATGCCACTGCTGTGTGTGATAGCAGAGAGTGGCTGATAGTGAAGATTCATTTCTTTTTCTGTGCAGGCACTCATAAGCCTGCACAGGTATGTAACTGTGTGGGTGTGTGGCTGCATAGTAACTTTCTGCCTTTGACAGTCACTTATGGCAGTAGAGGTGAAAGAAAAAGGTAGTGCTGAATGCTTGCAGGTGTTGATGTCTGAAGTGGTTGAGAAGAGGGAAGGGATGAATTACAGTAGGTGAAACTTCTTGTAGAAAGAAAGTCTCGGGAAAGATGATTTGAAAGGTGGGGAGCTGTTTCATTAGTCATGAGTGACACTGTCCGTTCTCTTGGTTGTGTTCATAATAATAGTTTGGCTCACTCAAGCCCCAGACCTGTGCCTGCAAGCAGACACCACCCAGCAGAGGAAGAGCAGAGCAGGCATGTATAATACTTCCCACAAACATACACCCAGCCTCTGATTTTCTAATTTTTTTTCAGCTTGGGGGATTTCTTAAGCCTGGTGTAGTTTGTTTGTTTTATAATCCTTTATGGATCTTTAATCCAAGTACTTTTCCAATCTCTCTTTGATCCTGTGTAAACTCCTTGTATCCATAGCAGCCTGCAATCTGTCAGGACATGCTGCATGCAGACCTCTGTCCATTTTGGACCCTGCTCTATATCAGCTTTGTTTGGCAGTCCCCGGTTTGTGTAGTGGAAGAGATAACGAATCTTATCTTTTTTCTCCAGGCCACTTAGGATTATGTAGATGCTGTGCCCTCCTCTGCCATACACTTTTCCAGTGTTTTGTACCACACATAGTGCAGACCTGTGGTATAATCTCGGCTTTATAATTTCCTGTTATGTCCCGATACTTCTCTGGATGCTTAAGGGGTTCTTGTTACCAGTCTGTTCCTCACTGGGAAGCTATGTCACACCTTGCAGGAATTTTTCTGCACTACTCAAACTTTCCAAGTATTCCAAGTGCTTTCTGGATGCAGGAAGCAGGGCTGTGCGTGCAGAGGTGTTTGCTGTGGCTGTTTTCTTTCCTGTTTGTTTCCAAACAGTTCATAATGCCCACTTTGCAGCAAGAACACAGACAGGAAATATTCCTCCCAATTGCCACTGAGGGCTCCTGACCTTTGTCATGGGAGCAGAGGGAACTGCAGCAGGTGTTATTCTCAGAAGCCACACAAACAACTTTGGTTTTTTTGGCTAAAATTCACCCATATTTTCTGTGGTTGGGGAGGTCAGGTGCAGTAACTCACGCACTTGTGGTGAGAATGCTTTTTCAAAAGCAGAACGTTTTTTCATTCTTCTGCAACATGAAAATCTGAAATTTTGAACTGTGTGTTTTGAGGTGGAGAAGAGTCAATTTTTAGTGTTGTTGTGTTATATTGTAATAGAAATTTAGTTTAAAACCTCCAAACAAACTCAAAAAAACCTCCAACAACTTCTCGTCAAGCTGTCCAGTGCAATTTGAGTTGGTGTTAGACCTCTGCCAAATCTGCAGGCAAGTTTACTAATTCTAGGAATAGTATCAGCAAAAGAGATGACATTAGGGAGTGCACATAAGGCCTTCCTAGAAACAACCCTGCTGTTTATTCAAACAGGAAAAAAAGCCACTGTTGCAAGAGATAAGGCATTTCTACAAAGTGAATAGAAATTATCTGAAAGCATGGCAGAGGTTTTTAGCTTGTGAAATTGCTGAGCACTAATAATAGCAAAACCTTATTTTGAATGAACAGTTGTGCATAAAGTTTATTTGTAAGAGTAACTTTGCCTTCTAAATTTTAGAAATACAGCTTGAAGAGAAGTATATTTTACTGGGATATTGTTACCAGTTGCTGTGTTTAAATAGTTTATCCAGTGAAAAGTGGGTCATGCAACAGGGGTTTTTTTATCCCAGTTTTGCTTTTTTTTGCTTGTGGAAAGTCAGTAAAATTGTAGGTACAACATATAATTAGCTGATTTTGAGCATCATTAGTCTGTTGTTGGCTGAAGAAAGTCCGTGGAGTATATGCTTGGTGGTCAGCAGGTATTTGAACACCTTGCCAAATCAGGATGTCTCTTTGTCAGGGCCTCATTTGGGTCACCCGGGCACCGTAACTGCACATATGAGGGATGCAGCAAGTGTGTCAGGTTTTGATTTGTATTTGTAGACTCGGTGTCTGTCAGGTGCAAATTAAGAAGAAATTCGTCTTTCCTCAAGTAATACTGCTTGCCTCTAGCAAGGTCTAAAGCTATGCCATTAAAATAAGAATTCCAAGAAATAGGACAATGGCATGGGATAGTAACTGTGTATTTGGTAAGATCTGGAGCAAAAGAAGAAATCTCACTAATCTGTGAAGAATGTATTTGGGCAAATGACCCCTCTCTGGCCTGCCTGCCGTCGGGAGGGCTCCATGTGGAACTTGCTGCTGTGCTCCTGCCCTGGCCCGGCAGCCAAACAAAATGCCTTTGGATGCCACATTGTGTCCTGACATTGTGCTGGGTTTAGTGCTTTCCTGAGCAACAGGAATATTGTGTGGCCATGTGCGTAAAAAGTCTAGGACTGCTCTGCTGCTTTTGATCTGTGTAAATCAGATTAATTCTGATTTCCCCGTAACCTGAAGTTCAGGAAATGGAGAACTTCAGCAGTGTTCTCCAGAAAACATTAAGCTGTGTTAGTCTTTGACATGGAGATTTTAATAATTTAATTATGTTAAATTCATATTTTCTGTAAGCAGAGCTTTTATCTCTTTGGGAATCAGTTGCAGAATTATGTTGGTAAAAGCCTTACCTGTAAAAACAGATATTATTTAGGATGGATTTCTTTGAGAGAATTAGGGTATGTCTGCTGTGTTCTTAAAGCCTCTCAGTATGTTTCAAAGTGTCCTGACTTGTATGGCCTTGATAATTCAGATGCAGGAAATGAAGTGTAAATTGGGTGTATTCTCATCTGATACATTTTCAGGTGGAACACATTGGGTTTGCATCTAATGAATTACAACTGATTTATATCTCTGCCCCTAATTTTTATAAAACCATGTGATTTTTGCATAGAAAACTTGCAGAGTGCTTTCTCAGTGTGTTCCTTAATTTTAAATAAAACACTTTTGAGCAATGGCATGCTGCCATCCTATTTTAAATATTTGCCCCTTAGTTTCTCTTCTGCCTTGTGACCTTTTTCCTCAGCAAAATTTAGACAACTGCATGTAGTTTTATAATCTGATCCCATCTTAAACTGATTAATTGAAATGGAATTGTGTGATGAATGTTGCTTCTATTTTCCAAACTTTGCTTATATATTTCATGAGATGAACTTTGAAAATGTTTGGATATTTTCTAGACTCATTTTCCATATTAAACATTGATAGGAAGTTGAATTTGTATTGTTGTCAGTAGTCTGAAGTAGTAGAGCTCAGTTTTGAATAAAGGCTGAAGCTTTTGTGCGAAATCTGTTAATAGAGCTGAAGTTTGAATGGAAAAGCGCAGTGTAGGGTGCAATGCAATGAAAACTAGAGCAGTATATTTCTGGGCTGCCTCGGAAGGTTTTTTGCAGAGTTTTTTTTGCTGCTTGTTTGTTGTCATGATCAGTTATCAGATTTAATTTTTTTTAGACTGAGTAGATTTTCTTGGAAGAGCTTGTGACAGTCCAGGAACAACTGTGTGTTTACACTGCAAGCAAAAGTTCTGTCTGATCTGGCCACCAAGTTTTATTTGGTGGCATTTTTGTTTGAGAACTTAAGGGGAATGCTGGGTTACTCTGTGAGAATTGTACTTGTAGTCTCTGCTAGTTCACATCTCATAATTTGTTTACCTTATGGAAGTTTTTTCATCCCTTTTTCTGACAGCTTCCTTTACTGTTCAGTCCGGGCTGAGTTCAATCCATTCGTATGGGATCTGGTATGAAGTGCTAATCTGGTTTTTATTGTTGATCAGCAATTCTCATATCTGTACTATTAACACAGAAAATTTATGTCTGAGGAATCTTATATTTTGAGACTGAAATAAGATTATTTAGCTTCACAGAAGCACTGCTGTTTTCTTCAAGCACTGCGTGGCCTCATTAGGTTTCCTTCACCAACTGGTTAATGAAAAAATGGAAGCAGATCTGGTGTGGGAGAGAAGAGCCACCAAGGAGCTTAATGTGCAAGTGCTCTCGCAACCTCTCAAAATAAGGCCACATCCCTTCAAAAGGATCCTCCTGGTAGGGGCCGCAGAGGTGAGAATCCAAGTGTCAGCAGCACAACTCACACTGGCCTTGTTCTCACTTACATTAAACCCATTTTACACCTCTTTTGATGAACAACTTCTCTTGTGGTGTAGGAGCCTCTTGATAAATCTTCCTGGTGCCCAGGTGACCTCGAGGTCCTGCTTACTCCCTGTGGGCAGTGGGAGCACTGTGAGACTCAGTTAAGGAGGTGGTGTGATCCAGCACAGCTCTGGGGGATGTGGGGGGAAGCTCTGGCAGCTCTGTGGTTCAGGAATCGTGCCAGGGCTCGTGATGGTGACTGCACAGCTGCCTCGGGCTGGGCTGCAGACCCCACTTGCCCCTGGGTGCATACTCCATTGATTGTGACATGGGATTTCTGTGGTGCCTGGAGGTTGGTGCTGGGTGAACTGTGGGCCTCTGGCTGCGGTCCCACTGCAGCACGAATGGGCTCCTGAGGACAGCCCTCAGGAATGGTGATGACTGCAGCACTTTGTGGGAGGGATCTTGCAAGACTTCAGTCCCCTCTTAGATTTCAGATGAAATATTTTTCTTTTATGTGGTCAAGTTTCATAAGTTGCTTTTAGCCTTTTCTATCTGAGACTGATATATGTGTCTACATATATATATATATATATATGCTTGATACTTTTATACCAAAAAAGCACTGATGACTCAGGGCACCAGCCAGCTGTACTGCTCCAACTGCAATATTGCAGTTTCCAGCTTTAATAAAGGGATTAGAGAAGTGGTGACAACCAATAGCTCCATGTGTGAAAGACTCAATGCTTTATGAGACTGACATCAGCTTGTAGGTAATGTTTATGTGAAACTCCCTTATGTTTATTTATAGTTCATGCAGTTCTGTTTCACCTTAAAAATGAAGAAGAAACATGTTGAAGTGTAGTTTGTAATCATGGGGGCAGCAAATTAATAAGCTCTTGTTCAGAAAATGCAGAGTTTTGGGAAGGGGAGATGCTGCAGGGAAGTCACAGGCTTTCTTCTGGTTTCTTATAAATTAATCTGTGCTGTTTGAGGTTCTGCTTAGAATTACCTGGTGCTCTTGGTTTAGAATTGGTTGCCATGTTGCTGCCTGAGTACATCAGGCTGCTTTGGAGAATTAAACTTAGGACTTAAGCAGGCTTGGGTTTTTTTGCTCTTATGCCCTTCCCTTTCCCTCCAAATATATTAAATGTAACTTGGCATTACTTCATGAAAATTTTCAAAACATTTTAGGTATAAATACTGAGTTCTGCCATATGGGATTGTCTGATTCAAGCAACTGGGCCTTTGTTCTTCAAAAGGTTTTTGGGATGTGCTTGGAGAGATTAGAATAACTTGTCAAACAGCTTTCAGGTGTGCCTTGTGTGTAAGGTGCGGAGGAAAAATGTCCTGACAAAAGCAGAGACAGTTTTTGAAGTTCCTTTTATGTGAGCTTACAGGTCCACAGCAAGGAAAGGGTGGGGGGATGCTGGTAAAGTTAATTTTTATTGGGTGTAAGTTTAATATAGAAGCTTTAACTGTTTTAATGTTTGACTTGCATGCATTGTTGAGGTGTGATTCCTTGCAAGCTGTGGTGCATGTTTTCATCCTTCAGTCTTACAACAAAACAATATTTTTTCTAAAGAGGAAAATTATTTCAGAAATAATAGCTTCAGTTGGCTTTTGTGAAAACAAAGCCATTGCTGACCACATCATGCTCTGTGGGTACCAAGCAATAGCTTTTTGTAGTGATCGTATGATGTCTGTGAAATAACACAAATAGAGATTCTCAACTTGTGGGTGTATTTTGGCCGTTTCTTCCTTTAATTGAGGAAAACTAAGTTACTGTATTTTTGAAATCACTGAAATATTTGAAAAATGAAACACAGCAGCCTGGACCTTGGTGAGGGCTGTGTAGGGTTAAAAGGGAGTTTCTCCTGAAGTGGAAGAGACCCCTCTATACTTCCACACTGCTGCCAGCCCTGCCATCGCCTTTGCTGCTCTGTCTCTGGAGCCACAGGAAGCCTTTGCTGAGTGCAGGGCTGCTCAGCTGAGCTTTGGTCTTTTTCCTATTTTTTCCCCTTTTTTATTTCTTTTGAAAGGACTGTACTTTTAGCTGGACAGAAAACAGAAGTTCTTTAGCACAGGGTGGAGTTTGTGTGTGCATACCTCATGATTGGTTTGTAAGTAAATATACAGTTTTGCATTATTACACATAATGTTTGTTTACATGGTCATCTTTTCTTTAGCATTTCCCTGGGGTAGAGGCAAGGAAGAACTATGAGTTCTTCAGCAGTGATGTGTAACTGATTTCCTTGTGACCCACCAGAAGAACATGAGTAGGATTAAGCTCTGAAACCCCTTCCTCTGTTCCAGGGGCCTGTGCTGCCATTGCTGTGCTGTGTAATGAAGTGTTCCTGTATTGCAGCTCAGGCAGCTCCCGGAACAGGGAGAGAGCTGGCACTGTGTGGCTTTGAGGGAGAAAGTAGCTGACATTTCTGTATTTGTTATTTTCTGAAGACAAAATCTCTTGCACTCGTTGTTTCTCAATGAGAGCAACCGGCTCTTTCCTTCTTTGCTGTACTGCAAGGAAATATCCTGCAGGTACATACCTCAAACTTTGGAGAGAAGGTGAGCAAAACCACCTGCCTGGTAGAGGACAGTGCCCTCAGTCTTGGCTGAGGATAAAAATGGGGGAAGAGGACAGCCTGTCTCAGCTGGGAGTCAGTGTGATTCACTGGTGTGATTGACAGTAGCCCTCCAGACTGAAAATTAGTGTTCATATTGGCTCATCTGGAAGTGGAAAGGGTTTTGTAGAGAGCTGGAAGGTGACTTTTTATATGCTCCTCAGTTGTGCTCATATGATTGTAGAAAGCATTTGCATGCCCTTCATCACTTTTTTTTCCATGTCAGGAAACTCCTGAGTTGCTCTCACCTTGGCATGTCCATGGTTAATTGCAGAGCTGGTGTGCTTTGAGGGCAGACTCCCTCCTGTTTTCATTTCTGCCTTGCTTCCCATCTGTATCTTCCTGCAATACATGATTATATTTTTTGCCCCTCATTTTACCAAGCGCTTTGACTTCTGCCTTTTCCACTCAGTTTGAAGCCCCTGAAGAAGGGAGCTGGCTGTAGCTGTGTGCTTTTGTACTTGGGTGTTACCTTTCAGTGAGACTGCCTTCAAAAAGGAACGAGTGTACTCTGAGGTGTTTTTAATTATAACTAAACAAAGCTTTTTTCCTGAAAAGCTGAGGACAGGGCACGCAGCTGTCATGACTTGCTGCTCCTTGTTTGGAGCTGGAGGTGCAGGGAGTGCTGGTATTGCAGCTCTGCCCTGCTGTGAGTGGGAGTTTTGGCTGCAGCCTCCGTCACACCTGGGTGAGCGGCACTGCTGGGGTCCCCTGTGCTGCACAGCCTCGGCAGGGGAGTGGGGGACAGTGGAGTGGGCAGCTGTGAGCCCTGGTCCATCCCCAGCATGGGCTGGCGGGATGGGCTGGCTGCTGCCCCCGTTCCTGTCCCATGTACAACGTGTCACTCGTGTGCAGCGGCTCTTCAGTGCTTGTTTCAGACTCCCATTGTTCTTCCTTCCCTCAGGATCTCTGAAGGTTTGGCATCTGGGAGCGTCCCGTCCCTCTGCAAGGGACCTGCGTTCTGCAGTCAGCAGCTCTCATTCCTGCAGTGAATAAACTCCATGTGTTCTCCTCCCTAGAAAACAATTTTTTTCAATATAACTTGCATTTGAAATGTCACTGATTTTTTTTTTTTTTCTCTCCTCCTTTCTAGACTGATTGCATTGCCATGGAAGCCATTGTTGGAAGAGAAGACTTTCTTCCAGACTGCTGGTAACTCCAGATACTGTGTGGTGCTTTTGGAAGCAAAGCTCAGCTCCAACCGGCTACTTTCATTTCCACCAGCACGGACATAGACACACATCCTTTTAATTTTTTTTTCATAGACATCAGCTCTCTACAGTTGAATTAATTTGAATCGAGATTTTTTTCATAGCTGTGCTTTGGTGATGGAATTTGGTCTTTCGTGTCATATCTATTTGGGAGGCAGTGTGAATGCTAATAGGAGATCCCTGTATGTCCCTTTCTTCTTCCTGCCTTTCTCGTTAATTTAAAAAAAAATTATATTCTGAGAAGTCAAAGTTGGTTTCTGATTGTCTGTTTAACATGGGTTTTACTTCTCTGGTATGTTAACAAGTGGTTAGCTTAAAACATGTATTGCTTAGAAATACTTTGGCAGTTCAGGATTTTTCCAGGTGACTGGGCAGAAGGAGGGAGGGAGAGAGAGGTGTACATTAGCTTGAGGGATGAACCCGTGGGACTGAATGGATCTGCGGAAAAGAGACCTCTTCTGCCTTTTTTTATTTTTTTTCTTTTTGCCTTTTTTTTTTTAAGGTTTTGCTTTTATGGTACAAGAGGTATTTCTTGAGCATAGGCCAGAGGCTTATAAATCATGTGTCTGTCAGAGCTTAAATGGAAATTTTTTTTTTGCTCAGAATTTTGGTATGTACAAAGTAGGATTAATGGGCTGGTTGTCTTGTAGAGTGTTTTTGTTCTTGTTTATAAATATGAATTGTGTAAAATGAGGTTTTTGTTCATGGATTCGAATGGAGAACTGCGGAGTCGTATCCAGTGTTTGTGACTTCTGCATTAGACTTGTAAGCTGTAGCTTTTTAAAGGGAAACCACCCTAATTGATCTTACTTTCAACCAAAGTCCCACTTTTAATTTGGGACTATTTTTGTTCTTTCTTTCTTTCTGGCATAATGGGGAAAAAAAGTAAAATGTTGGCTCATCAATTGTCTTTATCCACTGACAGAAATGTGAACAATGATTATTTGACATTTTTAAAATAAGCCCTGATTTTTCTACAGTTTAAGTGCTTCACTCTTGTACTGAATTTTTTTTTTGTTGAAACAAGTTTAGCTTTTTAACACTGCTATGAACTTAAGAGAACATGACACTAGTCATTGGTGCATGCAATGGATTATAAAAGGCACTGATGATTGCTAAAGGGTTTCAAAGTGGTACACAAATCCTCATGCTGTACTGCCCCACACAGCTGGGAATCCTCCACACGTATATTGTACAACGGATGTGCCAGGCTGCCTCGCCTCCAACAGATAACCTTTAGACTGCTGGTACAGTTTGTGTAACAAATTAGAAGCTGTCAGCTTGGATTGTTCAGTGATGTGTACCCAGACCTATTTCTGAGTAGTAATGAAACATACCTGTCACTAAAACATGAGGTGATTGTTTTGGGTTTTTTTTTAGGAAACATGGTACCAATCAGTTTACACAGTGTCTAGTGACAGGAAAAGCTGTTGCTACAGGGTTTAAAAGCACAGACCTGTTTTTGATTCTGGAAGAGAAGTTTCAGTTGGTACAGTTACTTGCTGCTAAACATACAGGAATTAAAAACATGACTACTCTTACAGACCATGATACTGTCTTGCCATATAGCTGCTGGTTGGTCTCAAATGAATAATGCAATACATAGACAGCTTTTTACAAAGCTTTACATCTTTTCTAAGAAATAAAAATTTGGATGAAGATAGTTCTAAACATTTAATGTGAAAGGAAGAGGTTGTTTTGAAGAAATTTGTTTCATACTTATTTCATATTAGATCCCTGAGGCTGCCATTGTACAATATACAGCACTGATTTAATACATGCTGAATAAATAAGCAAATGGGTAAACCTCAAGTGTAGTAGTACAAATACTAATAGGTACGGCATAATAAATATGCAATCTTTTTGAATCTCTTAGTTTACAGCAACTAATTTATTCAGTATTGTGCTGGAAGAACATTTTCAGATGATGTAAAACATATCACTATGTATACTATGTTCCAGCTACCCGTTTATGCTGCTGTATAATACAAAAATACCAATGATAGAACAATGTTTGTCCTGTAAATTTAATTTGATATTGGACAGTTACTGTCTGTACAAACTAAAACATATATGGTTGAAACTGTTCATTATATTTGCTATTTCTGCTTCACAGATCTGTTTTAAAGTTGAGCTGATTGATCTGGCTTTGTCTTCCATTGTAAATATTGTTCTGTTGTTTTCTTTGTAAAACACATCGCGTTTGCGTTTTGGGAGACTGGCTTGAAGCTCTGTATAGTGTTTATATTTATCTGACTTGGCTTTCCATAGAGCTACTTGCAGTAAATACGTGTTCATGTAGCTCTGTGTCTGGGTTTTATTTTTAAACAAACTTTTGGGTTTTTCCATCAGGCCTCCTGCTGCAGCTGCTTCTCCTGAAAGTGGTTCAGTCACCCTGTGTCCTGGAAGATTTGTAGAAGTTTTAGCACTGTTTCAGGGCAGTGATTCCCCATCTCTCCAGTTTTCTTTGCCTTTCCGCTTAGTTTATAAGGTAACATACAGAAAAACGCCCAGAAGTTTTCTTTTCCATGGATTCATAGTGCCTGTAAACAATTAAGCTTTGGAATGAAAAAAACCCCCTCAGTGCCCAGTAGTTTTTCTGCTTTAAATGTAGAAGACTGTGGCAATTCTTTGTTCATAACTTTGTCCGTGACTGGATATGGTAGTCTCATGATCAAAAAGTACTAGTCCTGGAAGAAATTTTTAGCAGTGTATTATCAAATAGCAGCCTGACTTTAGGGTAGGAGGGAACAAGTGTAATTTGCTGTTGTATCTTTTGTGGTGACACGTTAAAACCAAAGTGACATTAAATAGGTCTCAGTTTATGAAACCCAAACACAAATAGATAATCTCATCATTTCAAGTAATGCACCCACCTGTAAAAACAACTGAAGTCAGAAAATACCAACAAACGGTAGTGCCTTTTCAGATTCCTTACTGACATGAAGGATATGGCAATAATTTTCTATAGAAAGAGGCTTTTATCCATAGATGGGAACGTATATGATCTCCATAAATGTGGGTGATTACTGTGAAATATGTTGGACGAGACCTTTCTTTAAAATTATGTGAATTAATTCTTACCCTGTTACTCAGAATAGTACATTGAAACAACTCCCTAGAAACATCAACTTTGCTGTAAGAATAGGGTTTTCCTCAAATAAACCAGCCCCTTTCTTAGGGCCCCTTTGCATAGTGTGTAGCCTGTATTGGGAGAGAAAAGAGAATAGGGCTGCTCAGCCACAGCAGGAAGAGCCCTACCACCAGTACAAAGAAAGAGTGACAATTGTCCAAAATCTGTCCAGACTGTTGTGACAGTGTCACAGTAAGTGCTTCAAAACACCTTTGACTGATTGGATCTGAAATGGGCCAACTGCTGGAGGGTTTTGTGGTTTTTTTTATGTGGGGAGACAAAATTTTAGAGTTTTCAAGCCCTCTCTTGCATCTGAAGGATGGTTGAAAAAATGAAAGCCCTCAATTAGAGCCAAAAGGAAAGTTAGACAGTCACTAGAATACATCTTAAAAGTCTTTGTTTGGAAATGCATTGCCCAATTCTCATGGCCTGTGCATCTCCCCAAGCTCTGTGGTATTGGAAATAACCAAATACTGGGGAGTGAGTGGTTCACAGCAGGGAAGAAGGACCTTGTTGGAGGTACCAGGTATCAATACAATTTGTATGGCTTTTTTTTTTCATCCCTGCACCCTCTTGGCTATAGCAATAGTGTTTCCCCAAATATATATAGAAGTTTCTCCCCTCCTTTGTCCATGCAGAGCTCTGGAGCAGCACATCTTGGGGAGAGCAGGAGCTCAGAGCTTGCTATGCATGTCTGGAAGGTAGAAACTTCTCCCCCTCATCCCCTTTTGGTAAAGAAACACACCAAGTCTGCTACTTTGGTTTCCTTCTGAGTTAATTTACAACTTTACAACAGCATTATTTATGGTTACAGCCTGAGTGGGAGGCAACAGCTCAGCCAGGCACTGAAGCTGCTGTTGGCAGAGCAGCTTCGGCCTCCATCCTGTGCTACACCCAGAGGCAGAGAGCCCTTTGTAGGGACAGCAGGTACCTGGTATTGACCAGTTACTGTTGCCTCAGCCAAGGCTGTCCTCAGTGCTCACCTGTCTGCTGCAAAGGGGTAGAGTTAATAATCATTCTAAAGCTTGGGAGTTCTAGAGACTTACCCTATATTTTAAATGTAGAACACTCACTGCTCCCCCGAGCTAATCACTGACCCCATCTCCCATTAGCAAGTGTCCTGCTTTTTGTCACTAGACTAACCTGGAAAGACTACATTATTCCAGTCTCTTGTGCAGTTTTCAGCTTGTGCTTCTAGTGGAAGTAGCCATGGCAGCAGAAGTATGTGCCCAACAGTGCTAGGTTATCTGAAGCATAACTTTTCTGGGAAGGATCTGTTAAAAACACATAATGCTGCTCCCAGCAGCACACTCCTGAATCTGACACAACAGCCCTCCCTCAGGTGTGTCCTGAGGATGGCACAGCAGCACAGTTCAGGCAGCAAACTGACTACAAAAATATTGTCGCTGGGTATCAAAGTATACTGAAAATAATTGCAGAACATCATATTTTAGAACTTGTTGCTTACAAAATCAGTATGTTGTTTTTTCAAGTTCTAGAACTGCTTTTTAAAATAGATCCTTCCTGCACCCTCTCTTGGAAATGGTCACTAGAGAGGAATTGACTTTTACAGCACAGGACAAAATGCTGCAGACTTCAGAGCTTCTGCAGCACGACATTTGTTTGTGGCATCTAGTTCAGGGTACAGAAGTGCTGCTGCACTGCCCTGGGTGCCCATTTCGGTTAGGGGTTGTCCTTGGATTGCAGAAGTGTTTAAGAAGTTTAAATCCCACTTTAGAAGTGAATATAACATTGAAGGAAGCTTCTTCGTCTTTGTAATAGGATTTCTAGAGGGAAGAAATACTGAAAAGTCCGCCTTAAGCAGAACCTTTTTTTTTAAACACTAGAACAGTCTAATTCCAGCCTAGGCACAAGATTGCTCAATCCTGCTTTTAGGATTCAAACTAGTATTCCTTTAGAAAAATTGCACTTTTTCACTCATCATTCTGGTTGCAATTGACAGTGCCCCACCTGCAGCAGAGCTTACAAGAACTGGGCCTTCTGTAACTGGGTAGTGGGGAAAGAAGGGTGAGGACCCTCTTCCTGCTGAGCTTTCCTGCAGCCCTCCCTGCTCCAGGCAGGGCCAGACCTGGTGGTGCTGCTGTCACAGCTCCTGCCAAAGCCACACGGTGCCCTTGAATGGCTGCAGCATGTCCCCAACAGCTCAGACCTGCCAGTAGGTACCTGCTGAGATTAGCTAAAATAGCCCAGGTCTATGTGATTAGTTACAAGAATAAAAGCTTTTGCAAAAACATACCAGACATCAGGAAAAGAGCCGTAACTGGAGCTGAAGTGGTGTCCAGAGCTGCACTGTGTTTAGGTGTTGTTGAAAACTATTTTAAGGCTCCAATGTTCAAAGCAGTGTTTTCCTTTTTTAATAACAAAGCTGCAAACACAAACTTTTACCTGTAGTTTAATGTTAATATAGTGATGGATAGCACCTAGAGGCCCCAACCAACATTTGAGCCCCCTCAATGTCTCTGCCCCAAGGAGCTTACAGTCTAAGCATCAAGAAGCAGGAGAGAATAACTGTTTTCTTTTATAAATCAGTAACTCCAACACAGGTCAAGTGATTTACCTGCTCTAAGGCACAGAAGATGTAGTGGGAATTAACCCAACATCTCTTTAATCTCTGCTGCAGATCTCAAATTAAAAGATGTTCCTTCCTGTCCAGACCACTTTTCTCTTAGTAAAGTGTCACCCCTTTGGAATTCTGTGCCTGAACCTGATTAAGGTTCAGCGTCCAGGTCGGGGCTAGAGCTGCAGGGACAGAACAGAGAATGGAGCTGTCACAAGCACAGCTACTTTACACACTTTACTTTTCTGTGGTCATCTCACAGCTTTGGGCCCTGAAGCTGCCACAAGACCAGCAGGTCTGGGTGCTCTCTACCTTAGCCTGGAATGGGAGCTCCTGCCTTGGTTTTACATGCTGCAAGAGAAGCCCAGATCTTACAAAGAAGCACCAGTTACGCACTGCTATAACAAACATGGTCCACTCTATCCCATGTCCCCACAGCTGAACACTTTGTGTTGGTAAACACAAGATGGGATGTTGGTAGGGAAGGCTGGATGAGCCCTTTCCTTTGAGAGCTCCTTGGCCATAGCATCCTCTCTTCGGCTTTTTTGGGACTAGGGATTGGCTGCTATGTTCATTTTAGACTTCTGCAGAGCCAGCAGTAAGATAAGGGCTTGTGTTTACGTGAAGAGACTTACTATTCTATTTCAGCTTTGGTAACAAGTTCCTGACTTGGAGGTAGCAGCAGGTTTGGTTTACTACTATATGCATCAGCAAACCAAACTAAACTGAGCTGAAAGATGCACACTGGCAAATTGCCCACTCTCTACAAACATATATAACTGCAGCTTATGGAAAACAGACAAAGCTATAAATATTTTGCACTTTAAACTAAAGAACTTCAGTTTCATACTTGGTTGAAAGCTTTTGAAATCAGCACCAATCTCATTGTATATCACTGCCACCTGCTTAGTCACCAGTCCTATGTCTTTTGTCAAATGTGCATAAAACAAGGAGATGTCAGATGCTCCGTGTTTACAGGGATAACTGGAAGGTAAGAATGAACAGTCATTAGCAGATAAATTACATAACAGTATTCAATAAACAAATACACATCACCTGTATAGAGCAGTACGTTAATTCACAAGTTAGGTTGTATTGATAGTCGAGGTGGCAATATACAACGAAAATATTAAAGTATTGTCACTTGACAGAGTCCTGCATTGTCAGGGAGCTGTTTATACATGGGGGTAAATGAAACGCTCAGACCATATAAGCTGAAGAGTCATGCATACAAAACTGATCACTTTTCAGCTATTGCACAAGTAGTGACACTCTTTAGACATACACAGGAGGATTCTTACAAACTGAAATCAGAAAGACTGCATGCACCATCTTTCAAGGCCTTATGTGAACTATACATACACAAGAGTTGCTGTATACTGTGAATACATTGTGGATGTGTATAAATTCACATAAGATTAAAATATTCATTTGTAAATAGGAAGGTTTCCACCAGCTTATACTTTATTTCATTCAGAAGGTTTCATAGTGTGTATACTATTTTGGATAAAACATATGACACCACTTCAGAGTTAAAGTTTCATGTAAGTGTCATCCTAAATGCTTTGGTAACTAGATATTCCCAAAGGACAGGTTTGGTTAAACCAAACTGATTACTAAAATGTGAATGTGACTTGTATTCTTAAAAGAAGGATATAGAATATGGCTAATAATTTCACATATTTTCACAAGATTAAAAAACCCTTTTCAAGTGGATTGGGATTTCTAAGCACAAATAAAACCACTGATAGCATGGTGTACAGCATTTAAAACCCTGATCAAGATTACTTCAGAATAATTGTGCATTCCCCAAATAGGGAATACCAGGTTGGGAACTGAGGAAGGAAATTAAAAAGTAAATGAGTAAGTTGGCATAAGAGGGGTAAATTCTCTCTGTACCACAAGTTTCATAATAAAATACTGTCTTATCTTTTAATTTTAGACATAAGGATTTTTATATCAATCTGGTTTGTTTCTAAATGACTGAAAGTTTAGATTAAAAAGGTGTTTAAACAATATACACATTTCATTACTTACAAAGAGAAATAAGCTTAAAATTTCATATTAAAAACTTGGGATACAGTAGGGTTAGTAGCACCATGAAAAATGTTTTTCAAAACTGCAGTCTTGTTATTTTAAACATACTCAGTGCGTCATGTTCTTCTCTATTCTCTTGGTTGATCAAAAAGGTGCCATTTTGGTACAGGCAAAGAAATGAAAATTTTCATCTTCTGATTCTTTGTGAACCTCGAGTGTTCATTTCTGTTTCCAAGAGGTTAATTCTTCCATCTTAGTCCTGTTGTCAAATATGTACTGAACAACCCTTAGTTTGGCACATGAGTGAGGTACACTTGAATTTGCATGGTTAAAACAATTTGGATTTGTTTTTTCTTTTCTTTCTGCACAGTAGCACCATTGTTGCAGCTGGAAGACAGTGCATCTTCGGAATTTTCAACTGTTTTATAAAACATTCTCCAAGATGTTACGTCTTCTTCATGCAAACTTGACAACGACTAATCCGTGTCCTCAAGTCTCCAGCTTTCAGTGTCTCTGACTGAGGTTTGCTGATTGACAGACACAAAGGAAAGGTTGGATTAGCTTCTTCTTAGTTTACAGTTCCTTTCAACTTCTACTTAATTCACTGTTTCATATAAAACTTAAGTATGTGAGCAGGGAATGAATCCTGATTTTGAGAATTTTTCTTAAGAGTGATTGTTCTGTCTGTCCCCAGCACCAGGTGACACATGCTCAGTTGTGTCAGTGTCACAGTGTCCTCAAGGTATGCTAAGCACCTGCTTCATGCTGGCAGGTGATGGAGCACAAACACAACCCGAGGGGAAGGTGAATTTTGTACATTAGAGACTGTTTCTGGGGTCTGTTTCTGGCCTTTGGATTGCTTAGTTGAAAAGTACTTCCCACAACACATAAAAAGTACTGCTACAGTCAGAGCTGTATTAAAGTGGTAGCTTTACCAAAGAATTTATTTTTATTTTGAAAGGGTAACAAGATGGGAGATTAATATAATTAGTGAAATATGTGTGTACACAAATAAGTCAAATGCTTAAAAGTTTCTTTAAAAAATAGAATTAAGAAGGAAGTTGTTCTTATGGGACGGAGAAAATAGCAGAGACAGAAATCTCAAGGGTGCATGGCAGTTACTAATAAGAAGTTTCCACTGGTGAATTACTAATAATCAACTACCCAGAAAACTAAGAGTGATGAACTAGCACGTCAAGCACACTGATTGTAGGTGTTACGCAAAACCAGCTTAGGGGCCACCACTGTTCAGAGCACAGTGCCTGTGCCACAAATCTACACTTTTCAATTAGGTGGCAGTGGGAATATTAAGAGGTTTTTATCAACACACAAACAGGGCAGTAGCTATTTACTCTATGAAAGGAGATGATTTTTCAAAGAATAAATGATTTTGCTACTCAACTTGAAAGGGAAAAAGTTGGAGGAGCTGAGAGACTCCAGCTGAAATGCTGACTGCAGAGAAGCTGAGGACAGAATGGCCACTGGCTTCCTTGCAGCCAAAATGTCACCCTGTTTCCTTCTGCAAAGTGTGGAAAAAATGGTGGCCATGGAGGGTAGGAAACCTTCTTCATACAAGATTTTTAAAAACAAGTTATATGGACCTCTGCCATAAAAGGTTTAAGTAGACTTGGTCTTGCCCTTCACTCCTATCCCTTGTATATCTGTGAATGACCTTTCCAAATATTTGAGTTTATTGGAAGGTTTGGCAAGAAAAAAACCCAAAATTGTTCTTTTGGGCTCTGAATATAGTAAATGCAGTACGACTACTTTTAGAGGAGGTACTACAACAAAATGTGAATAGGAATTGACACAGAAAGAATCTGACTCTGTGCAAAACAGAATGTGCCCTAGCAAGTTTTTACATAATATTAAAGGCTTACCAAAGACACACTTGAAAAACTGGTTGTGAGGGGGAAAACAAGCTAAATTATTTCCCTATACCCCTGTAAACAAATCTCTTTTGATCTTTGGAATGAATTCAGTTTCCAAAGCATTCATTCTGGAATAAAGCAATAGACAGGAAACAGGTTTTCTTACCTGAACATTTCTGACACCTCTACAGTTGCCAGCCAGAAACTGTATGAATTGGCATAATAATTACAGGTGCCCCGACCATGGCATTCAATGAACGGTGCTGAGCGGAATTCTTCCAAACAGGATCCAGGTGATGCCAAGGCCTGTCCAGAGCCCTCTGCTCCAGCACTCGTGTGCTAGTGGAGGAAAGACACCAGCAAGGATCTTAGGTGTTAAAAATTGAATAGCACAGCAGTCAACTACTGAAGAGTCACTGTTCATTCTTGGCAGAGATAATGTGGTGTCAAACACCTCCATAAATGTCAGTGACACTGGGATCTGTGTACTGGAAAATCCCTGTCAATCTTGGCTACCTTGGTTAGTGATTGAAGGTAAAAGCTTTCAAATGACAACCCTTGCAGTTCTTATCAGTGTCCTAAAGCAGCTGAGGACACAGGTGGGCAGTAGCTGCTTCTGGAGTAGGAAGCAGTTCTTACCATCATGAAAGAGTAACCAATCCAGAGGGAGTCCCAGCCTGGAGGACATGAAGGGATCTGAATGGTCTGACTGTGGACAGCTATCACCATAGCAGGAGCTTCACACACAACACATCTGCACACAGGGGAAGTACCAGAGAAACACATGATGTTAAAATATAATAGGAGTATATTTTATTAAGAATTCTTACACTGAGAAAGGCAACAAAACTCACCTGTGAGAGGCTCTCCTATTAATCTAGACTTCTATTTCTCATGTATTTTGTAACTGCAATAAGGATATTTCAGAGCTCAAAATCTGTCTGTATTTTCACTACATGGGGTAAAATACTGAAGCAGCTCCTGAAACAAAAACTGGAAGCTGAAAGTTCCCAAGTGACGCAGCTCTCTGGCTTCTAGGACGGCTAGCTTGGTGGCTGGGAGCGCGCGTCCTTCCCTGGCCGCTGCCGTGGGTGGCTGGAGGCTGCTTCGATGGTGGGAGGGGGAGCGGGGGCTCACAAAGGGCCTGCTTCACCCACCGATGGGAAAGCACCGGAGGAAGCAAAAGAGATGAGAGGGGCTCCTCAGGGTAGGAAGAACAGGTTTATTCCAGGGTCCAGGAGCGGGGCTGAAGAGCCCAGAACAGGGTGTTACAAGGGGTTTTATATCCCTGAAGCAGGGCAAGGGGATACATTCAAATAACCCAATCAGGGCACAGAAAGGGAGCAGTACATAGGCGGGGATGGGTACAAATAGCCAATAACAACGAATTCTCTGGAACATAACCAAAGTTGGGAAAACTGAGGAGGAGAGAACAGAAATCAATGGGGATATGGGGATTGACATAATTAACATATGTGGGGAAAGGTATTCTGGGAGCATCCAAAGTTCTCACCCTAAGAAGGGCAGGGAGATGTTTTGAGGTCACTCCAGCAAACCCTCCTTGGGAACTCTGCCTGAGCCTGCTCAGGCAGCTCAGGTAGGCTATGAACCACCGCAACACCCAAGTGAGCACCTTAATCCTAAAGCCAATGGCTCCCATGTTCTCTTTCCTGTCCATGGTGATCTCTCACTGCTGACTACAGACATTACTTGGTTGAGGAGAGCTCGTACGGCCTTTCAGGCTCTTGTTATCACTGCTGCAGGGAGATGAACCTCTGAAGACAATGAATACTTTAAACCAAGCTATTTTTCTAGTCTCTCCCATAACAAAACATGACAGATTAATCTCTTAATACTCAACCTGCATGTTGGAAGTGCATGGATAAGCTGTACTATTTATCCAGATCTTAAAAGAGAGCTGATGGCCTGCTTTGCCTCACCGGCTAATGAATGGCTGGATGCTTTGCCCAGTCAGTGGCTCCATGCTCATCGGCATTGGCTCCGGGGTGGAAAGCCAGTAGGAATAGTCATTCCTTGATGCAAAGTTACAAACATTGTTGATGTTGCAGAACATGAAGGGCATGGTGCTGAAACGTCTAAGACAGCTCCCAGCAGTACCTACAGAATAAGACACATAAGACAGCAAAGTTTTCACTTCATTGCTTTTTATAGCAATTCTTTGAGAACAGTACTTGTGGATCCTTCCTCTCCTCTTGTGAGTGCACAGCAAGTGCCATCAGATTGTCACATGGGGGAAAAACTTCACTTCTCCATTTCGGTTTACAGCTTTCATCCTGAATTACAATGTGCATCCTCTGGAGATAGCAGATCTTAGTATGCAATCCTCATCTAGGAAATCTCCAAGACTGTTTGTTGTGTCTTCAGAGAACTCAAGCATTCAAAGAAGCAGCTACAACGTGTTTCCTCTTAAAGACAGAGCACACAGAATATCTCACCCAGATCCTGGCCATGGGCTCTCTCATTTCCTTGCACATACAGAAGAGAGAATCCATCATATATTCTTGATGTTCCCTGTGGACATAGGGGTGTATCCCTGGTCTGGCTGTGCCGAGTTATAAGGAATCCATGCGCAACAGAAGCTGTTCCAGGAGGACCAGGTGGGCCTTGTAAGCCATCAGGACCAGGAGGTCCCTGTATTCCTCGTGAACCTGTTCACACAAGAGAAACACAACACACAGTATTGATTAACACCATTGCTTACACAAGAGAAACACAACACATAGTATTGATTAACACCATTGCTTACACAAGAGAAACACAACACATAGTATTGATTAACACCATTGCTTGCTCTTTTAGGACCAATGTAGCTCTGAAAGGTTGTTGGTCTCGTGATTGAGTGCTTGTGTGTTAGGGCACCTGGTATTTGCTAACACTGTCTTCCTGAGTTATTTTTTTTCATTTAAGCTTGGTTGAATCAGGGAGATTGTCATAGGTGGTTGTAACAGTGGAACTTCTACGTGTTGTAGGGGTATTATGAAGTTAAATACACTCAGGGCTATCAGGCACTATGATAACTGCAGAGGACATGGCAGCCACTGGAACGACTTCAAACAGCTTCCCACTTCCCACGCCAAAACATATCTGCGTGTGCCGCTTAAGATAATGCTGAAATATCTTGCTCAAGACGACAAAATAAATGGCAGAGCCAGAAACAGGGGCAAATCTCACTCCATGGCATGCTATGGTAACACCTGAGCCAAAGCCCATCAAAATGAATAGAAAAGCTGCTGCTAGTTTTGGAATAGGTTACTAAAAGTGGAAATAAGCTAGAACAGCCTTGAATGTGATCAAAAATGAGTCAAATGACTGAGAAATGTATCAGAAAAGGCTGTTCTTGAACAGCAATATCAGAAAATATAACTATGAATATTGAGACTGTGTTATTCTGCAGTCATTGACATTTTTTCAATGAAATAGTGCTAACAGATTTCATAGAGCTGCTCAGAGAAAAAGGAAAAAGAAGTGTTATGGATTTTTGTATTCTTTTTAACTGTTTAAATTCTAATACTTTTTCTCACAATTTGCAATAGAGAGCTACTTAATATCGATCACCCTTAAAAAACTGTCCCAGTGACTAGTCTGATTTCTCAAATCCTAGTTCAGTGGTTCTAAGCAATAGCTACACGGTAGCCCAATCTCTGACTTTGCTGAAACTCTTTTATGAAGTCTGTTTTACCCCATTCATAATTTCCATGCAAAATAAGAATTATTTTACTAATCTTTCTCTTCAGTTTCTTACAATCTTCATTATCTTCTCTGCATTATCTGTGCTGCAAAGAGGATGCCATTAAGCTTGAGATTAAGCACTTGACAATGTTATTCAGCAGTGACCAGCAATGTGTTGGTGCTGAGAATATTCCAAATCAAAGTATGTTCACCTGCTTGTAATACTTTTGTATTAAGAAAATCCTAAAATTAAGATTTTATCATTATTCCCATGAAGCAAAGATCTTACTTCCCAGTATTAGCCTCCATTCAGAAATGGGAGTCTCTTTTTTTCAGTGAGTCCTCATAGGATGAACACCATACCTGGTTGGCCTGGAAGACCTCTCTCTCCTTTACGTCCTGCTGGACCATCAAAACCAGGAAGTCCATCTCGCCCTGGGTCACCAGGAAGACCAACTGGACCTAGAACACACAAAAGCATAACTGAAATAAAAGCTCTTGAAATCTCACTACAGAAATCTTTTAAGTTGTCAGTGACTCATCTGTTGCTTCTTTCTGATACATAAGACAAGAACAGTCCATTAAACCAGATGTACCTGGTGGTATCTTGTGTTTATCTATTATCTATTAACCCTGCATTTATCTATTAACCTGCATTTGTCTCTTGCCGCTTGCTGAGCTCAGTAACTCATCTCTGCAGCCATGTCACTGGCACTGCCACCTGCACTCAGACACACTTTCGGTCATTTCCTCTACAGCCACCTCGGATCGTACCTGGCAATCCCTGTGGCCCTGGCAATCCAGGTGGCCCTTTGGACCCAGGCTGTCCTGGAGGACCCGGGGGACCAGGATCACCTTTGACAACAATGCTTCGTCCAATGGTACCTGGCAAACCTGGGGGACCTGAGAGAAAGAGGATTAGATAAACCGAAGTGGAAGACAGCATTAGAAACAGTTACTTTATTTCAAAATCAGAAGCCAAGAGCGCCATCATTGCAACAAAGAGTAAGTGTATATATAGGACAAAAAAGTGTTCTTGGTGACCCCCCTCGCAGGAGTGAATCCATATTGACTGGATACAGAGTATAAAACATATTAGAATTACTTGTAGGGGCTAAAAAGTACTGCTTGGAATTGCATTGAAGATCCTGCTCACTTTTCTTTGACTGCTGCCTGAGACTATCTCAGTCCCACATCTATGTAAAAAATTCTATCGACAGGGAGCAAAAGTGACACTGTCACTACCCAGGACTCCTACCTGGTGGGCCCGGCAGTCCCTGGCTGCCCGTGAGGCCAGCGGGTCCTGCAGGTCCAGTGGAACCCTTCATACCTGAAACATCAAATTCACACGGTTACCCAGTGAAAGAACATGTTGTTTTACAAAATCTGCTGCAGGAATGGCCTAAATAGGCTGTTGCTGTGTCTGGAGGTTTTCGCTTGTAATGCTGGTTAAATACCTGGGAATCCTGGAACGCCTGGAACCCCAGGGTCACCCTTCATTCCATTCAGACCTGGACGACCAGGATCTCCCTGGAGAGAAGAGCCTCACATTATTCCCTCATCTCAGCAGTTCCAGAGAACCAGAAAGAAACAGGTGACTGGGGACAACCAAGCACACTGGGGGCTGTGGAAAGCTGAGGCCATGGGAGGCTGTCAGTGAGAGTGGGAACACGAGGCTGCATCGACAGCTCCAGCTCCCATGGGAATATAGCAGGGACATCCTGCCCAGACACTGGGAGATAGCCAACGAAAAGATCCTTTTCCTTGCTACAAGACAGGATGTTAGCTACCACATTTTGGCTTTTATTTTATTATGTTAAGCTGCATGTTCCACCCAAATATATTCAATTTTCACTGGATTTAAAAACTAACTAGGGGAAAACAATTTCTTGCCCTACCTGGCGTCCGGGTGGTCCTTGATCTCCCTTTGGACCAGTCAGGCCAGGTAGACCAGGCAGACCTGGGTTCCCTTTTTCCCCTTTAAGTCCTCCACTGCCTGGTGGCCCTCGTGGACCTTCTGGGCCTGGTGGACCTTAACATTGCAGAACAAATATGCACGTATCAGTATATACAATTCTCCCCAAGTTTGTGCCTCCAGTGTTAAAAAAAAAGAAAAAGAAAAAAAAAAAAGAGAAAGATATTTTGGCTTAACTTCCCAGCTCTATTTCAATGCTAAATTCAGGGTAAACTAAAAGGAAAACAAATAGAAGAATTATTTGCACTACCCAAATCAGGAACCAAGGCTCCTTATCTAGCTGATGAAGCAGGTCTTTCCAGAAGGCAGTGCAGCTCACCTGCATTAGCAGCTTACTGGTGACCAGACCAGTGCCTTTACTAGGAGCCAAGAAACCCAAAATTAGATGGTACAAATATCCTCTCTGCTGGCCTGCATTACATTCACCATGTCTTAAGTGCTTCTTTAACAGCCTGAATTCCTTTCATAAGCTAGTCTGAATATAATATAAGCTAGTAAGCTATACTCATATACTCTCAACATAATGTAAGCTAGTCTCAACTGTAACACAATACAGTATAAACACTGTACTGCTGCTTTTTTGTTAGAATTTGACATACCTATTAAGGAGCACACCTGTACTGTCTCCTGACTGCTGGGCAGCAGGAAGCTCGTCATTCTGCCTTGCCAACATAAGGAAGTTTCTGCGACTCAGGTTATGTTGAATGACTCTCCCTCCAGATGATTTTTTATCTTTAGTAGAACTACACTGTGGAAATCTAATACAGAAACTGGGCTGATCTTTAAATATTTTGCCTTTGCTACAGCCACATGAATTCAAAGCAAAGCAGTGGGTATAAAAGAAACTTTGATATCTAGAGAACTGAAAGATAAGACCTTCACCTTTGTCCCACCATCTAAATGGAAGGTAACCAGTATTAATTTGTGGCAAAATAAACCATAAGCAAGTGCAGCAACAGCTAATAAAATTTTACAAGTTAGATCTCATAACTGGATTAACAAAAGGATTTCTTTGCAGGACAGTGCTATGACATTCTCTCACGTAGTACAAATCTAAATATTTATCAGTGTGCTGGATTTTCAGTTCTCCTGCAACCTTGAACAACTTAACATCTCCTTTGACTTCCTCATAGTCTACACTTAATGGATAAATTTGTATTTGGAAATTTGTATTTGATGTTTTGTATTTCTGCATGCAAATTTGAGTATAGAATTCCTTCCCTTTTTAAATCAACAGCAATTTTGTACCAGATTTCACATGCATCCTGTAGCAGTTTCAGCTACAGAAAACATCCCATCATGCGAGGATTTTTTGTGTTCATTTTGCTCTTTTATGCTGGTCTAGTACTGTACACATGCAAAATAATACCGGGTTACCATCTGGAGCATGCTAACTGAACACATATGGTTTGCAGGGTAACCGCAGCCCTTAAAAAGACAATCACAGACATATAGGAAAACATCTGCTTCTCTTACATCAAGTGCAACACAGTAAAACAAATTGCCCGAGTTAAGAGTCTAACCTGGAGGACCTGGAAGGATCAGAGTTCACCAAAGCCCAATGATCGATGTTAGAAGGGTCAGACATCACACAGTACAAAACAAGATTACTAGTTAGAAATAGTACAGATGACAGCATATACACTACACAACCCATTTCACCAGCATATTTTGTATTTACAGTATAATGAACATGCATGCATAAAACCACACATGAATACACAAACATAGATATTTTCAGATACAAGTTATTCTAGTGACTAGGCTCTACTGAAACTAATTTGACACTTCATTTAACAGCAAACTTAAAGCTTCACTAGAGAATGTGTTATTGCTTTAACGTTACAGCTAAGGCCTATAACCAGTTAGTCCTGCTCGCAATTGGGTTTGGACTATGTAACCATTTCACTGACAATATTCAGCCTCACAGGGCCCAGAGCCTGGCAAATAGACAGGTAAATTGTGAATTACAACTTATTCTTGTGCAACTCTTGTGCAAAATTCTGCTTTGGGTAGGGGGGACGTGTGACTAACAGAATGACTTATCACCACTAACCAGGTATGAGCCTCAACTATCTGTGAATACAATTCCAGGACTGAAAAGCAGGCTTACACTCTCTTTGAAACTGTAAGCAGGATTGACATAGATCAACAGGGCTGCGAATGATGTAAGCAAAAATACAGAACAACTTGCAAATTTAGAATTTGCTGTCTTTACTGTTGGCATTATTTTATCTTAAGAAAAATATCCCAAGATGCTAATTTACCTGCTTAAGGTTATATGGAGAATTGCATGAGATGACATCCTAAGGAAAATGATTTAAACGTCCTCTTTCAAAAGATAAGCTGATTGTCCCTACCATGCTCCTAAGTTAATATATATTTTAGCTCATGTGCCACTTGCATATTTCATGTCAGTGAAATGATTTAAATATATCAGCATATCACCATGCAATTTGCAGCTAAAAACTACAATAAATACACATCAGGTTTACCTCATAGCACTATTTCTTACATATTTGGTGAATTATTTTAAATACTAACTGTAATACAGTTGTTAAAAATAATGACATGGACATTTCATTGTTACTGTTAAGTACTTATAAGCTATATTTCACTGATAGGTAAGTTTTGCTATGATTTATAAATCAGTCCTACACATGTTCATCACTGAATTCTGGCTGATCACAGTCACAGGGTGGAACAAAACGTGATGCAATTGCTCAGTTCCTCTCAGTGCTCCATGATGGCAGCTCTCTTTGAAAGTGTGGTTACTGCTTGGGTGACCACAGCTAAATTAAAAGGTAAAGCCACATCCCCTTTTTTTGACAATAGCTGCATAAAGATAGGATTCAAACATCAGGGGCTACCATATTTGCTACCTCATCATGCTTAGGACAGCAGGCTGAAAACGAAAACATATTCCTTTATTAAATTTTCATGACAGTTCTTTGCTGCCTGAAAGTCATCATAGCAAAACCTAAAGACATCATTATTATTAAATAGATATACCAAGTCATTTTCAGTCCAGACACAAATGTTAAAATCTTCCCAAGCGCCAGTTTGTGCTCCATGTTGACACACTAAAGTTACAATAAACTTCTGGAAATGACTATGCTCTCACCAATTCTGTCCCACTGCCCGAGTGCCAGGGAGGGCAGGGCTGTGAGCTTTATTTCCATTAAATACTTGTGAAAATAAGAACTTTCCTCATTTCCTCTAAATGGGCTGGTGAAGCAAAACAATGGAAATAAGGATTTCTCTGCATTGAATACTTAAAAGGCTCTAAGCTGGGAATCTAAAGCATCACTGTTAGTCTATATAAATTTTCCTACAGATACTGTTGGTATAAAAGAAGCACCTAATTTATTTAAATCACTTGAGAGTGTCCAAAATCAACAGTAGCAGGTGCTACAAAAATGATTACTCTCACTTGCCCAAGCTGCAACACACAATTATACAGCAAGGCATGGGAGGACAGTTCAACGTGCCTTTTAAAAAAAAGCTGTAAATCAGAATATATTGTTTCCAACTGCACTGAGGAAAAAAAAATGCTAAAATAAGTTTCACAGCTGGGGACACTTTATAAAAGCCTTGCAAAGCTAGACTCACATGGTCTTTCACCATGGGCAGAGCAACTGTGTCCTTCCAATGTCCGTCCCACAACAACATGGAGGAGGTGGCTGAAAGCCAACTCTGTGCATTATTTCCCCACCACAAATTAAAAGGTATGTCTGAAAAATGACTCCACATATCTATATTTAGACACTACAAAAGTAATACATCCATTATCATGCAAAGTTATTATTTTGGAGTTATGGGGCTAACCTGAGGGACCTGGGAGTAGGGGGTCAGAATTCACCAAAGTCATCATTAGAACAAGGGGAAAAACATCAAAATTGTTAGAAATATCAACAAATTAACATATTCAACTAAACCTTTCTTTTTAGATTTAGCTCAATATCCTTTACACACAATATGCAAAACACCAAACTATTATTATTCATAGCAATGAAAATACAGCAATGTTCTGTTGCCCTGGAAATTGGCTTAATTTTATAATGAATTAATAAATCAATCCCAACACCATCTATCAATGTCTATTTTAGGGGTAACTCAACTGGAGTCAGAGAGTGACATCATGCTTGACTTCAACTCTTTTACTAATCTTAGAATATACCCAGAAGTCAGCAACAAACAGTACACACAAACAGCTTCTAGTTTTATTTCTGTCCCTAGAAGGGGCAATTTGACAGCCACACAGCTGCTTTTATGAGTAACTGCCTTATGTTGAAATGTTACAAAATCAGTGTTCCAACAATAGACTCTGTCACCATCGGAAACAAAAGGCTGGAGTGCTGATTGTACCAGAACTGCAATAATAGTTTGGTTTATCCACATTAGTTCACACAACTGAGCAAAACAAATGCTTCACTTTATACATTGCATGCAACAAAAATGGAAATAAGAGAAAGAGAGAGAACATGGCTGAGCAGCACCTCACTGGTTGTTTCCTCTGCTCATAAACCTGCACAAAATGAGTTGCTCCATTGCTCCACCTCCCCAGCTAATCAGAATCAGTAAACACTTGATTTACAAAAGGAAGTGTGAACAGGATGAGCAGTTCCATAAAACTCCAGTGCTACAGCAGAGCAGAGAATCTCAGTTGGTACTTTTATTATACCTCAGAGGTTGCTTAGCCTGGTTTACTTTTAAACACTTCTTTAGAGTTTGGAGATATCCTCTGTATAAGAAATTTTTTTTAAATGAAAGTCTATGTTGTTATGGACCAATCACTGTCCTGAGCCAAAAATTTAATTGCTGCACTACTCTACTTACAGAAGAATTACAGAAAGTGAAAAGCAAACTGAAGCTACAAACATGCTGCAAGGATGCTCCACTGCCGGGGTAGAGCCCCTGGGGCACAGCAGGGAGTCAGTTCCTCCAGGAAAAATGGAGAAGGCATGCACTCCCCATTCCACTAATCAAATAGGAAACCGGGAAGACATTGTGACTGGCTGGGGATTATTAACCCATGGGGTTGTTGTTCCGCACCAGTCACACACAAAGCAGGTTTAGGATACAACACAATTCAAGTATGTTTATGGAGACTAAAAGAAAACCTCATTATACTGGCAAACAGCACCCCAGTTTTAAGGTGTTATAGATTAAAACCAATTGTTTATAATGAATCATTTTTTAAATGCACAGTTAGAGTAGGTGAGTTCATAGCCTGCTCTGCAAAAGAAAAAAACTTGTATTGCCATAGATAATAACAACATATGATTCAATTCCAGCTCTAGGGAAAATATTTTGATAAAATTCCATTCAAAAAAAACATTATTCAGTGTGACTGCCTCCTCTTGTGTCAGAAGCAAGCATGAGGAAAAAGCGAATCTTAAAATCTTTCCAAGTGTATACTGCAAAGCTAAACTCTCCCTTGATACCCAAAAATCAACAATGTCCATGTTGCAGCTATTTTACAGATGTACTAATTCAAAACTAACTTTCCTCAGAAAAGTCCTTAAATAACAATAATTTGAGGGCAAAAAATAAAAATATTACTTCACCATTAATATGCAAAGGAAAAAAAATCCGTCATCAACCAATGGCTTGATTTGAAAGCAGTCTCCTTTAGGGAGAATATCAAGCCTGTTAAGTGAGATGAATCTTAGATGAAGCAAAATACTTCTGGATTCAAGATCCAGCAATAAGCTGGAGCTGTGGCAGGTTCATTTAAATTAGATTTTTTCAAGAGCAGTATCGAAATGCAAATAAACATACTATAACACAAAATAGAAATCAATTTCTAACACAGGCCAGGTAGTTGCTCAGCAATGTTAACTCAGTGCAGTGTTTTCTCACTCCCAGAATTAGTTGGTGCAGGAACAAAATGCAAACACGGAACGGAAAGATGAAGACAACATGGAGCACGGAGTCAGTCCACGGGAGCCACGTGACACAATGGAGCAATGACTTGTGTTACATGGCCCGGAGATGACGAGCAGTATCCGATCTGATCATGCTGGGATGCTAGTGGGAATTTGATTTTCATGACTCTTAGAATGATGGGGTTTGTTACTTTTGGTTTTTTGTGTGCAGTGACATTTGCTGATCATGTGACAGCACTGCAAAGGTCTCAGACGTTCAGAGGTTGTATCGTGCTTACGAGTGATTACTGGGCCAGCATGCTGAGAACCTCCCGTGCAGGAATGCCTTCGATTTTTGCTGCCAGGCATCAGAAATTTAGAGAAACTGAGGCTGGTTCATTGATCAATACTGGGTTTTTTTGGCAACAAGGTTCTCTGGTTGCCCACACACCTTATCCATCCAAATAAATTGAGCGAATTTAAAGGCTGATAACCTACCAGCAAAATATCAAAGTACTGGCAGATGTTCACAGGTATGGATCATGCTCTTACCTGGTCTTCCTGGAACACCTGGTGGGCCAGGGCTACCTTTAGGGCCTTCCAGAGGTGGCCCTGGTATTCCTGGTGGACCTGGTGGACCCTGCAGACCAGGGAACCCCTGGAAACCCGGTTCTCCCTTCAGACCTGGAAGTCCAGGGGGTCCCGGTGGGCCAGGTAACCCTAGTTCTCCTTTTTGCCCTGTAAAACCAAACAGCCATGTTTGTGAATACTGTTACATTGATATCAAGGCCAAAAGCCAACTTGCAAAGCCATTTCTCTCTCTTGCAGAAGGCACAAGTCTGGCCACAACTCCCCTTATTTGCAGAATGAGGCAGTGTAAAATTGTCTAACATTCAGAAAAGAGTGAGGGCTAATAATTCTTGCAAGAGAAAGCACTATAGCTTATAACATGCTAAAAGGTCTTACTAAGTCAGTGATGCTGTAATTCATAAACATCTTTGGAGGCTGTAAGCCTCCAAATAAGGCTTTCTATGAAGAAAGCTGTCAGTATTAAGACTTCATCCTTTTTTTGAGATATTGCTGAAAGTTAAGACATACTTGCAAAATTTTCAAATAAGCCTGAGGAACTTAGGCGCTTTAATGCTACCGGAGAGGAGCAATATATCAAGAATGTATACTTTCAAAGCAGCTTCATTTGTCATCTGCTGTATTGCTTTATTTACTGACACAAATCAGCAAAGTCCCACACAATGCAGTAAGCTATTGCTCTGCGTGCATTTATTCTGGCTGCATAACTGCTAGTTTACAAAATACAGTGGTCAGTAATAAAATGTCTTTATTGCTGTGGTTAATTTAAAACAGTCTGCTGAGAAAAAAAAATTACTTGTAGCTATAGCATTCATTTGTTGCAGAAAATACAACACATTCTTCTTGGTTTTGTTGTGTAAATATATTTTATATTGAACCTTTTTAACAAAGGGCAACAGAAAAGCTTTACCTGACAATCCTGGGAGTCCTGGGGGTCCTGGACGCCCAAAACCTGGTAGACCTGAAAAAAAGACAGATTTAGACAAAAATGAATACTTAGCTTTCAGGTCTCCAGGAATAGGAGTATGAGGCTTAGAACAATGAAAGTGCAGTTCATCTAAGCATGCGATCCCTTGAGATTACTTGGATTCTCATTCACTCACCAGTCTTCCCCAAAGTTGGAGGTTTTGCTACTGAATGCATCTGTAACTTTCATAAGCGTTTCTGTCCCTTTGCAATCCATGTTCTTTCAGATTTTGGGAGTTACTATGTTTGCATTTTTGTTTGAAGATCTATCTTTAGAGCAGGGATTACACTGTTTATCCACTGTGTTAGTGAGCTGAAGCAATATAGCTACCATGGAATACAGGAACAGGGGCTGGTGTTAAGGTCAGGTAATAAAATCCAGGAGAGCTGACCAAATTCTTGTCCTGTGCTTCCCTGGCAGTTTGACAGCACCCTTTGTGAGCCACTCAGCAGCCAGGGATCACAAGAGCAGCTTTGAAGGTGTAAGGGAAGTTACAGAAAAGAAAGAATAGAGCAAGCAGGACATGCCAATGCAGAGTGAAGAGGAGGAAACAAACAGGAAGGACACCTAACCTGGTTCACCCTTCTGACCCGCTGGTCCAGGGATACCATCTCGACCAGGTTGTCCCTTTTCCCCTGAAGGACCAGGAGGGCCAGGACGACCAATATCACCTAAAACAAGGAGAGAACACATTAGCACAGTCTTGCCTAACCTGCAGTAAAGAAAACCAGCATCCTCTTCCCCACTATCTGAATCTAAAGGTGTGATAATGCAATAAAAGATTTACAGGGGTGTAATCTTAAAATTAAACGTTTCTCTCTCTCCCCTGACAATTTAGAAAAGGTTTTAGGCCTGTGAGTTTTCAAGCAGTCACTGTTTGCTAAAAATATAATGCTTCCCTTTAGAATAAATTAGGATTTTGCTCCTATAAAAACAGGTTAGACCACTGTAATACTTAGCATAAATAAAGCTGGTAAGTACTGAAACAGTTAACTTCTTGTTTCAATAGCTAATGAATTGACAGCAAATACAAGTCCTCAAAAGAAAGTTATAATTTCTTTCTTTACTGTTTAATTTCAGTGAATTAAGTGTGTGCAATGGTGTTCGAGCACCTATGTACATACAGTGTACATATAATTGCATTTCCATGATGCTAAAAAGATAGAGAAAGGAAGTGCCTTCACGTGTTATGTTTTTCAGAAAAGCAGCTGATCTCTGCTGCACTGTCCATGCTCACCTACTGGCCCAGGCGGTCCAGGCAGGCCAGGATTACCTGGAGGGCCCTCAATACCTTTTGGTCCTGGAATTCCTGGCGTTCCTGTAAAGTACAGGCAGTTCAATTAAATAACAAACAAAACTGACTTTTCAGCAGATCTTGAAATGCTACAATCAAGATGCCCTGAGTAACAAATGAGCTAATTCTACCAAGATACTGTATTTATGCTAATTTTGCAGATTTAAAGTTGGTCAAGGAGATGAATCATGAAGCAAAGAATGTACAGAAAAATAAAATACTGGTACAACTGCCCTTACTGCTACTCTCAAGCCTCCTCTTAATTGTTGAGTGCCCATGGCCAAGGACACAGCAACTCTGGCAGTCTGCTAGAAAGTTACCATTTTAGAGACAGGTGTTTCTGCCTGACAACAAATTGAAACCATTACGAACTGGAATTGAATAGTCCTTCCGCAATCCTCTTTTCCCTTCCTGAGAAAGGAACTTAATAAAAATGGTCTTAGTTAGAGTTTACACTGGATTCTCACCCCTACAGCATGAGCTGAGTGGGAGGTAGGAAAAACACCTGATCTGTTGCAGTGTCTGCTCTGAATGGCACCTGAGCCTGATCAAGGCAGTGTCTCAATACACATTGTGGCTGTTCAGTCTTTTAGGCACGACAAGAAACAGAGGGTAAAAACTGTCAGGTTCATGTTCAGGTTTTGTTTTGTTCCAAGCTTCCTGCTGTCATGACCACAGTTGTAAATTCCCTGATTTTCTACATCAAAGCAGCTCAAGCACACTTGTAAAACAGCCTTTAGTGCTGTAAATGCAGCAGAGGTAAAAACTTTGTTTCTTTAAATTTTGATTGAAAAAACTGACATATACCTAGGAGCAACCTCTATTAATATTTTTTAGAGAACAAAGTGCAAAACCTAATTTAATTATAATTCAGAGATTCCTCTTTAGAACACATTTTTAGACAATAAATGCTATGAAGAAAAGTGCTAAGTTTTCCAGGATGGCACTTTTAAATTGATTCATGAAGAAAAAAATATAGACACTTTCTTTTGACCCCAATATTTGTGAGTCAGAGGAAATAAGAGTGAGTGCTGTGGAGAGTACTAACTAACACAGCTGCTCCATCCCCTCAGAGCAGATGAATGTTTTCACAAGGCACTCATAAGAGATGCATTCCCACACTTCTGCAGTGACAATTCCAACAGCACAAAGCTTAGAAGCAGCAGATTGCCAGAAACTCTGAAAAGCTGGAGTCTCCCCAGTTACCCACTGTGTTTAGCTGCTTATACCAATATTAGCAAGAGGGGAAATGAAAAAAAATCTGTTGAGAATTACCTGGGAATCCAGGAAGGCCTGGTTCTCCTTTTGCACCTGGACTGCCTGGAAATCCAGGCAAACCAGGATTTCCAGCTATACCTTTAGAGCCTGGACTACCTGGGTATCCAGGCAAGCCAAGATCTCCCTAGAAAACATTAAACAGAAATAAGAACCCAGACATTTTAGGATGGGAAAGCCCTTGTCGTATGTTCCCCATCCTGCCATTGCATCAAAGTCACAATTATATTGTGTACACCTCTCCTCACATCCAGTAAATGTGAATCATCTCAACAGAAAATTAAGCAGAAATAGCAAAAGTAAAGACTTCAACGGTTTTCCCCTATAATTTTGTGTACAGTACCATAGTTTTTTCTCAGAACTAGCCTACATTAAAGAAAAAATGTATCTCCGATTCTTCCAGGAGGAACAGAGATTTTTACCTCATGATAATGCAGAATAAAAAAAGAAACCTGTGGAGCTTTAATCATGGAATGTTTTTGATAAGCTAATTGTGCTCAACATCAACTGCATGGCATCAGTGAAAACTGCTAGACACTCTGAAGATCTTTTTGCCACTTTTTTGTGGGTGGCAGAAAGGATGATATAGATAAATATTAACTCAAATAGTTTATACAGACTTTAAAGTTTTAAGCAGCAGTAACCATGCTGTATTATTACTAATTTGCTCTTAAATGCACGGTTTTTTTTTAGGATTTAACTACATAATTAGACAGGGGGACAATGACATTAATTGTATAAATCCCTAGCAACTACTAAAGTGTCACAGTGAAGATTAGGCCACTAAGTAAACCCAACTCAAAAAGTGTGGTAAACAATCTTCTTTAACCTGATTAAGTTATATATAAATATTTTCCCCTTTAAAATTCGAAATTTTTATCCCACCTGGAAAGTCAACCCTGCTTGTTACTAATATGTTTATATACATATTTACGGTTATACGTAATATATATTAACTAATAGCTGGGGAGGGGGGAAATCAACACAAAAGAAGAATTTTGTAAAGGTACCTTTGGTCCAGGGGGACCAGGAATACCAATGCCTGAAAGGCCGGCGTCACCTTTCTCCCCTTTCAGTCCAGGAAATCCCGCAGGCCCAGGCTGCCCTGGACGTCCTGCTATTCCTTGGCTGCCTTTAATCCCAGGGGGACCTGACCAAAAGATAAAATGAAATTTTTAAAAATATAAATAAAACTTCTGCAGTAATTTACAAAAATCATTCAAAGTACAGCAACCGAACTAGAAAGGCCTAACAATTTGACTGGCTCGCCTTGAATACCTAATGTTTTTTCACTTTTAAAGCCAAACTAAAACAATTACCTAAAAATCTCAATTATGTATGTAGGGCTTTATGCAATCCTCATTTTTATTGCTATTTATTACTACATACTACACACAAGCAAAGTCATCTTTGAAGTACATGCAAGGAGAACACTGGCCCAAATGAAGTAAAATTCAAGCATCAAAACTAACCTGGAAGGCCCATCTCTCCCATAGTGCCTTTTAATCCTGGAGGTCCTGTTGGTCCTGGCTGCCCAGGAAGCCCCATGTCTCCCTTGATGCCTAGGAAAGGTGTGATTGAATTAATTAATGGCAATAATTAGAGGTTTCTGATATCCATGCATTCTCATATGAACGTGCTTGTCATCTGATTACAAAGGCAATGGATTTGGAGTTGCTTTAGGCCTCATACTGTTCCTACTTGCTTTTTTACACTCATTTGTAGGAAAACCTTCAACATCTTCCGTTTGTTCCAAGCCAAGACTTGATCAGGGCCACTGCTTCTTTATTTTGAAGATTAGTCTAATGAAATAGGTCAAATCTCAGCCCACAATTTAGTCACCATCTGAAAGAATTCAGTACAGGTGTGACTTGGTCTCTCACGAGTTCCTCTGCAGAATGAACACATTATCTCTTTCTCATGTGCAACAGGTATTCAGCAGTTTCTATTACAGAATTAAATGCAACCTACAATGCCCAATCTAGTTTGAGTCCTGGATGGTTAACAATATTCCCAAGCCCAACAAGATATTTAGAGCAAGGTCTACATTAGACACAGCAAGCAAGGACTCAAGATCTCAGATAAATTGTTATACCTGTAGGGAGAAGCGGTGCACAACAGAATTAGTTTTCTTGCTCCCTGCAGTTCTTTAAAGCAAATATGTGACACCCAGACAGCTTTCGCAATACATCCATTTGGCCATTTGCAAAGAATAATGCTTAGCAATATACGAAATAAACATATGAAATGACAAGTCCTATTGGCAGATTCTACAGTCACGTTGCTTGCTCAAGCAGCAAGTACTTTTCCAGTCATCCCCAAAGGCACCTTAATCTTTAATGGGATCAGTTTAAGCCTACTCTTGGGTCTGTGTGAAGCAAAGAGCTTCAAGTATTCTGTTTGGATAATGACTTTTAATTGTCCCAAAACTGTACTGCAGTTTTAAGTGCAAATCCCTAAGGTTAGTTTAGATATAAGTGGATTAACATCCCAACTCCATGAGATAAAAACACTTGCAAATCTTTATTCATCAAAGCTGTTCAGCTGAGGCATTGTTTACTGACCTGGCAATCCTGGCACACCAGGTGGGCCACTAAGTCCTGGTGGGCCTGGGTCACCTGGAAGACCTTGATAACCTTTCTGGCCTGACAAACCAGGAATACCTCAAGGGAAAAAGACATTTTATTATTATTGCTATCACTACTACTGTATGTTTTCCTTTACCTTAAGAGATCAGATGTAGCTATGGATGAATAAAAAACCAAATAGGGATTTTTCTTCAGTAAATATAATTCCTCCTAGTTTAGCAAAGAAAAGTACCACAGAACACAAAATATTTGTTCTGGAAAATTTAAAATTACTACAGAACAGGAACAATATAAGTAAGCAGAGAAAAAAGTAACTTCATGACTAATGCCAATATCCTTCATTCAAAGGTTTGTCTTCTGAATGAGCAGACTCCATTCTAACCTCTGCATTCACCCAGATTATTTATATACAAGGTAAATTACATTGCTACACAAAAATCACTTTGGAACTAATACCTTATAAAGATTAATACAGGTATTTTAGCAGATTTTTACAAATTCTTTGTGGCTGTTATCCCATAAATACTTCGTGTTGCCCTGCTGACACAGTTAAACCTCCCTTCCACAGAAAAACAAAAATAGTGTCATTGGATCCTATCTAGCCTTCCAAGAAATTAATACAATAGGTAAATTAGCACAATAATGATTGGGACAAAACTGGGGAAAAGCATTCTGTCTCTCTCTAGGGTAGAATATCTTTTACTCTTCTCAAGACTAAATTAGAGTTCAAAGGAGACATCAGAACCCTTGGTGGGGGAGGAGGGGGAAGCCAGCATAAGTGAGATAGAACACAGACTTGGAAAAACTTCCAGGCTGCCAACTTCCCAAGTAGAAACACACACAGATGACATTTAGCTCAGAGGTGGTACAGAGACACCCAAAGGGACAATATAGAGGTGGTGCATGAGCAGATGGCCTGAGCAATTTCATCCTACGAGGCAAAGACCCAAGGGCCTTTGAGACAGGCAGGAATGCAGCCAGCACAGCAGCTCTGACAACTCTCATCCTGCTTAGGAATAACTCCTAGAAGACTGAATTGTAATCATGCTAAAAGCACCTCAGTGCTGTTACAAAACTGCCATGTGCCAAATAATAGTAACAGTTACTGAGCAAGGACATTGCAAACTAACCATAAGGAGGAACTTGGTCACAAACTCCTATTAAAAAAGCCTAAATACAAGAACCTTAAACCACATCTGTATTCCAGTTAATCTTTTTTCTGTAAGAATGAATGAAATGCATTCAGTCACAGCTCACTACCATGTAGAGAGGACAAAGCACCTCTTGAGATCCACATGCAAAGTTCTTTACCTGGAACACCCGGCTCGCCTTTTTCTCCTTTTGCTCCCAGCTGTTTGGGATCAAGTGTTCCGGGCGGACCTGGCAGACCTGCTTCACCTTTGATGCCTTTCTGCCCCACTGGTCCAGGAGGCCCTGGCGGACCAGGTAATCCACTGTTACCTACAGTAGGTACAGACAACAAAATTAAAAAAAAAATCCTTAAGGTAGGCTAATGCATTTGTCATGCTTTTTCTTACATAGGGATTCTATGATTTATTCACGAAGTTGGAATTCACCGAATGATCAGGCACTCCACAGCATCTTTAGCTGTGGAACAAAGCTGATTGAGTGGAGTGCACAGGGGTTCTGTCAGCTCTAGACAGCAGAGGAAGCAGCTGTGCCTGTCTGAGCCACTTTGAGAGCTCCCAGAGCCCCACCACGCTGTGCCACCAGCACAAAGGGGTCACAACAGCTACAACAGCTTTGGATTCAGATCCTCCTTGTTTTGGGGAGGTGAATTGGGTTTTCTTTTACCAAACTCTTTCAAAATTCATCTCCAACAAGGGGGTTGGGAAAATTTAGAGAGAAGAGATTCTCTTTGGTATCTATATAGCTAATTCTTGATGACTCCATAACCCTAAGCTACTGATTTTCTTCTTCCTGCTGTTTTAAGTAGACTTCAAAACCCACTTTAGAAATACTGCCCTACTTCAATGACATCAATCCAAAGGAAATGTTTGTAAAATAGCTAACAATTCCTGACATCAACTAAATAGTGATTGAATGCTATGGCTTAAAAATGCGAGGCAATTCTGAGCATCAAGCACTGTCACATGACAACAACTTAAGCAGGTCCCAGAAATGAAAACCTAGATGCTAGTGTTACAAAACCTCTTTCAACACAGGACAGGGAAAACAGCATTCTGCATCCCTTTCAGGGGTGAATAAAACAAACATTACCTTTCAAGCCAGGCAGGCCATTTCTTCCAGGAGTTCCTGGAGGCCCTGGAGGACCAGGAGATCCCATGATGCCCATCTCACCTTTGGCACCTAAAAGCATTGAACCACATTGCCATTCTGAACAGAAACTTAAAATCTATCAGGTACCTTAAATTTGCTTCCCTGAATCTCTATGGTATTTATTAACCAGCACATGCATATAAGCCTGTTTTAAGGGAATTACAAGCACTCAGTTATTGTATAGATTTATATCAGATAAAATGACCCTTGAAAATTGTGGCAATTTTTCCAGTTAGGTCCTGAGAAGAAAATTTGCAGTGCTCTGCTATGGTAGAAAGCATGTTTATATCTCCAAGAGGTTTAGTTCCCTGGTTTGAAACACAAATACTAGCTGGAACAAACTTGAATTTAGTGAAAGGCAAGAAGACAAGTATACACTACTTTTAGAATCTTTTGTATTGCTCCCTCTATCCAAGAGATTCTCAAAATTAATTTTTAATATTTCTATTTCAAATGACAAAACAGGCTAGCTTAACTGAATAGTCTAACACTTAGAATAAGGAAATTAATACTCAAAACTAAGTAGCATTTATCATCATTTTCTTTTAACAAATTTTATTCTAAATTATAGCAGTGACTAGAAAAAAAATCACAAAATAAATTACAGAAGTATCATAACAAGGATGATTAAAGCCATGTCTGAAAGTTATGAAAAAGAATAATGTATAAAATATTTAAATCAAGTTACAGGGAAGAGTGAAAAGGTAACAAGGAATTTAATGCAACAAATTTTGTTACAAAGTTTTTATAAACGTATGAGATGTAATGGTTACATATATCCAACTTTAAATAGGTAGGATAAACACCTAAGCGCATTAAGCTGGCATAGGCAAGCTACCCCCTGTAACTGCAGTTTGGTCTTTGTCCACAGGTAAAATACATGAACTTACCTGGAAATCCAGGTATTCCATCCCTGCCAGGTGGCCCGGGTGAACCCTGAGGCCCTGGTAGTCCAGGGGGTCCTGGATATCCTGGAGCTCCTTGGTCACCTGGAGGACCAGGAATGTCGAAGCCTGGAGGACCTGGATCCCCTTTCTCCCCTGGAATGCCTTGCAACCCTAGACAATGTTGTTAAGACACAATCTTTTAGCAAAAAGTCAGGCAAGGCTGAGATCTGTGTGTCTGGGTATAGTAGTGTAGAAATAGTTTTAGTTGCAATCCATTCTTAGCACTGATGAAAACCCTGAAATTCTTCTAAAACTATTTATTTTTTAATGACTTCCAAGCATTAGAAGGCTGTATTCTCCTGAAGAGAAACATTATTAAAATTTTACTAAGGTGCAGCAAATGCAATTCAAATAAATCTCAAAAGGAAAACCACTCTCTTCAATGACACTTTAAGTCTGATGATTAAAAGAAAAAGCCAAATTTTTTAGACTAGTTTGTATTTTATAATTAGGTATTCAGATTCATATATTTCCACAGATCACTCCATTTTCCTATATTCTAAGATAACATTAGCTGAATATTTTTGAGGGTTAGCAAAATTCTGCACTGCACTGTATTTTCCCTGAATGAAAAATAATAAATGGCAAAATATGCTTAAGGTTGTCCAATGCTAATGACACTGAGCTCAAGGCACTGCTGAAGCAAGCAGGGAGCTTTTTTTCCCTCCAGTGCATGGTGACAGTGAAGACGCTCACTCGGGAAATGTAGCTGACCAAAAAGGAGCATTCATAAACCTCAAGTTAAGAAAAGGCTTTGGTAAAGAAACCACAGTACCTGGGGGACCTGAGGTTCAAAAGCCAACGAGTTAGAGCTCATCGGGAAGTTGAGACAGGTAGCAGTAAGGAGTTGTAATAGTCATTAAGTTAGGAAACAAAATAAAGCACATATAGATTAGAACAAAGACAAAAATAGCTATCTAAAGTTACTGAAAACAGATCTAAAAACAAAGAATTCAACGCTAATACAGCAAAGAGAAACCAGACTGCAAGGAAACTTGGAGATCTTTTTCAAAGTGCAGCCACTACTGTATGCAGAAACAACAAACACTGTGAGATATTTTCAAATATTGATGGTACATTCTAAAAATAAAATTATTTTTCCCTCTCTTCTTGTCTAGCATTCTCTACAAAAGTGGGGAACAAGCTTTTTCTGATATGTTTCTTACAAAACTCTCACTTCTAGATACTGGCTTGGACCCCTTCGGAAGACCAGAGTACACCCTCCCAATCAACTTCTCATTGATTGGCCCCATATTCTGTTAAATCTCTTCAAAAGGGATTTGTTCCTTTTGTATTACACAAAAAACCTTTCAATATTTCCCCCCATTCTTCTATTATGTAAATGTATATTGTTACACCCACAGATGGTATATTGCATGTTGCATGCCTTGGCATAGTCTGAGATAATTGACACCACCATGCCAAAACCTGGTAAGTAACTCCAAGGCAGCAGTATTCCAACTCTGTAATGGTGACCCCATTCTCAGCTGCAGGAACAAGTTTAGGAGTGTGTCATCACTTCAGTGTTCTTTGCACACTGAAAAGGCAGATTGAATTTTCTTGATGGCATAAGCTGTAGACTTCAATTTATTTAATTCTAAGCATGTTCCCCTCTGGCAGCAGCTTATCACTGCTTTAAACAGTGGTGTCATGTGCCTGGAATGGCTGTTTTTCAGAGAAAAACAGTACCAAATGATGGACAGGGGATACAAATGCTCTGTGTTCAAGGGCTTTCTATCAGCATGTAGAAAAAAAAATGAGAACATAATATATAGGACAAACTCCATATCTAGAATGGTAAAGATAATTTTTTGAATAGAAATTATTTCTAATCTAATTTCTGGTCTCTAAAATGTAGCCACACCATAATTAGAACAATATAGACAACACAGTAAATTCTAAAGTAATTTGTTACATAGTCAAAAAAGGAAAAATGTTGAGCTACTGCAAACTATTTGTATATATGGCAGTGCAGAGAAAGCAAATTCTGAACAGGGACTTCCTTCCAAGAATTTTCCAAATTACCTGAAAACAGAGTCCCAGAAACTTTACCCTAATGCTGCATAAAGGAACAGAATCAAAACAGCCTAGTAAAACACACAAGGGATGGGAGAAAGGAATATAAGGCATTCTGCTCAAAACAGAGACAGAGCAGTGCCAAGGGAAATATGGATTTCTCAACTGGGACCTTTCAGCATGCACCAGATTTCAGAGCCCCATGCTGTTATAATAGCCACTAATAGATTAGTCAGCACAGACATGAAGAGTGAAAATAAAGGCACTTCAAATCCATCAACTCCAGTAATCATTGTACATTTGTCAACATTGGTATTTTGCAGAATAAATCGCTGATCACATGAAATCAAACGCTGGCTGGCACCAGAGGAGATGTTATAGGAAGACAAAAGAACATGCATTGGATGAAACATTCAAACCCACACTAATACACCCCCCCTCATCCCAAAACCAGGACTGTGTTGCCCTTCTGTATCAGTTTAGCCTCCAGTGCAGCTCAGGATTCTACAGTCAGTATAGTGAGCCCAGCACAGGACCCACTGCTGCCCCAGGGAACCCGTGTGCCTTGTCCCAACCCCTTCTGTCCCTAGCTCTCAACACTGGGCACATTCCAGGCTTGCTGGTGCCCTGAACATATGTTCCTTACCCCACTCAGGAAGAATAGATTTAAACATGACACACTACACATGCGAGCAGAATTCAAGCTCCATGGGTCTACTTACTCAAGTGCTTGCCTACCTTCAAGTTCAGCACTTTGCTGAATCTCAGCTCACACTTCACAAAGATCTGACCAACCAATCCATGATCGATGGTCTTAGAGCTCGCCATGACTTTTGTCAGCATGCATTGCAAACAATGCCAAGCCCAGTGTGGGCATACAAACACATTCAAATAGTGTAGCTCACAAGCATGCAATACAAATATTCTACACTCATGGCAGGAACTGGGTGGGTTTGGAAAGCCTTTGGTGCAAGGCATGCTCAAGACCACAGAAAGTGTTCTCACTGTGGTGACTGCCACATATTTGCAACATCAAGAGTTGGTGCACAGCAAGCCCATTCACTGAATGAAAGGGAAAAGGAATTTCTCAGAACAAACTTTATGAATAGAATGATGTGCATGCATGCACATGTACCCTTCTGTGCAGAGATGGAACAAGTTCGTATCTTCATCAATCACCAGCCATTTTAGACAAAAGGCAACCAAACTCCCTTCAGAAACATATACTTAATTCTCACTGTCTATCTGTCTAGTTGGACATTCAGCATCTTGAGTACCTGCTTGTATATGCCAGAAATAACCTATGGGAACCGTTACTGCAAGTTTTACCTGGGGGGCCAACAGGACCTGGAGGTCCTGGGGATCCAGGAGGACCTTGATCACCAATGCCAGGGATGCCTGGTGGGCCTGGAAGTCCTGGTGGTCCGCTTGGTCCAGGGTCACCTAAAAGAACACTCTTGTTTAGTTAAATACTGAACTCAGTTCAGAGACACTTGCTTTCAGAGCAAAGTCCCTGCACATTGTACTTGAAATCTCGCCCTTGCACACAAACAAACATTGATCTGACTGAGAAAAAAACCACACTCCAGAGGCTATTTCTGAAAGCCAGGGATTTGTCCTCACTCAATGTGGACTGCATGAAGTTTATGCTTCTAGACTACACACACATATATTGCACCATCATCCACATCAAACTCAAAAGATGCTCTCCAGCAAACCAGGCACGCTGGGCAGGTCAGTACAGACCATGGTCAAGAACAGGGGTAAATGAATTGCTAACTCTGTGCATGTAGAAGCACAGTGCATCTAAATGACAATTATTCTATTGATAAAGTTTCATCCCTATATAAACATTATTCGTTTTTGTAGAATACAGACCTTCAGGTACTGACCCACAGATTGGGATTTATTCCCTTAGCTGCCTTTTGAGAACACAATTTTCCATTTACACAGGAGTGTCTGCTTTGGAAAAATTGATCCTGAAGTAACGGCTCTAAAGTCAGCACTGCTTGTATTTAAGTGCCATATGCCTCCCAGCACAGCTACATTTTTAAAAGTCCAATAGGGAACAAAACAGGAGAGAGTTCTCAATACCTTTGGGCCCTGGAGTTCCATCAAAGCCTGCCCGGCCTGGGAGACCAGGGTTTCCTGGGAAGCCAGGATCACCTTTAGGTCCCTGAAGCCCTTTTATGCCTGGGGGTCCTGGGGGCCCAGGTGGTCCTGGAACTCCAAATCCACGATCTCCCTATAACAAATCAAAAAAAATTAAAATGAGATTTTCTAAGTTTAGCCTCTCCTAAAAATGTTAGAAGTAACAAATTATAAATGTCCACCATCTTAGAGTTCAATTTCTATTTTACTACCCTCACTCAAAATGTCAAGTAGAATATTTTACTTCCCCACCATCAAAAGCTGAGAACAAGAGGTGAAATCCTCCTCACCATCTTCCCAGTGACACAGAAAAACTTTTAAGACAGGTTTTACACTAAAGAGAAACACAGACCTTCTGTCCTGGGAAACCAGGTGGTCCAGGAGGTCCATCCAGACCAGGGAGACCTGGAGTTCCTGGAGCTCCGGGCGGGCCTGGAGTCCCTGGGAAACCTACACACGACATGGAAGATTAGGGCAGCAGAAAGGACACCAGAGAGCATTAGAACAACTCCTCCAGACATGCCTAAGGCCCATGAAAAGAGGTTCTGTGCTAGCCCAAGCATACTGGAGCGGTATCCATTCAGCTGAGATAACTTCTGAGCATTCAGTCTTTGCCACAAAGGGTCTCTGGGACACTCACAGGGGGCACTCCCTATGCCGTGAGCTTTTATAAAAATCACAAGCAGTTCACATCAGAAACATTAGCATCTTGAGGCAGCATTTGGAGATCATTTATCGATTCAAGCTCATTTCCAACAGCTTTACCCACTTTTGTGTTGTTGATCTACTGAAGAATGTAAGCTACTGAGAAGGAGCAGGACAGTGAACAGAGCAGTAAGACCTCAGCAGATTTTTCTCCTGATATTTCTGACACTGTTATAAAGATGTATAGATTTAAGACAAACATTTTTTAAAGGATTATAGAGGCAGAAATAAACTCACTAGTTAAAAATGAAGAGACACCATCCCTTATATCCCCTTTTCCAGCCAGTACAATACAGTAACATGGCAGTAAACATACCCTTTGGGCCTGGTGGACCTGGAAGTCCAATGCCAGGAATACCTGGCTCTCCCTTTGCACCCGGGATGCCAGGTAAACCACGCTGACCTGGCTGACCAGGATCTCCTGTAAAAAGAAGAACATCAACATAGTTATCCAGAATCAGAATAAAAAGGTCTTGGAATTCCCTGGGTATCTAGCTGCTGCTTTACCTGGAAGACCTGGATCACCATTTCTTCCTGGAGGACCAGGGGGACCAGGAACTCCTGGTTCTGTAATAGTCTGGCCAGGGTCACCTTTTGGACCTAAAACCAAAAAGTGGAAATACGAATCACTCAGTAGGAGTTGCTTTTCTGTTTTTCTTTTAGCATAAAAAGATGCCAGTCCCACCCCAAGCTTACAAAGAACTCAGACAACACCAACATTTTATTCAATAGGTTCTCCAGTCTGAACCCCCACGTAGCACTTAGAAGCTCAGAAGCCTGGTTCAATGTTCAGTTTTTCTGAACTGTTATTTTTTAATATCTTCATCCTAGGTACCATCATGTGAATAGTATTTTCCATAGCTGACACCAGCACAACTTGATTAGGATCTGTGTAGTTGACAAGAAAGTAACAAAAGCAAACTTGTTCAAAGCAACCCCTTTTTCTCCAAATCCACTGTAGCTGCAGTACGGCTAAGCATACGATGGTAGTTACAATGCATTTTCACTGCAGTCAGTGGGGAAGAAGCTTCCCTGGAGGGCAGAGCGGAAGGTGAGGCATAAGCCTAAAGTGACATGGCACAAATGCTGCTCTCCTGGTGGTTCTGTGAGGACCCTCAGCAAGGGAGCTCACAAATATCGGGTCATACAATGCCTCTAGGAAAAGCTTAAAAGCAGCATTATGTTCTGAGAACTACCCTGGAGCAAAAGGGGCAAAACTTGATTCTGCAGCATTTGCTCAACAGCACACAGAGACCAACTTACCTGGAACACCAGGAGGCCCTGGACGGCCAGATACACCTTGGATGCCTTTTTCACCAGGTGAGCCTTGTGGACCAAAACCAGGAGGTCCAGGAAGCCCTTTTTCTCCAGGAAGACCTGGTATTCCTGGATCCCCTGGAATACCCATTTCTCCTTTGAATGCAACACTGCCCTGAAAATAGAAAGAGCAGGATAGGAGAGATCATGTATTTACTGTCAAAAGAATAAAGTGTTTCATTGCTTCTGCTTTGAAACTCTCTGGTGGTTTCCATCCTGCCAGCTCTCTTAGCTGCCTACATCTTGCTAACATGGCAGAGAGCAGGCCTAAACCTGGCTACTTAGTTCCTCCCAGTACATAGGTGAAATGTAGACAGTGGCAGAAGGGACCCTCTGACACTGCCCGAGAGGAGCCTCAGCTTATTTCTAGAACACGGGCAAATTCAGGAGGTAACTCAGTGTATCATGACTAGACCGGTATCTGCTGAAGAGAATTCCTGCCTTATCACATACAGAGAAAGTGCATTTGCCAGTTCTCTTATCTGCACTATGTCAAACGCATGCAGGACTTCCCAAAACATCCATCCAAAGACAGCCTGAAATGGAACTCACAGGTTCCCCCTTAGGGCCAGGCAAACCTGGCAGTCCATCTCGTCCAGGAGTGCCATCTATGCCAGGGAGACCTGGAGGTCCCGGGAAGCCGGGGTCTCCTTTGTCACCTTTCATTCTTGGAGAAGTCAGGACATCCCCTGGGTCTCCTTTAGGACCGGGTCTGCCAGGAGCACCTGGGGTGCCTGGGAAGCCCTGAGGGGGAAAAAGAAGGAAAAAAAAAGGTATTTTAGTTTTTCTTTCACTCCCCGACTTTGGAACAATATATGAATCATGCATTCAAAGTAGTTATGGACAAAAAAATACATATGAGACAATAAATTAAATCTACTGTTTACAGATCTACCAATCATGCAAGACAAATGAGACACTATTTTCCCACCAGAACATAACACCACCACTTACTGGTGGCCCTACAAGGCCAGTTAATCCAGGAAGCCCCTTTTCACCTTTTGGTCCAGGAAAACCAGGAGAACCTGAGCAGCGCAGAAAAACATAAAAAAAACCCATAAATCTGGAGAGGCTGCATATCAATTATGCTGTTGTTTTAAAACCAGACAAAGTTTACTCCGGGGTTTTTTGAGAGTTTCATTTTATTTGAGCAACTGTAGATTAGATTTGCAACTGTAAGTTGAACCAGTAGTGTCAAAAAAATCATACTTTTAAAAAGCTCTAGCTCCTCCATTATTCCAGGAATAGCAGTAGCAGAAGTTAATTTTTCTCTCAGTTAAATCTACAGCAGACCCTAAACCTTCAATATGCAGAATGTTTGCAAGGCTGTCTTCGAACAGAGAAGTATTTTTCAAAGACTAGATTTTCAAAGAATGAATGTTTTACATATGCCCATCTTGTTTCTTTCCAGCTGTGCAAAATAAAACATGTACCAACTCTGCACTGGAGCTGACAACTGCACATTTGAACTTGTACACAATACACAGATATATTGTTACCATTGTACACGGAATACCCTGATACAAAAGTGACTTTATGGAACATTTTAAGCAAACTAGTGAAGACTCAGCCCTACCTGGACTACCTGGAGGTCCTGGTGGTCCTCTCTCCCCAGGAGGCCCAGGTACTCCAGTTCCTATGCAGTTGAAACATGTGTCTCCTTGATCACCTAAAAAGATTTGCATTGAAAATGTATACTTGAGCATCAGGTTTTAGAAAATATTAAAAGAAGTCAGCACAACAACAACTGTTTTCTTGCTACTGATCTATAATAGCAGATCCAAAGTTTCTACTTCAAATAATTATTGCTTAAATATTAGAAGCCTCCCCCTGCAAGTTAAACTGAAGCTTTTTGGTGTCTAGGAGTTAGACCACCAATATCACACATGATTAGAATGTATTTATGACAGTACAAAATAATTAAAACAAAAACAGTGCTTTCAATAACAGAAAATAAAACCATGGACTTTATTTCTTCTCAGCAAAAGTGTCCTCTTTTAAAGTAGATAGTCGACATTTCTAACTACAACTCTAAACCTTATGTATCAAAATAACAAACTTAATTTAACTCCAAGAGTCCAAAATAAATACGGGGAATGTTTCATTGATTTGACAATAGAATAAAAGCATTCAATTTAAAAAAATCGGTTTCAAGAAGCTTAGGAATTTCCTTCACATACAGACTTATCTGACATTCATCAGTGAAATATTGGAGCATTTTATTTAGGTTAATGAATTAATCCTTACAATCTCCATGAGAAAAATATTTCTCTTTGAAGTGAGTACAAAATTAAGTGAGATATCTAAAGTAATTTATGATGTTCATGGTTGGGCTAGGAAAAGATTCTCACTTACCCATATCAGCATCCTCATTGCAAGGTTGTCTTTTTGGAAACAAGGATATATATTAAATATGACTTTCTTTTGCTTAGCAAACAAACAAACTCACTGCAGATTGACCAACTCAAATTAGGAGTCTTGTATTTATAATTTCAATGCTGCTTTCCATAAAAATGTCAAATTTATTCATGAACTATAAAATATTTTCACACAGACTTGGCCAGTGCTGTTATAAAGCACCCAGTTTCTATCTGCCTGGGAGATACTTGTAAACCTCAAGTTTCATTTTACTTTATTCAATATCCATGCTAGACACAGGTTGTACCCTCAGTCACTCAAGCCTTCCTGTGCTTTAATATTAGGATACTCCTTCACCCAAAGCAAACAGCTTTTTTATTCAGAGACATAAAATAACTGCACTCAACCCTACTGGGAAGGGGCACTGTTAATCCTCATTTATGCAGGCTTTACATTTTTTAACAAGCTTAAAAAAAAAAAAGAGAGAAATAGAAAATATAGCCATGACACCGCACCTTTTTGGCCTCGCTCCCCTGTAAAACCTTGTTGTCCTGGAATTCCTGGAGGACCTGGTAGCCCCTGCTCACATAACTCTTCACCTAAGGAAAATTAGGAGAGGTTTAATTATCTATTTGTGTTAGATTGACAGCAGCACCAAATACATGCACTCGGTACCAAAATGTATTTGTGTGGATATTCTAATACACCCCCATAATCACAGACCAAACATTTTGGCAATTCAGACAGGACTGCTGGTGAAAATCTACACATGTAATTCAATCTCAAAAGCAGTGATATTACCGAACAATCATAAATTCTTTACAACCTCAACCATCTCCCACTGCTTCCCATAGCCTACACACTTCTATCTCTTCACTTCATTCTGATATTCAGCCTCATATCATAAAAATATGCCTATGAATCATCATCAGAGTAAGGGCACTTCAGATGCCAATGCCATCTAAACACTAAATTCCTCCCTGAACCATGTTAGCCCCTCTCCACTACAGCTTTCCAGTTCTTATATTCCATCTGCCATTCCCTACTCCCCTCATACCAAGAAAGGAGCTAAGAGCTTTCATCCAGAGCGTCCACTCCCAAGCTAATTTCATGTGGTCTACACACTAGAGTATTTATGAAATGAAACTGGAATTCTGTGAAAAATTACATGTTTGACTCTCCTGCTATCACAACTTTTAGTAGAGAACAGTCTCCCCAAGCATTTATTATGTCATATCATGAAAGCTGAATTTACTCAAGCCAGTGTCAAAGTGGTTACCTCCTGCTTTACACCCAAATTTTAATGTGTCATTAATTGAATTAAATAGGATGCAATATAAATTGGAAATACACTTCATTTTGTACATCCAGGCCAAATGTGCTAGACCCTGGAGAAATGTCATTATTGTGTGAGTCAGCACAAAGGTCCCTCAAGTCTGACAAGACTCTTCTCTAGTCTAGCAGAATCTCACACAAGTTCACAGCAGGGCTCACTTTAGGTAGGAAAGAGGCATGATAAAGCCAGACTGCAACTCACACTACCGAATTACCAAATTCTGTAACTGTCCTTAAGCCTAAAGTTCTTCTACAGATGTCTTGATTTGCAATGGGAGCAACTTGGAGAATGTATAGGAAGAGAATCTCATGGACTTTAACTGCTGATAAACAACATCTTTGGATGTGGAATTAAAAAAATCCAAACAAACAAACCACAGAAACCCAAACCTAAACAATTGTCAAAGCTGTTTAGTCTCTTCTACTTGCTGTCTATGTGATCATCACTTACCAGGAGCAACAGATGGTGCAGGTGGCCCTGGTGGACCTGGTGGTCCTGGAGATCCTCGTGGTCCCTCAACTCCTGGTTGCCCAGGAATAGAAATCCCAGGTAAACCTGGATCTCCCTTCTGTCCTCTCTCACCAGGTAAGCCAGGTGGGCCAGGAGGTCCAACAGTAGTGATCCCTAAGATGGGAAGAACTTAGTTCCTTGCTAGCTTAATGGTTTACATCACATTTTTGCAAGGATGACAATGATACACATTTCACATTTTTAGAGATGTTTGTTTGAAAAATTGACCTGAGACTCAACAACTAAGTTTATGATGGAAAAAAAAAATAAAACAGGACTAATGAAAGGAAGTATTGATAAGAAAAAACAACATATACAAGCCGTAACATTAGAATCATAATGTTCCTCTCTGTGCACGTATAAGGCACATACAGGTGTCACTGCTCACTCTGACTGTAGACACAGATCATCTCCTACCAGACTTGTGGTACACAAAACTTTCTCGGTGTAATGCAGTGGATAATGCATGTTATAGGTAAGTGATATGAGATAAATTACCCCTGGGAGCATTAAGCTAGTATCTGATTAGCATCCTCAGTTCACCACAGCAAGAGTAATGAATGTTCAGCATTCCTGACATTATCCCCAGAAGTTCAAGACTACCCTTCAAGCTCAAAGGTAGCTCTAAATATTCTGCCTTCTGTTAAAAGGAGTGTGTAAAGACTGTGAAGCCAAATACCCAATCAGACGTTTGAGCATATAACTTTTTAAAGCTTGCACTCCTACCTGGAGATCCTGGCAAGCCAGGTGGGCCTGGCCTACCAGAGAATCCACGCTCCCCTTTGGCTCCTGGAAGTCCTGGCAATCCTTTGCTACCTTTTGGTCCCACCACTGCATCAATGCCTGGTCTTGGAACAACCTGTAAACGTTTCATGCTCATGTGAAACTACTTGCCAAGAAAAGAGTCACTGGAACTGTAAAGAGATGTGAGGGAGGGAAAGTTCAACACACTTTGAACCTTATGCCAACGACAGGATGCTTTCCCCACTCCACTGAACTACCGGGGAAAATTCCAGTAAAGAGCACTCTCCAATAGGAAGCTGTTTGCCTGCCAAGCCAACATAGTTACAACAGACTTCAGCGAGGCTGACTCAGTCCTTCTGGTCTGAGGTTATGGTCTAGCCTGTGTTTGTGACCTAGCAAATCCCTCCCAGAGCACAGAACTGATATTGAAAGAAGGAAACCACTGTTTCTGTTAGTTTGTATATGAAAATTTTACTGGTGCTGTTGGTGTTGTACCCAGAGATAGGACTCTCAGTCAGCCAAGAGCTACAACGAAACAACACTGTCAACCAAATGCAGAAAAAAAAAATAAAGGATCAACAACTTACAATTCCAGGAGGACCGGGGGGACCCATGTCACCTTTTTCACCCTACCAATGAAATTAAGAGCATTTTTGATACTGTGCAGCAGTACACAAACAAGTTATTGCAAATATTCCTCAACACCGCAATAGCATTGGCAATGCAATTACTACTCAAGCAGAACTGAACTCAGTGATGGCAAATTTTCAATCTACTGCAGTAATAATGACAAAAATCCTGGCATACCTTTTCACCATCTCTTCCTGGAGAACCGTTTATTCCGGGCCCACCAGGTAAACCCTTAATGAAAAGGGAAATATAATCACACTCAGATCTTCTCTATAGCAAAAGAAAAGCTTATAAAGCATCTGCTTAGATTAAAAACATATGAATTACTCACATCCCTACCAGGCTGACCAGGTTCTCCATCTTTGCCAGGCTTTCCCTTCAAAGACAAATATGCATTGAAAAAAAAACACTTCAGTGGTAAAGAATTCTTATGGAAATTATATTACTTGTTTCCCAATTTTCAATAAACCAAACTGTATCTAGAATGCAGTCCTCGGGACAAACACGAAGACATCAACCATAACCAATGGAGTTACCTAAACTGAGGTTTCCATTTTGAAAATCAGAGCACAAAATCATGACAAGTCTCAGAGAAATGCTGGGTGAATACAACACAAAATGATCTCCAGTTAACTGCTGCTGATTCATTGTGTTTACTACTCCCTCTATTTTAACATTAGAGAAATCCTTTATTTGGAAAACAGATCCTAACTCCCTAAATACTAGAAGACTATATTTAGTTAGGAAATTAGTATAATGTGACCAGTGAAACTAAATAAAACTTTGTGTTTGATATTTAACCCTCCTTTAAATCAACACAATTGTCTCATTAGTATCAATGAAAATATAAGATGAAGTTCTGCTCAAAGAAGTGACTTCTAAAAAACATTCTTGCTGAACAGATTTGTCATTGCTGCAATAAAAGCAGGGCAAGCTCTACTTTATTCTAGACCATTCACTGGGCAGACAAATGGCACTTTATTGTCAGAGTTACAGAAGCCGTGTCTAGGGGCACCTGCTGGAACAGAACTAGAGCAGGTGATTGAGCTTCACCTAGTGAATCATCCTCAGTGCCAAGATCAGCTCTCAGTCATTGAGAAGTTGATAATAAGATCTCACAGATTTAGTGAATCAGAGTATAATGTGATTTGTGAAGTTTGTATTTACTAGTGATGAGTTCTAACTCTCAAAACTGAGGTTTTAAGATTTCCTGTGAATGTGCAGAACTAGCTGTTTGAATACATAGACTGACATTTTTATGAGTATATCTGAAATGGCTTTGAGCCGCATAGATTCATATGGAGCCCTAAAATGCAACTTTAAAGTAACTTAATAGCAAAACTGCACTTCAAGTATGCAACAAGCCCAGATTCAGAGTAATAAAACTGAACAAAAATATTGGTAAACAAGCTTTTGGCAAAAGGTACCTGACATATCCCTTCAGGACTTTCATCCTTTCAGATCTTTGCAAATTTATGTGGTTCCCATTTATTTTTGCACAGAGAAGAAACAATTCAAAACCCACTCATAGTATAACGAGGTAAATCTGCTTGTTATGTTCTTTAAAAGAGACAAATCAAAGCCCTTCTATAAATCTCAGCAACAAAGAAGGATTTTATCTGGAGTACCAAAAATTTGTTTCCACTGTGCTTATTTCCTATGGAAATTGGAAAACCTACTACCAGCATGTTTCTAAACATTGTTTATATCTCGTCCAATTAACCCGAGCAGGACTTGTGTCTCGATTTTCAAAGTGGCCTATTTTGTTGATGAAACTATGCATTCAGAAGTTGTGGAAGTGAAGATACAGAATGTTTTGAGCTGGTTACAGCCTCTCTTTTCTTTGCTGGTCTAGCCTCTGTTATTTTTATCCTATTTCTTCGCACTTCTATGATCTTCCTCAGCTTTTCTGAGCTGTGCTATCCAAGTATGTTTAAGTTCCAGGATTGATTTGAGTCTGGTCAGGAACAAAGTGACTCCTGCTATCCCTAGGTAAAGCTATCCTGACTCGTGCCCTCCCCAGATAGCACATAAATTGAGGCAGTCTCTTGGGAAGAGACAAATGGACTTTTGGCCTTTATAGTGTTCAGAGACTTGGTTTTGTGACTCACCTCACAAGCAAACCCACCAAGAATGAGTTTACGTAGACCAGCTTATACATATATATATACACACCAATCTCATGCTGCTTTGGCAACCCAGAACATAACAAACTGAATGAAGACCCTTTCTAAAAGGAAACAGAAAACTGCTGCTTCAGACAAGCTGTCCAACAACTTTGAAGGTTTTTACATGTTAACCAGATAACATAATTCAAACTATTTTCTCCTGACCCCAAACTAAGATCTACATGTAGATAATTCTATCAGAAAGCACTGAGAGAGCCACAGGTAGAAGCACTGTCATGACTCCTGTGCATTATCTATCAGTTTGCCAGGCTACAAGGAGAAAAAAAAGTAGTGTCTTACCCAGAGGCTGATGGCCCCACCTGAATTCAACATTTGCTTAATTGTCAAAGATAACACTGAATGGAAAGATAAATGTTTGGTTAAACAGACTACTTACTCTTTTGCCTGGTTCTCCTTGCTCACCTTTTTCACCTTTTACGCCACCGGGAAGACCCTGGACACACAAACGTCATCTTAAACTGAGCCCACAAGCCAGAGTAGAATGAAGTTACAGTTCTGATACAGATGCAACAAAATAGAACTAAGTTCTACTCACAGGAGGGCCTGGTGGCCCAGGAAGTCCTGGTGGGCCTGGATCACCTGGAATACCCTGTCAAGCATGGGCAAAGAAAAAGAGGATTAAAGCCTCCATCACTCCCTAGCAGCTCAGTTGGTTTTTTTCTTAAAGAGGATATCTTTTACTGTCATTTAGATTCCAAGTCATAAAGGATCATATTTATTCTTTGTGTGGAATTTCAAGTGCATCTATAAATTTTATTAACTGCTCATCCTGTTTATTTAGATTATTCACTCCACTAAAAACAGAACTGCTTCCTGCACGCACTGCAGCAGCTGGTTTGGTGGCCTGCAGCTGCTATCCAATAATAAAGGGAAGAAAGAAAAAAGGAAGAAAGAACGAACAAATGCCAGATCCTGCTGAAATTACAGGAGCAACAGTCATTAGATTACTGGTAATTGCTGAAATTGAGAGGCCATCAGGATCCAAGTGTGTTTGTCAGAAAAGTGTCACAGGATCATTGTGTTTAAAAGTTCTTGTTTCTATTTTGTCTTGTTACACCTTTGTATGAGTTATCAAATCTTTTCACCATTAACCTAAAGAAAAGTTACAGGCTACTGAATCCACAAAATTTTCTGTGCAATTTCCACTATTTTCTTGGAGTCATCCCAGGCTTTTACAAGCTCATCTACACACTTCATTTTAGTTAGAGATCATAGCAGGAGGCACACACAAGAACTCCATGTGCATTTCACAAAAAAGTAACTGCAATGTTGACTTTTTTACTGAATGTGTACTACCAAACTTTGCTGAAATAAAAACCAATTTGCAAACTTGGAAATCATTATAAATGTTGGTCAAGGGCAATGCACTCAGAATGTTTATAATTCTTAGTGCTTTAAAAGGAATGTAGGTAGAATGCTTTTACTTTGTATATTTACATAAATTAGTGCCAGTATAATTAGTCCTTCAGGAGTCTCTGATGACAGAAGCAAATTACTCTGACCCCAGTAAAATCAGATGGACTTTTGCTTCAACGACAGTGTGGTCAAAATGTCACCTTGTGTTTTCTCAGAATTATAAAAATACACAATACTGCTCTTTACTTTCTGTCCTATCACTCAGTTACAGACAAAAGCAGAGACCTTTCTAGGATGACTGTGCATTGCAAGTGTACACCAGCACATAGTTCTAGTTTATGACTTAGTGGTGCTTAATGTTCTTCTGAAAGGAATGGTAACAAATGGTTTTGATCAAGATGAAGTGCAGAATTGCCCTACATCCTGCTAAAATAAAATACTGCTGTGTCCCAAAGCTTTCTTCTCTGACACATTTCCCAAAATAGAAGATGAAAAGGAAGAAACTGATCCAAATGCTGATGGAAGAAACTAACAGTTTAAAGTTCAGTTACCACAGTGACATCTGCAAAATAATCAGAGTACAAAAATGATCACTCAACATTTTTTCCTCAAAATATCTACCTCAACTCTTCTATTACTCAGGGTGGTATTGGAGAATATCACAAAAACTTCTAGGAAAATGTGACATGCAGGCACCCATGATCCCGCTCATTTTGCTCAGACTGTCTATGGCACCCAGAATGAAAGAGTACTGCATAATGTTCCCCCGTGAAAAAGAAAGAGGAAAAAAAATTTAATAACTTCAAAAATGCTAACTGTCCCCATGACCTTCTGGCATTTATGGGTGGGGAGGGATCCATACAAATCAAACCAGTATTTTGAGCCTACTTGTAACAATATGACTGATATTTACTTTTGAGGTGCCAGAAAGAGGGAAAGCATTTTATTCAGACCACAAAGAATAAAGATCTCGGGGCATCACAAGTAACAAAAAAAAAAAAGGAAGAAACTGAATTAAAATTTTTGAAATACTTCTTCACAATGGATGACACAGCTGGCTAATTTAGTGGGAATCTCAATCCCCAGACTGCTTTGAAAATTGCAATTCTGGGTGTTCCAAGGAATGGGAGTATTTTAACTGCTTTTAATGTTACTGTGATTGATTTGACTGCCTTTAAGAGAGTTTCATTAGAACTCATTACTTATTTTACTACAAGAAGCAACAACTAATGTGACCAGCATGCTTTCTATTAAAGGAAAAGTACTCAGGCCTGGAATATTCAGTACTCTGAGAAAAAAATAGAACCTCTGCAGTAAGCAGGATGTGAGCATATATGAGCCAAACCAACAGAGGCTGCAGCTTGATCACACGCTCACTGCAGATGGGTGTAGTGTCCCACTCACCCGATCTCCTTTCTGAAACTCAATGTCATTTGGCCTTTTCTGCTCTCCAATTTGTCCTGGTGGCCCTGGAGGACCCTGAAGACCTTGTTCACCCTAATGTGTAGGAAGATGCAGTTTGTTACAGGCAATACAAGCGAAAATGGCAAGTGTAAGTATTTTGTAAGTAGTCATCAAAAATATCATTATGATCACCTACTCACTTTTTCACCTTTGGGTCCTTGGAAATTCAAACCCATATTACCCTGCAAAAAGTGTAACTCATCAGCCCTTAGAAGTCACAAATAAACAGAAAGAGAAAAAACAGTCCACCACCACCATCAATGAGAAAGACAATACCTTGGGTCCTGGCAGCCCTGGTGGACCAGGAGGTCCCTATTGAAAAAGGAAACCAAAAAACAAGTCACTTATAAGCACTTTACAAATTCCTGTAGAAAAAAAACCCCACAACAATGTGGCAGCTTTGATTTCTGTGAATTATCTCCATGTTGACAAGGCACCTCACCTTCCTTTGAAAACTCACATTATTCAACTTCACAAATATGTAAGAAACCAGTTCTTCCCGTAAGTGAGAGAGTAAAATGAAATTAAACAGGTATGAAACATCACAGTCTAAAAAAGCTAAATCTTGTCCCTCAAGTTTCACACAAGTAAGAAGCCTGCACAAGGATTCAGCACAATTTAAAGCAAAAAGATGTATGGGAACAGGTTGTCTCAAAAGTATCTTATTTAAACAAGCACAGTAACAGCTCCAAGCTGAACTGAATCCATGATTGCTGCTGTCTTCATACCATGTCCTGACTACCATGATCTCTGCACTTTACTGACTGGCCTCTGAGAACACGAAATGAAGTAGTAACTGCCCCATTTAAGGCTTTATGAGCAAGAGGTTAAAGAAACTTACCATCAAACCTGGGGGCCCTGGAGGGCCAATTGGACCTGGTATTCCCATGGAGCCGGGTGGGCCCTGTTGAAGAAGGGGAAGAGGCCATGAGAGGCACTTTTTCATGAAAAAAAAATCCAGTGAGAGCTTTAAGCTCAAATAACCCCAACATCCCACACATGTCAAATCAATGTAGCTGACCATTAACCTACCAATCTGTGCTTGTGGAAAGGCCTAAAGGAGTGTATATCGTGTTAGGAGAGTTCTGCTCTTAACATCCACGCGTCTCTTTGGCTCAGAAAAGGGAATGCTTTTTTGTCCGTTTTGAACTATTTTTGAGCTTTCTTTCTCTTCATGCATTGAGAGAGAACAACAAAACCTTTTGTATTTGGGATTCTTCCCAGCCAGAAACAGACAATAGGGAAGCACAGATCAGAGGAGCAGAAATGCTAACAGGCTCAGTCTGGTCACAGAATAGCGTGGGGCTTGCCTCTCTGTACCAGGAAATGGGAGTCTGGCTTCTGTCCAGTTCAGACTGATAGACTCATTTTTGGCTCCCCTTGTTCTTCCACTAAAGCAATGAATGGCTCAGTGGAGAAGCACATGGCCTGGAGTCACTAGCTGTTTGCACAGAGCACTGCTGGGAGAGCAGAAACACTGTTCAGGAGGTGCAACATGAGGACAACAGCTGAGGCATTACTCTCTCCTTCCCACCATCCAAAACAGCATCTACAGCCAGAAAGCCAGACGCGACTTTGACTCAGAGTGAAGAAGGGAAGGGAACTCCAGAACCGATACAAAGAAAGTCTAGGAAGGGGTAAGAGGCACAGAAGGCAGGGAAGCAAGTCAGTAAGTGAGTACTGCTGTCTTCCTGACCAGGAGACCTTTCTGGCTTCCGTGGGTCACCCTATTAAGAGCAATATGGAATCATGCACTTTTCCTTAAGCCATAAATCAGAGATACATTAAATGCGAGGCCTGCATCTCCAAGAAAACATATAGATCCTCTAGCACCGAAGTTGCCAATTGTGCTGTAATGAAAGTACTTTTCATGTTATCTTTTTGGCAGAACACAGCCTAGTAGGAATTTATGCAACTTACAGGTATCCCTGGAAGACCTGGAAATCCTGGGTCACCCTTCTGTCCTGGCAGCAAGGATGTAATTATTTCACCTGCTTCACCCTAGAAGAAATACAGTTGACTTCAATTAACAACACATTTTTCAATTCCTTATCACCATTTTGACTCCAGAGGGCATATAGTGGCTCCTAAGACTCTAAGAGACTCTGAGCTATGCTACACCCTAGCAGTACATTTTAATATAAGCACTAGATTCTCCAAGAATAGCTCTTTTTTGGAGAGATGACGATTCTAAATGGCTAAACTAACAACCATTAAAAGGTTTATTTTGTACAAAGATATCAGCATTTATATAAATTCCAAAAGATTAGGGGATTGAAACACAAATTCTTCACAAAAGAAACATTCCAGCTTCATGTGAAAGCAGTGGATAGGACACAACAGAAAAAAGGCTCAATCAGCTTTTTCCAATGTCCCAGCTCATGAGATTAGTGCTGAGTGTGCTGTTAAAACAGTTATGTTTCGTGGTCTATATTGAAGCAGTTTCTTACTGTTTTCAGGGAATATCTTTGTTTTAAAAGTATATGTTTTGATAAGATTGTCCTTTAATGTCTTGAAAACAACCAGGAAGAAAAGGAGTTAAGGACAATTCAGCTTAATAGTCCCTATTTTCCAGCACCAGTGTTATGCTGCCCTCTCAGGAGTTTAATAGTGTAATTCTGTGGGTCAAGTTTCCTCTTAAATAGATTTGAATCAAAACTGGTGTTTTGGCCCATGCTCAAATCGGTCAAAGGTACAACAAAACCTCTAAAAAATAAAAGGTTCAACATCAGATCATGAGATTCTTTACATTAGGAGAAAAGGCCATCTATGTAACATATAGAGTACAAAAAAACATTTGCAAAAGGAACAAAAGATGTTGTACTATTCTTGTCACTGGATATTTTAGGTCACTATTGTTTAGTCTTTAGGAGGGTTTTGAGTATGCACAGGCAGACTAACAGTGCATTTGAGTGTTTGTAGACATTTTGTTAACTTGATGCGTCACAACACTGACCTTCACAGAACCAAGGAAACAGCTTCAGAAAACACTCTGCTACTTCTCAAGCTACTGACCCAAACTAAGCTACTGCAGAACCTCCAGTTAGCTGCACTGGATGGCCTAGAAACACCAAGAATGTCACTCCAGGTTCCAGTGGATGCACATAGTCTTGCATGAAACAAGCAGGTTACAGATCACACTGCACACCCATGTCTGGTAAGTACCTGGATGTGAGAGTACAGCACACTTACCTTCATACCTGGCAGACCAGGAGGTCCCTTTGTTTAAAAGAAACAAAAAAATAAAAGAAAGATCAATAGAAATAAATCGCTGGTATGTTATTTGCAAACCATGAATCAGATCTACACCACAAGGCAAACATTAAAGACAGAAACTTGTAAAAATATATGGAACAGGGGAAAATAAACTTCTCATGAACTTCAGAATCAAATAGAAAAACTAGAGAACTTTCACAGTGAATGCTGAGCATTAGAAGGATCCCCTTTCTTAGCAATTTATTCCTATTATCCATCCTGTCTACTACATCTCTGTTAGTACTTTGGTTCTGAGAGTCACTTTGCTGTACATCCTTGTGGTTTATTCTGAAAACACCCTACACTGTCTCTTTTTTCTGACCCATTAATCACCAGTAAGACTCTTTAGATGTACAAGATGTCAGTATCAAGATCTTCCTTGACCCATATGCATGTATTTGTATTTTTCTGCAAGTGGTAAAGCATCTCAGCACGTGAGAATTCAAGGGGTTTTTGAGCTTTACCACAGCATGCAGCAGAAAAACTCATTTTCATTGAACATCTAAAATGTTCTGATTAAACATTAAAAAAAAATCCTATTCATAAAAAGAAAAACTGCAAAAAGAGGCGGATATTTATCTGATTTTTCACAGTAGAAGTCTTTCAGTGGATTACAGGTGGTTGATTGGGAAATCTTTTACTTACAGGAGGCCCTTGTAAACCAGGAAAACCTGGACTGCCTGGGAATCCATGCTCTCCCTTAGGGATGAAGAAAATTATTAGCCAAAACCAACACAAAACATAACGAAACCAGATTAACAAATTTTGACTCAAAAGTCTCGTGTCATGGTTAGCTCATGACTCCTGAATAGCTAATTGTATTGGAACAAGCTATACAATTATCACTTAGTTAATTCACACAACTAATTGAAATAGAAATTTCCACTGTCAGGTGTTTCTGCATACTTCCAGGCAAAGTACTACACTACAGAAATGGAAAACTCACAGAATGTTATAGAAAATCAACTTCTCTTCTGGGAAAATCCCAATATGAAGCTAAGTAGCATGTCAGAACAAAGTAACTCCCTCCAACTAGGACAATGAATCAGTATTTTCAATATAATATTAAAAAATAAAAAATTAAAAAGTCTCACTGTTAAGTAATGAGTTTTTCTTGGTAGCAAGAGTCTGCTACAATGACAAGACACAGCATTTGAGCTAATTATCAGACACACCTCTCAGTTGTAAACTATACAATTAAGGATTAGAACACAGAGTTTAACTACACTGGCTGCAGAGTACGTAATGTTGTGTCTTGGTGCTGGCAATTTCTGGCAAAACTTGTGTTTTAAGTACCAGACCATGACCCTTTCTCTCAAATGGGTGTGTAAGTCTGAATTATCTTGGAATTACCTGCACAACTCAGTAACAGCAAGTACTGTTGCACACCACAGACTAAACCTATTGGCTACAGTCAGGAGAACAAGAGCTCTTTACCATATTATTGTTGCATTAAGATTTTTAAAGGAATTCTACCTTTGTTCCATTGCATCCTGGGATACCCTGAGGTCCTGGTGGTCCATCTTGTCCTGGCAATCCCTTTAAAGTGGAAGAGGGGAAAGAAGAGTTAGATGGCAGGATGCTCTCCTGGGCTTGAAAGACAAAGTGAAGAGATTTGTATCTATACAGCCCATTCCTACTCACAGGAAGTCCTGGTGTTCCTGGAAACCCGGGAAGCCCTGGCGGTCCCTAGAAGGAAATTAACCATGTGTTTGAAACAGTACAGTATGAATGGATGTGCAAAATGACTTACCAAGATTTCACAAAATGTAACTTATTTGTGAAGATGTAAGAAAAGACAGACAAACATCTGAATCACCCATAAAAAAAAAAAGAATGCCATGCTGCCATGGCATTTAAAGTTCTTACCAACCTTTCAGGGAAATAGCCACAAAAACATAGAAGAGACAATGCAGAGATACTAAAGTAATAGATTATAGATACATAGAGAAAATAAACACTTATGGTGTGAAAAATGGATGTGGCCCAACAAAGTCAGAGATGTATCAATTATTACCAGCTGAGGTGTCCGGAAGAAAAAGCAAATGCACAAAACCTAAAGGACTTCCAGACAAGTCCACCTCTCCTGTACAGACCTTAGACACATTGCCTTTACTTCAGAATACATTGAAACAAAGGTACTGGCACTTGCTTAGGTCCCATATTGCAAAACAGATCAAATAAGTATTGGAGCTGCTCTCTCTAATGAGGTTACGAAGTACAAACAATATGTAAGATTGTATTGCTTATGAAATCTTGTATTAGTTATAAAAAGTAGTACAGTCTCTTCTGGTAGGTAGATTACTCTTCAGATTTAAGTCAATTTTTCTTCTTGTCAATCACCACTTCTGTTAGGACCCACTCAATGCTTGCTCGTCAGTCGTTATCCATTATTCCAACATATTACCCTAAAACTGCATCAATACTTACTCTGATTCCTTTGGGTCCAATAGGCCCTGGAAGACCATCGTCACCCTAAAAAACAACAACAGACAAACAAGACCCCATACTCAAGCTGCAGTTTGTCTTTCTATCAAATTTAACAGTAAGCCTAAACTTTCTCCTACATGTTCACAATAAATGGACTAAAAGTTATAGTAGTTGTCATTTCCTGAATTAAAGGGTTCAAAATTACTTTAACTTTCAGCATTGGACTCTGAGCTGAAAAGTATTTGTTCCAGCTGATTAACCGTGAGTCAGAGGAAAGTTTTCCTTAAGACCACAGTGCTGCCAGGTCGCTGACAATCACCAGGTCAGGCCTCCCATGGAACATCCTCCAGCGGCCTCTTGTGGACAGGGCAGGGGAGCCACAATTCAACACAGAGCAGACTGTACCAGTGTTACCTTGCATCATGAACATCACAGAATCACAATGCAGAACTTAGTATCAAAATCTTAAGAAAATGCATTTATGGAATAAAAGTGTAACAAAAGTTTCTAGTCCAAAACCCCTGTGCTATTTCACTCTTGTTCACTCCAATTAATCTTCTCTTTTAGTGTAGACTTCCTCTATGTTTTTCTTATCACCTGCCTATTTTTCCCTTCGCTTCTTTTTGATATGCTTCTGTTAGGTTTATACTGCAAGCATTTACAAAAGAAATGGCAGATCCTGAATAACCTTAGGTATGTTAAAGGTAAATATATTCAGAGGAATTACATCATCTGAGTGTAATGATGCGACTCAGTAGTAAATAGAAATAAATGGAACCCCTTCAGGGAAAGCCAGGAGCATTCCTCAGCTCTCTGCACATAAGTTCAATGAGGCCTTCATTTGCATCACCCTACCCAAACCCAGCCCAGGAATCCCATCCCAGGAATGCCACCAGGTGCAAACAACAGTTTACCTACATGGTTGGAGCCCTCAGGGCAGCTGTGAGCAGAACTCAGGTCTTATCAGTAATCTCAGCTAAACCAGGATCTCCTTAGTGCAAGGACTAACAAAGCTACATCACAGCACCTTGTCAAACTTGTTCTTTGACCCTAATCTGCAGCACTTAGTGAAAGGATACCAGTGCACAGGTAGTGCTGGCAAGCACCTCTGTAGGTGAAGAACTGGACAGGAAACTCAGAGCAATCTTTTTCCACAGGCAGACTATTCAAACTAATCAACCAAAAAACCTATGTTACATCCCAAAATCCGAAGATTTTGACCATTAAACCAATGATAATCAGGAGATCTGGAATTTCTTAGGATCAGCACTACACAATTAAGCTAACAGTGCCCAGCACCTTCATGCCATTCAAGTGAATTGGGACTTACCTTTGAGCCTCTCGGACCAGGTGGTCCTTCTGGTCCTGGAAATCCAGGCAAACCTGGCTGTCCTTCCAAGCCTGGGAATCCCCTTTCACCCTACAAAAAGAATAGGTGGTGGTGGAGGTGAAATATGACAGAAACAAAGCACATGATAGAAAAATTTAGAACACACATTATTTTTCCGCTCTTCTGTAGGAAGTCATCACACTGACAAACTAACACTGTGACTAAACTCTCACCTGCTTAACTACAGAAGTTCCTGAACACGAACACTTATTACCTTTAATTACAGCACTTAAACCTATTTCATAGGGTTTTATCCCAAACAAACCCAATGTCAGTACTTCTGCATGGAGCTATACAGTTGGTCTGCTACCTCATCTGAAAAATGACACTGTGGAGGAATGTTACTATCTCAGGCCAGGCTACAAAAGGGTTAGTGTGCCCCTGAAGGAGAGAGAATGAGGAATTCGGGAGTGCCAGATAGTGAAAACATTAGGCAAAACCGGATTCTGGAGCAAGCTCTGGCATGAACTGTGTTTGCACATTAAAGAAACACACCTGTGCACAAGAGGCATGTCAGATGTATGAGGGGCAAGCCAGGCTACAGAGTGACTACTAATCTCAACCTGGTCACTCTCCACACTTTTGTTACAGCAAGTAGCATCTGCAAATGGTTGCTAGAACAGACTTCTAGCAGAGGGTTGGCCTTGTGTGTCATCTAAGGCTGAAGAACTGTTCTCTAAAATGCAACTATGCCAAGGTCTCCACTCTAAACAGTCACAGAATGGGGAAGCCAAGGCCTTGAAAGAAAGAGAAACATGAAGCCAAACAGTTAAGAGAAACAGAAGAGGCGACAACAGATGCTAGTGAACTGTAGTATCGAAACGGAAATGAGTATTTTCCAAGCCTACTTTGAAAGTGAGCAGCAACAATGAGAGCCTTGCATGACTAAACTGCTGCCAGGACAACTCCTGTGGAGTTTACCAGCAAATTACCCCCAAAAGCAAACAGATCATTTGAAGGACTATGCTTGGGGACAGCTAAGGGAGTACATCAGACATATCCTAAGGGACCTTACATCAAAGTTCAGAATAATTACAGTGGAATAGCTGTACTATAATCCTTATTTTTGATAAAAAATTGGTTCAAGAAATGTGAGAAAATTGTGTGGGGAGCAAAGCTATGCTGATCCAGTTCTCTTAGAGTTTGTTTTTTTTCTTTGTGTTCTACTTAAACAGCCTATAGATGATTCCAAAACTGACAACAGTTTTCAGATGTTGCTTCTGCCTCCAGATTTTTCCTATTGCCCACACCATACTGATTTTCATGAAGATTTGGATGCTACAAATTTGGCAGAAAAAACTGCCTGCTCACTGCAGGAACATACTGACACTGAAAAGAAATTTAAGAAGTCTTCCACAAAAAAGTCAATGCCAAAAAAGACATTATACCATTGGGGATAGAATGAGATTGAAGTCACTGCTTAGTGTGCAATAAATTTTCTTATAAATGCAAAAGCTCACTAGCCAATTCTGCTTACACAGAAAGAACTGAGGAAGTTTGGATACTTCTTGTTTCAGAGTGGAAGCTACTAAACTAAAACACAGGTCTAGGTCAACTCAGATGTCCTCTTCCAATCCTGAAAATACAGGATTGATTCCATAACAAAATAAAGATGGACCAGCTATAGAATCATAATTTGCTTGGGGAATGAGTGAGGAGTCAGATTCTGATCTCAATTGCCCTCAACCAGCTACACCAATACGGCAAAACTGCCAGCTCACAAGCTTGAACATGACTGTGGCTTGGGGGAGAGAAAGCAAAAAATATAGTTGGGAAACACCCTAAAATTATGCTTTGCTGCAGCAAGATACAGCCAATTAAACAGGGATACAGAAAAATTTGGCAGAGTTCCATGTACTCTAATAATAGGACACAAGCAGGACTAGATGCAGTTTTAAAGCATGCACAAGTAATTCATATTTCTGGAATTTGTTTGCCAAAATTATGTATTTATAAATAGACAGTATGGGGAGAGAAACCAGAATAATTACTTACATTGATGTGATATACTTATGAAAAAAAAATTAAAAATGGAGAAAAAAACCCCCAGAACAGCAGCAGTTGAAGAGCCCATTTGAATGCCTAAACACGTGCAAGAACATGGCTGTAACACCTGACAAGAGAGGCACATACTTGCTTCCTGCCCCTGCTATGAAAATAGTGAACTTTAAAAGGAGTCCAAAAACACTTAACTACGGGTGGCTGCTTAAAACTAAATTCATGGACAAATGTCCACAGTAATATTAAGATACTCAGCATGGAAGAAGTGATGCCACAGACACCCATATTGTTCTCCACCTTTCTAAACAATAGGGTGAAAATAACAGCTGCCCCAGATTACAATGCAATGCTAGCCAACAAATTCTTCCTCAACTTGAAGAGCACTAATTTAGCACGTTTAAAACTACAGTATCTAATCAAAACATATGCAAAACAAACACAGTGTTAAAAGTGATAGCTTAATGCAACAAAGAAATCCCCTCTGACAGGACTTGCATTCTTCACAGTATATCAAGTTTCTTCAGGATGTCATCTGTGGCTTCTTTTGTAAGATGAAACAGTTGAGGTTTAATGGTCAGTGATCACTTATCGAGATTGTAAACATTTCAGTACACAGGGCCATATTAATACAGTTCAGGTCAACAGTTATGAAACACATACACCAATTATGGAATTATTCTTGACAAAGTGATTAAAATCTAAGAAGTCTTAGCTATTTCTTAGGAATTTGTATACAGCAGTGAAAAGAAAAGATGAGCTTGGGTCACAGCTGTACTAAATTTTACCATGATAAAGGCAGAAGGAAATAGGGATCTTGAGGGCAAATACTGATCATTTTCTTCCGAGACTCAGAATGTCAGGAATATACATCCAATAAGACCAAGAGTATGATATCACAAAATATGTGGCCTCACCCTAAGGTGATCAAATTAGATCAACTGTCCCCAGTATTTGTCAAAAATAGCATAATTTGCAGCTATTTTGAGGGGAAACTGCATCTTAGGTTCTGTGAAAAACAGAGTCCCACCTTAAGCTATATGTTTTTATCACAGCCACAGAGTTGTGTTGCAGCATAAACTGTGTAAAGGAATTGACTAGGCTGAAAACTAGTAAAATTTACAAGGAAACTTCCTTTCAGTGAGATCAGTTCAACTGCTCTGAGCAGTATCCTAAGCCCCAGAGGAGAATAGGAATACCTGGCTAGGGGAAGGTATGAAAGCCATTTCAGCAGCAGCACTTATGCAAAACCCACAGTACTCTTGGGCTAAGTGCCCTCAACTCTGGGCTCTCAGCCTTCATCAGCTGGAGCAGCTGAGATCAGCACCACCCCCTCCTCTTCTTCCCCAGTCTTTATCAAGCTGATCTTATCAGCAGCTTTGGATCTTCTTTTCAGATAAGGTTAAACTAGCCCAATAATCTACAAGTGTTACTGGTTTCTCTTAAACTTGCTCTGTGTGCAGCATCTGCCCTGTTTATTTCTTTAGCCAGCTTTTAAGCATTAAAGCAGGTTCATCTCTAAAGTGCAGAGCAATATTTATTTAAAAACCAGTTGCTTAAGTGAAAAGTATACACTTCCTATGGTTGAAGAGTGAGAGCAATTCCTATAATCACCTGTATGTAATATTTTAATCATACATTTCAGCTTCAATACCCTTGCCAAATTCAGTTCACTTTTGAGCTGCTTACTTTGAGTAACAGCAAACTGGCTCCCAGCTGCAATTGATTTTTACTGACTTCTTTCTTCATTATTTCATTTTAGGCGTGTTTGGACTTCACCCATGTTACATTTAACTTTAGTAAGGTGGGTTTGAGAAGACGAAGAAAACTAAAGTGCAGTGATTTTTGTCAGCTGTTGTACTATGGGTTTCAAAAAAAGCTTACACTGCTTTGATTATTCTAGAGATAATATGCTACTGATGCTACAGGGGCACATGGCAGAGGCAGAGTTAAAGAAGAATCAGTGGCAGCATGGGAGCAATTAAATTAGAGCTGTGGCTCCCCAAAGCAAGACAAGAAAATAGTCTTCCTATTTGTTACAGTTCAATTTGTATTCCTGTACCTGACCTGCTAAAATTGGGATATCCCAAAGGGAATGCTAGGATGCTTAGGAAGAAGGCTACTTTTTAGTCTCAGAAGGTATGCATTTGGCTCTGCTAAGCTGAACAAAGCAGCACTTCTTAGCTGACTTAAAGCAAGTGAGCAGCAACTTGGATGCAGATGCTGGGTTAGGGCCAGAAGTGAAGCTCAGTGCAACAGAAAGGCAGGGCTCAGCAGAGTGCATTAGACAAGGCTCTTCCTGTCTTCCCAGTACAGAACCAGGTTCCATAGGCTTGACTTCCAGTACATCTTCAAATACATTGTCACACTCCTAATGTGAGAAACAAAGAGGGGAGATTATATAAACAGCTCTTTGTCTGGTGCTCTTCCCACACCAATGAGACAAGTAGCTGTAGAGTGTGACTCCTGGTTCAGAGGTCACTGCAGAAAGAAGCAGTATTGGATTTGGAAACTTAGATCAAATGTGTAACTAAGCAATAAGTGAGGGATCAAGCTAATCATCTTAAGACAGCCCTTGATGTCTTGGAGTAGTACAAGAATCTAGAAAGATTCAAACAAACAATTCAAAACCTAAACAAACCAAAGCAAAGAATTTATAAGATAAAGCATTAGGATTTCAGTGACAGATCTTGGGGTTCCCCAGAGCTGAACTGCTGAATCCAGCCATGCATCAAATACTGAGGGCTTTGTAATTAGAGGGCAACTAACATAATGAGCTGTGTGCATGTATGCTCAAACAAGCTCCACTAGCAACACATCATACCTAGGAATGTGGGCTTTGCTTTTTATCCTTCCTTTACGTAAGGTACATGATGGTCTGCAAGCTTCAGAAGCAGATGCCTCAGGATTATGCTGTGTTTACCTTGGCTGCAGTGGGAATGAATCACAGTTCTCCAAGTTCATATCCATTCTAAGGACAGACTGCATTATATCCACACTAACCAGACAACAGCTACTTGTTCAGTTAATTCACAAAATAGCTGTGACAAGTCCAAAACAAAAGCCAACTTAGAATTACAAAAAGGTTCTCCAAAGTTGTACCTGCAACAACTGTATTGGGCATAGAAGTCTGATGCTTAAGTGCCTTCAAACTGAACCTGAAATAACTTGTGACTAGTGTTAGGATGCATTTGGTTTGGGCACCTACATCTGAAGATCCTCTAGGAACATTAACCAGGTTCATGTTTGGCTAACCAAATCTAATTTGGAAATCTTGCCATCAAGGGAATACTGTTCTTCACTAGGTATGTAAATTTGGAATATACTCAACAAACTAAAAGCAAGTAAATGCCAAGGAATGACCTCACCTGTCTGGAGGTATCTGGATGGCAGGTGTAGCATCGAGCATTACCTTGAATTTTGGACAGCTGCCTTGTTTAACCTGAGCCAATAGTAAAACTCTGCACCAGCACATTATAGTGCCAGCACAGTGACTGATTGTTTTGCATTACTTTTGTTCATTTAAGGTTACATTTGTTTATGCAACTCAAAAACCACCCTTGAAACGTGTCAGAAATTAATCTAGAGCACTGAAACCCTCCTAGAACCTTGCTAAGATAGGGTAAGTGTTTGATAAGACATGCTTATCAAACTCTGTTATCAGTTCACATCTTTAAGATGACTCCATTGTATCTCAAGCAAACTGTTTACAAGGCTAAGAGTGGAAGCATTTCAGGCAGCCTCTGCCCCTTGCAATGATCATATTCCATTCATTCCCTGTGACAACAGCAGTGACATGGGAACTATTTAACCACAATTCACTTACAACCAGGCTCCTCCACACTTGAGAAAGAACCGAGTACTTGCTCAGTTTACAGTACTGAGCTTTGTATCTACAGTGCATTGTAACTAAAAGAAATGCTGGGCACCAGCTGTTTCCTCAAAGAAAAAAATTGTAAAACAATAAGAAAAAATGGTGACAAACTTGAAGTACTGTACAGATATAGTGGGAACAGGCAGTGAGACTGGAAATCAAAGCTGCAAGGAAGCAGGAAAGCTCCAAGATGTCAACATTCATCTCTTGGCTTTAGGACAGCATCTGGGCAGACCAAAACAGCTTGTTGCACCTGATTGAGGCACGCAGAAACGCTTTTTGGAGTGGGGATGGTTTTTACCCTGCTTGATCCAAGAATACATGTTTGGCCATTAACTAGCTGCTTACCTGGGTGGCAGCTAACTATGTTGGGAAAGCTGTATCTGAATTTTGTCACTTCCATGGTCCAGGTCACAGTGACAGCAATCATCATCTTTGCATAGAGCTGTACAAATTACGAGGTGAAAAGCAGTACAAGTTCAGAACACATTAGTGCGCATCAACTACTTATGAACTGGCAGTGCAAGAAAAAAGGGAAAACACTCACTCAGTATTAAAATCCCACTGTAGCATTACTAGCATAGCCCTTATTGTACATTCCACACCTCAGCTTGTCAACACTAAGTACTTAGTGTAGGTAGGCTTTGGCTGTAAATAGGAATTCTCTCTATTTTACTAGCATTTCTCTCTTCTGTTTTTTTGCGGCTTTTTTTTTGTCAGATAGATGGAAAAAATCTGTGCATTAATTCCCCATTCTTGAGAAAACAATGATATGAAAATCTTACACTGTCAGATGGACAAGTCAGTCTGACTCAATATCTGAATCTGTTAATACAGCTCTGCTCTCGGGTGCATGCCCACACTACCATCAAAGGAAAAAAGATATGAGCAAGAAGCAAAGAACTATCATCCATAAGCTTCAGTTATCTGAAGTTGGCACATGGCTCAGTGGTTTGTGTGCTGGTCTGACAGTTAAAAAAAGAAGAGGAATATTTACCTTTTCACCTTTTACTCCACTGCAATCACATTTGGATAAAGACAGACATCCATGGCAAGCCTTTAAGACATAAGGGGAAAAAATTGTTTTTAATAGGCATAAGACTATATGAAGTCTTTAATATTGTCACAAAAAGTTTAAAAGTTAGTCTAAAATGTAAACCTACAAAGCTTGTCCTCTAGCCATTAAAAAATGTTCAAAGCAGACACAGTTAACTGAAAGTTCAATCACCTTTGATAATACCTACGTTTGTAAGTATTTTACAGTTAGTTTTAGACTTCCTAATTTATGCTTAAGCAGTACAATGCAACACCTATCACCAAAAGCACCAGCAACCTAAAACAGGCTCCTGAGCACTTCTCCAACTGAGAAGCGCCCAGTTACGCTTCCCACCAGTAGATGTCAGGTTTTGCACAAGAGTTTAATCAAGCCTGAAGCCTATGAGCATATTTGTGATCGTTATCAAATACTTACTACATGATTAATTCTTCCCCCCACAGCTCAGTTACTGAGAAAACACATTTTAAAAGCCCTAGATTTCATGTAGCTGCATTCACACACCAGTGCAAAGCATTACAAACCAGCTACAAGAGTCTCTAGCATAAGGTGACAGTCACCTGACTGAGTGACAGTTGGATTTCAAGGGGTTCAAGGAAGAGGGATATAGAAGCTTGGCTCACAGAGAAGATCCAAGTTAAGTAACCCTTCCATACCACATTTGCTTAGATTGTATTCTTCCACCCCCATTCTAACATGGGATATTCATTAGAGCCCTGTGTTGATCTCAGAGATTAACAAATGTGTTTACAGAAGGGAGATTTCCAGAAGAAATCTGTTTTTTGGTATAATGTTTCTACATAATACATGTTTCAGACCTCTTTATAGTTAAGAACTATGAGCCATATTAGAAGATACACTACCTGAAATACTACAGGGTTCAACTTGTTCTGAGAACAGGTGTGGCATTTTATTAAAAACACAGAGCTTATGCTTTAAAAGTTTGAAAAGCTGAGCATTTGGGGTCCTCCTCTTCAGTAATCGACAGAGAACATTATGTACAAAGTTTCAATCAAGCAAGAAACCAGTTGTCAGATCTGAAATATACCCACACTTGAATTCCAGTCTTCATTACCACGGAAAAAATTAGAGGCATGACCCATCCCCTACCTGGCATTAGGAATGCCCTGGCTCTTAGCCTAAACATACTACCAAGCATCAGACTGAAAACACAGAAGTAGCTTAATTCATCTGGAGCTACAAAACTCTAGGATCAATTAAAGCATCCTGCAGCAAAAGGGAGAGCTTTGAGATTTAAGTCCAGCAGTAGCGTTACATGACATGACCAGAGTGTCTCTCCCGATCTTCCAGGTGGCTTTTGCAACCAGTTTCTTGATTTTATGTATATGAAAACTCAAAATTCTTAGTTAACAGGGATTTATTGAGCTATTTCCTAAAATGAAATTGAACCTTCCTAGCCAGGCTTTCAAAGATCAGACTGGACAAAGGCCTGAGCCTGACCTCATTGCTGTCCTTGTTTGGAACAGGGTGTTTGGCTAGATGTCTTTCTGATGTTCCCCTTCAACCACAGTTATCCTAAGAATTTGGTATCTGATCTCTTCCACTTTTAAAAACGGGTTTTAAAAATGCAAGTTCCTTGTGAACCGGTTTTAGGATTAATCTCTTTAACAAAGCTTTGTTTAAAAGGGATTAACCTTAATTACATGCAATATTCCCTTCCCTCACAGTACAAACCTGTCTCATTGTGCTGCAGCACAGATTCTGTGTTACAGTGATAGAAACGTGAGAGCAACACAGAAAACCTCTGCTGCCTCCAAGAAGTGAGGGAAAAAAACCAAACTAAATCAGTACTCATCAAAACCCACCAAAAACTGTGGCAGAACACACACAAGCTAAAATAACATACACAAAAAGCATGAACAAGATCCTACACATAGAGGAGGATTTATTCAGCCTATGGAACAGAAGAGACTCATTTAGTCTTCCTTACAGCTTCCACATAATGTTTCTAATAGAAATTTTCTCAGTTTTCAGGTACAAGAGAACTGTTGAGGTGAACAGGGAGAAAAGGAAGCTGGGAAGGGAAAAAGATGGTATGAGATTACATGGCCCCTTCACAAAACAAGTTAGAGGTACACAATGTTGTGAAGGGGAGTTTTCAGACAGTTAAGCTCAGGAGTCGCTGCCTATTGCTACTATACCTATACAGGAAAAATGCAGAAAGCTACTTTATTAGGGCTTACACACCTTTCAGTGATTCAGCATCAAGACCCCATGAAATAGATCCAATTCATGAAACAATTGAAACCATTAAATCATTTGGTACGGAAGGAATCACTCAAAGCAGGGCAACTTAGGCAGTTTGCACAGGTCATTGTCCAGTTGTGCGTTGAATAACTACAGTGGGGGGGATCCCACAGCCCCTTTAGGCCCTGGATTTGGCATCTGCTTGCATTCACAATGAAGCTGCTCCTCCACAAAATATCTCACCACAATTCCTTATGTTGCAACTTGTATCCATTAAAAGTTTCATCCATAAAGTTTCTGAAAAATGTGCTTCTCTCCCTTATTCTGTTTGCACCAAAGTGCTTTGTTTTAATCAATGTAGAGGTTCTTTTTAAACCTGTGACTGTCTTCCAAAGCAATTTATACATTCAGACTGGATTTCTTATGCTTTGAGTTGCCTCCTAACCTACATAATTAGCTGGTCTTGGAGAATCAGGAGTACTCACTGAATGTTTTTTGACAAATGGTTTTGGATATCCAGTTCAGACGCATTACTTGCAGGAAGGAGACACGGCCTTCCCAAGACAGCAGTGAAGGGAAGCTAAACGTCTGTAATCAGAAAACTTTTCAAATACCCACTGTAATCAAATGGTAGTAAGTTTTTGGCATAATTCCTGGGAAGATCTATTCACTCACAAGCTTATCAAGAAGCACCCCCCCAGCAGAGTCACTTATCTTCCTGTACAAAAGCTGTATTTGGCAGATTGTGTTTCTCATTTGCATTAATTTGTATCCACACCAAGTTAAGGTATTCTTAATTAAACAGTTTGAAGCAAAAAAGGCCCTGAGAATCTATATTATATCAAGATCAATTCATGCCACTTAGAGGTCTTATTCCTGTATAGCTTAAAAAAACCCCTCCAAAGTAAAACATGATGGCACAAAGAAAAAAAGCTTAATGACCTACTCTGAGTGAAAGCTTTCTTCTTGTTTAGACTTTTCAGTAATCTCAAGGCCTTTTTTTGTTTTTCCAACTTGGCAAAGCAGGCACAAAAATTGCACTATGGGAGACTGCATACTACATAACAAGTTAGTACAAGTTTGAAAGCCACTCAGCAGCCACAGGCTAGAGATTTTTGATGTCACAGAATCAGTCGTGTATCTCAAAAATGCCAAGAAAATCTGGGCTCCACACTATGCATACAAACACTTGGAATTTCTCCTGCACATGAACAGTAAGTTATCTACACTTCAATCAAACAAAGAAAATAGACGCAATGACATTCCAAGTGCAGAAAAATCTACATCAAGAGCAAGACTTAGATGGTTACCATCAGTAGTTTGCCCTTAGTAACAGGTTAACCATCACTAGTTCTGAAAATTACGTGACCTTCTGGGTTTCCAGGTAGGGAAAACTGAACGACTCCAAACCTCAGGGGAACTCCAAGTTATACTCGGCACATGATGCAGTTGGAAAACCGAGCAAGACTCTTGCTTTGTGTTATTAGTTTGCAGCCAGAAGCCTTCAGTAGCAGTTCAGTTCCTGACTCTGGCCAGTAGGACACATCGTTTCAGGAGACAGAAGATGATAAAAAATACTTGATGTAATAGCTTGATCATAAGCAGCTGGTCACAATCTCCATATCTGCCAAAATCTTTTAGTTTCCAATTACACCAAGATGAATAAGGAATCAAAGCAGTGTTTAAGAACTCAAGACACACTGCTTAGATTTGCTCCTTACTGTATTCCTGTTGCCTTCCCCCTAATGTACCTGTACAGATGAATGCACTATCACTGCTATTTCCTATGCTGTGACTTTTCCATAGCAGGACACAATCAAAGGCTCTAATTAATCTATTCAAGTTTAGCTAATCCTTTCACTGGATTTTCCTGACAAGTTCTACCCCATTGAATCTGTGTGTGGAGAGCAAGTTCTTTTCATTAGTATATAAAAGGAGGGATAGTATTGGTTTACTGGTCAAAGGATAATTCTTCCAGAACAAGCTTGGTCTTTTGTGTCTTACATGGACTGAGGAAAACTGCTTTATGCCGCCAACAGAATGCAGTTTCGTTTGTTGTTTTTTGGTTTGAAGAAAAAAAACCCACATTCCTACTTTTGGACACGGGTTTGTTACAGTCACCTCAGTGAAATGAATAGCCTAAGTCATCCTCAAAACGCGTTGTGGTTAAAAGCCTGCCTTATGCATTGGGCACATGCCACTACTTTCTCATCAGGCCCAAAGATGTTGGTTACAATTTCAGCATATTCCATTCCCACCCCAACTCCCAGCTGCCACTCACAACAGTACTGGACAAAATATTTGCAAAAACTACCAGGCAGCTGAATGCTGTTGCCGAAGAGAACAGTAGCTTGGCACTTTGCAAAACTATGAAGTGAAAAAGAAGTTATTTACCACTACATACACACAGCTGCAGGGAAACTTAACAGCTAATAGTATGTGCATAAGGAGGGGTATAAGGGAGCACCTAAACCCCTACACTAGAGTACTTCAGTAATGTATTAGTATCAAAACATTGAGGAGTTTAACTGTATTTTAATACTCTTTCCATGGGCAAGATTAGACCAATCATTTACAAACTTACAAATTACCAATCAAGAGGAGGCTTCTTACAGAAGCACAGTAGGTGACTCAATGAGAGTTCTGACATGACCCAAGTTGCTTACAAATGAATCCTCTATTCAGGTATCAGACAATTGGGTAAGAAAAAGAAAAAAGAAATAGTTTGAACACTGAGCGATTTCTTTATTCTGGCATCCTCCTTATGTATCATTTTATCACAAATCCAGCATTTCCTGTTTGATAACTTCCTCTCATTCCTAGAGGAGCAAAATGACATTACTGAACCCAGCGATGCAGTTATACTGCATGCTTTTCCTGACAGCTCCATTCTGATGGCAGCAGGAGGTCAAGAAAGACTCAAAAACCTGATTGTGGGCAGCCACCGATTTTAAATGCTGGTGTCACCTGTAATGCATTAAGACCCCCCTCACAGATTTAAATGATGAAGCTTCAGTGAGGTTTAACTTGCACACACTAGCTTCATAAACAGATGTTGTCCTGAAGGGAACCAGACAGTTTTTTGACACCACAACACAGTCAGCTGCCTCACCAGGTGAGGATGATTCCCTCTAGCAGGAAAAAGATGCACAGAAATCACTGAAATAAATTCTGCCCAAGAAGAGTTGGCCAGAATTTTAGAACAAATTGAAAACTGCAATAGACACTGATGAAAGGTGCTTAACTGAACTGTGGAACAATGTGAGTGAGGAGCAGAGAGCAAGCAGTAAAGACTAGAAAAAAGATGTTAATATAGACTCCAGTCACACTGTGTAGCAATTGCTGTTTGCATCCTGTATTTGTACTTTCCCATACTTTTTCCTAACGACTTCCTTAGGATTTATTTGCATACATATAAGGAAGCCTTTTGATCGTTTGGTTTTACTAAGCCTTCCATTCACTAGAATAGTCAAAGGAAGAACCATCCATAAAACCCATTCAAAAGCAATTCATCACTGAGGGCTTCCATACAATACACAGTCTATCTCCCGTAACAGCTCTTGAACCTGAGATTTGCAACTCAGGTTTTTCACAGATAAAAGTAACAGAAGCACTTCTGCAAGGCTGATGAGGTTATGAGTCCTTCCATTACCTGCAGCAGGTCTGACTGCCCAGTCACTCAGGCAATGAATTGCTGTGATTCAAAGATACAGTCTCAACTTGAGACGGGACACATAGTAGCTTTATATTTTCCTTTCCTTCCAAGTGTTTTAAAAAGCTAATAGAAAGAGAACTTGCTCCTAATTAGCATTAGATTATCAAGCACCTCAGGTCTCTCCCTTCTGTATTTATGAGCAACATGTGACCAGATATTCTTCTTAGCAACTTAATCAGGTAATGAAGTTACCTTAATACTAAAAAAAAAAAAAAGCTGAATGAAACATGGAGTTTTGCATTCAGATAGAATCACACCAGACCACAAAGCAGTGTCAAAAGAACTACAGGTACAGCAAACCCTTCCAGTTCTAGCACAGCATGCATCAACCCCACCAGGTTTTTACTGCCAAAGGAGAAGGGCAAGAGGCGTTAGAAACAATATGGATTTTAGCCTAATTAACACTTCCAGTTTTGAAATCTTCTAGACCAGAAAACAATGAAATAGGGCTTCCCAATTCACCAAGTTTGACTCTAGACCCCACATTTGGTAAAATAAACCTATAAAGTGAAATTCCTACAGTATCTAAATTAACTCAAATACGTACAACTTTACTGCTGATAAGCAGTTTAACAGTGTTTTGTAGCTCATGAAAGCTCACTGTGGAAATTGCAGATTTTCAAGCTGCTCTTGTTCATGATTTAAGGTTGGAATTTTCACAGTAGGGACTGCAATTACCAGTTAGACAACTGTGAAAGGCATTCCTAGAATAAAGCTTATACACAGTGAACAAATCCTATATCTCTCATAGTTATCCTGCTACTACAGGAGTTCCCTTAATGCTACTAACATCACCCTCTGCATTCAAATATGACAGCTTACCAGTTGTCAGCATAAGTTCAACATCAGAAAAAAAGGAGCATAAATACTGGATAATTCTGTCAATTATAAAGACCAACTCTGTTGTTAGAAATTCCCTCTCATGAAAATCAGCAAATTCAACATACAGCAAAGCATCAGTTACAAAAAACTTTGCTCTAGGAGGATGGCTTAAGTAATCCTTCTGCTGTAACCATGCAAAAGTCACAAACTCAATTATTCATACCCCTATTTATAATGCAAATGCATTCAGCCTTTCATTTCCTAGCAGACAAAGATTAAGCTTTATTTTGGTGGTGGTCCTGAAGAGCATCTTCATATTTATTAGCTTGCCACGATCTGTGTAACAAAACACATGTGCAGCTTTCTAGCTAAGGATTTACTACTCATCCAGGTCAAAGATTTCACTATTTATCTTCAGCAAGTTGAGTTACCCTTCACTTGCCTGGACAGAAATATAACTAACAAACAAAAGGTTTTGTGGGGGGTTGACAAGGAGAGTCAAAGCTGCTACTGTGAGTTCTAATTATGATTTCACATCCATGCTCTTTAGGCTTAAGCAGGAGTACAAATTTGCAGATAACAATTTATTTACACCTGTGTGAAGTCATCCATGGCAACAAAGCCTCACAGGTCTCTAATCCAACTGGCCATCTATTTCTCACTAAAGTACTGTATTTACGAGCAGTAACATTGCTAAAGCAGAATCTGAATTAAAAGACTATTACATGCCCTTCTAAGGAATTGTTTCCCTCAATGTACCCAAAGATGTGAAAAGAACAAGTTTCATGGTCTAAAATGTAAGAGTCAAAATATGTTTGCAGAAGTTCTTGACCGTTTTTTTTTTTTTAAACGAAGAAAACTTCTGACATGTAATTTAATCTGTTGCACCTCAAGGCACTATCTTTCTTTGAAATCTGTACAGTATAAGACCTGTTCAGACTGGCAGAGGAAACTCTTAGCTGTAGTAGCTACAGTTCTGGCCACAGTGAATGAGAACACAAGAGGCAGGTTAAAAATAATTTCCAAGCATCTGATGGATAAACAACTCTTCTTTTTCCTCTTAAGCAGTAGTACTACGTGCTTGTTGTTCAGATACATGAATAGCTACTAATAATAACAACATGGAACAACTGTAAGAGATCTGCTAAGTCTAGTTATCACATCCCAAATGAATGCTCTAATTAAATGGAAAATTTAAGAATAAATAAATTCTCTTAGGATGTGGTAATTAGTTACCACAACCTGTTTGGAATTAATGGTGTACTTAAAAAAACCCTAAAATTATAAGCAAGAAAACCTTGGCATAACTACCTTCAGAATATGCAATAATTGAAATAAGTTTCTCTATGTTAAAAATACTTTGCACCACAAGAAATGGACAGGAGCTCTTATCTAAAGAGGATTGAATATTTCTGCCTGTACCTTGCACTAAAATGATACGGAATTTATTGCTTTAAGCTGAACTAATTATGGACCTTTAACATACAGTTTTTTATAAAATGTATCTTTCACAGAAGATTTAGTTAAAATAAAGGCAACACTTGCAGCAACAGATCTTCCCATAGACCAGTTGACAGTCTAATTACAGGCAACTTTTGGAGTCAAAGACTCTTTACTGAATGAACACCCCAAAACTTGAACAACTTTGATTCATCCCCAAACTGCAACTATTCACACATTAAGAACAGGAGGTATCACAACCTGACAATTTCTCTGTATCTGACTCCTGAACCAGAAAAGAAGACAAAGTAGAAGAGCCCAGCTGGGCATCTAACTCTTCCAAAATCCCAAGCTTTACTCCCTTTCTCAATACTTGGTTTTAAGAGGGGTAAGGCCGACAACTCTTCAGGACATGAAGAAACATCAAGCAGAAGCTTTAAGTACAGAGTTTAAGGAACAGAGTTAGCCCTTGCAACTCACAGTAGTTCACTCTTATTTTCTACAAAGCCTTCTATCCTCAAAAATTCTTGTTGCCCCTCTGCTCTAAGGGGCGCTGCCAGCCTTGCACTCAAGTGTAGGTGAGGAAAAGGACACGGACCGTTCTTACCACTTCTGAAAAAACGTAGGTTTCTGTGGTCTATTACTCTTACAACACAGAGAATGGGCTTCAGTGAAGTACATTTTACTGAGTGAGACACACAGAAAGTAAAATAATCAGATCAAGCTCCACTGCCCTTCTTGCAGGCATTTCAAATCCACAACTGAAGAGACCTGAGATGCCAAGTGCTTCTGGCCTAAGGAACAGAAATTTCCAAACAGCTCCACATCAGGCCGTATGAATTGGTAAAAATGTCCTTTAACAGCAACTCAGAAATACTACCTTTCTGCTGTCATCCAGAGGCAGCATCTTACAAAGCATCTATGTTTAGATTTGGCAAGTACACCTCCTGGTAAACAGTGCAAGCTGAGAGCACTAAACCAGAATGTAAACTACCAGGTGGCCTTCTCAACCCACTCCATCTCCAACTGACAGATGCCAAACACCATATTCATTTTCTTCTTCAGCAAGCACTGCACCTGCATGAACCTCTAAATATACAGCATATCTAGACAAACATCCTAAACAAAGAACTCTGGTTGGCTTTGCAGTTTGGCAACAGATAAATTTCATACCTCTGTAGGCAGCCTACACCTCACTACTGCTCATTTCAGTTCTAAATGCTGAACTCTGAATGCAAGCCCTCTTCTAACTTTTATACAGACCATAAGTGAACTCCTTAAACAAGTACACAGCAAATTAGTCAAATGGTTAGTTTTAAGCATGCCTCCATCTTTGCCTGCCCAGCTACACATCTCTGCGACTCACACCAGCCCTGAGACACCAGCATAGAGCACCTGTCAGTCAGTCAGCGGCGGGATCCAATAAACCACCTGACTTTTCAGGAAGTCTCAGTTTTACTTTTATTTTACACACAAGTCTCTAATCACCAGCCTCTTGGGGCTTCCTGACTTTTTCCAGCTGCAAATAAGAAGTGCCATATGGTACTCATTACAGGTCAAGATTTACTAGTCATTTAGGACCTTTCCCATGTGACAGGTGTTAGATGTTGCCACTTTCTATAACTATGTCCAAATGTAACACAAACCTAGACCAAGCAGTCAGTTAGGCTTCTAAGTCTCAGATATGCTTGCAAGCCAAGTATTATACACTCATAACACCAGTCATTCTGGCACTGTTTTTACTTCTTTTCCAGTTTAAGAAATGGAATAAAGACACAGACTAATTCTCCAGAAAATGTTCTGTTCCTCACCCACATCCATATAACATGCAATACAAGAAGCTTCAATTCCAGAGTCCTGTTAATGGAGGTCAGACATTTGTCACTGACAACTGCACTTTCAAGTGTCAAGAGCATGAAACAGACCACACAAGAACAGAAACCCATTTCTTCCTTGGAGAAAGGAGAGGCAAAATAGAATAGCATTTCAGATTAATCCAACCCCACTCCAGTCTATTTTGAAACTACCGAGAGCACTAAATTAGTACCAAAGATTAAGCAAGCATACAGGCTAAAAAGAATAAAGGCTGTGCAGAGTGATAGTGCACTGAGATGTTATCTGAAAAAGTCCACACCCTCTTAAATTGCCAGAACAAGACCTAACTCACTTTCAGGCTTGGTGGGTGTCTGGGGGATTTTTTTTTGTGGTGGAGGTGATTATCAGCTCTATTCTCCTTCAGTTCTTGGACCAAATATCATAGCTTCAAGGTTCTTCTAGTTAGAGCTGCTTTATCATTTGTTTATGCCTGTGGCAGCAGCACACTCCATGCATGCACTTTAACACCTAAAGAGAGCACTACAGGCAGCACTTTCTCTGTATTGCTCAATGCTAATGGAAGAGCTACTCTGCAGCCTCAGCTAATCCAAGTTGAAAAAGTAAGTGGCACCGAAGAGGGCCAAGTTAAACAAGGAAGCAATGGAGACCAAGCAATTGTCCCAACCCTGTAAGTCAGAGGCACTCGTAAAAGAACAGAACGTCAGGATCTGATGAAATGGGAGGCCCTTTTATCCACATGGGCTCAGAAATCCCTAAAGCTGATGAAAGTTGAATATTTAGTGAGAGCTCTCAGATGCCTGTTCAGGAACTCACATGTTGAACTTCAGAAGATATGGAGTACCCTCAGTGTCAGCCTCTCAAGTTGATTTACTTAAGCATTGGTTATGTGCAATAGCAATAGCTCAGCGCTCCTTAGAGCACCTGCCACTTCAAACGAGGTGCTTCCGTGCAAAATGCACCTTCCTATGAAAGAGTGACCTTATAGTGAATGGAGAATCACAACAGTAATTTCCCAGACTATCTCACAAAAAAAAAAAAAAAAAAAAAAAAAAAAAAAAAGGGGGCCTGAATGTTTTTTATTGCCTTTAAAATGCTGTAACACAGCCCCTGGCTAGCGCTAATAGAACATTCTATCTAAAACATGCAGATCTTGGAATTCAATATTCAACCTTGATTAGAAGAAAAAGATTCCACTCCCTTACACAAGAGAAATTACATCTAGCAGGTATAAATTACATTATCCTGAGAATCATTACATTTGGATTGCACTGATCATCACTAAACAGAAAGCAGGTCTTAGGAATTAAGTCAAACTTCTCAGAGACTTGCTACATTAAAAAATTTGAACCCATACAAGGAGATAGCTGAAAGGGCCACAGATTAGATCTTTACACAGAACATTAAAAAGCCAACAAAATTTTTTAAGTATTAACATTGTATCAATTACAGGGCAGGTAAAATAAATCTGATCAGTGCTAGAGAAAGGGGGCGCAGAGGGACAGGAAAGGCGCTTTATAATTTTGTTTCAAAGGGAAACAAAAGGGGAAGGAGGGAGGAAATCTTCAGTAGTAGCACTGAGCTTCTCCTTACTTTGACATTCGTAAATTTACATTACTGCTTTCGTTGGTAATTGATTTTATTCCCAGTCACTTTCTGGAGGTTCCCCAGTAGCAAGTTGACAATATGCAATGTAAAGTATCTCTTTACAGTGATTCTCTGACCAGCTTCAAGGAGGTCAGTGAGCTGTCTTCCTTACAACATTACACTAAAATACTGTCAGTTTAAAAAGGGGGGAGTAGGAAAGGAGAGCACACGTGGTTCCAACACCCCAGCACAATAATTAAGGTGAGGAGATCCATTCATAAGAAACAGCCCTCAAGTATTATTAAAACTTGAGATGCAGTTCAGTCTGAAGCTTGGCAGGAGTAAGAAACAGCCCCTGGCATTTGTACTAATCCCAAAACAAAGTCACTTTCTCTAAGGGAAGTGTTCCCTGAGGCATCCCATTTTAGGGAGTATACCAACTCCCATAAGTGCTATTTGGAGCTGAACAGACGCCAAAAAAATAACGTGCTTCAAGTCTGTGATATATGCTCTGCATCCTGCAGTAACCAGTAGGTTAACTGCAAGCACTGAATAAGGAGCTTTTCCACCAAGTTTTAACATTATTCCTACAGCAAGCAAGGTTTGGAATAGAAGATACTGTTTCAACGTCCTTTTAGACTGCAACTATTTGAACAAACAGAAATCCCAAATCAGCTCTACTTCGAGCAAGAGGTCACCAAATCTAGACTCCAGAACAGAAGGATTATGCTTCCAGCCTAAGTTTTACTTAGTTTTACTAAGTTTTATCCTACAATAATTACTAGCTTGGAACATAACCACTTTTAAATTTTGTTATCTACATCTAAGTAAAATTATTCAAAATGTTATATCCAACAATACTTTTGTGGTGAGTGCCAGGTGCCCAGCAAGTTCCAGTGTTACTCCTCAACAGGAGGACAGGAAAGAGAAAATACAGCAAAAGGTTCCTGGGCCAAGACAAGGATATGGAGAGATCATTCAGCAATTACCGTCACAAGCAAAACAGACTCAGGGAAATAAATTTTATTGCCAATTGAAAGTCAGTATAGGGTAATGAGAAATCAAAAAAAAGACTTTCCAACACCTTGCTTCTGCTTCATAGAGTACAGCTCCTGGCCCTGCTTAGCACCATCCCCAAGAGTCATGCCATGTGCCCTTTCTTACTTACACCTTTATGCTATCAAGACAAAAATAGTTACTGAAAAGCTCACATAAAAATTTAGAACAATACATCTCGGATTCATCTGGTTATTATGTTAAACAAATCTGCTTAGTCCAACTGTTTAAAAAGAAGTGGGCGAAACTGTCTAAAAGTCGGTGAAAAAAAGTAATACTATTTCCATTACTGTTTCCATAACAGGCTGTGCTCTTCCTCCACAATTACTCCTGCAGCATATCAGCCATTTAAGGTTCTTTAAAGAAGATTTTTCTCATTTTTCGGTACAGTATGCCAATGTCCTGAAAATACACATTTCCTGAGCATGACTAGACCTGTCAACAAGAATTTTCTCATTCAATCATAAAGTTAAGCAGTATCCTATGTTCACTTTGGATACAAATTAGACAGAGATGTTTTAACACTTCGTTACTACCACTGCTTTAAGAGCTTGAAAGCTTTTAGAACAGAAAAGCCACTTTCTGCTGATACAGGAGTGTCATTCCTTCTACTGCCAAGAAGTTTCCATTAGCATTCTGGCTCAGAAACTAAATGACATTATGTATATATTCTCCCTTCAATCAAAATTACAAAAAATCTCCTCCACCCAGAAAAACACCAACTTCTGCATGGGCGTTTTCACTGTATGTCTGGGCAGACTCTGGGCACAGCCTTCTAGCAATTTTCATGGCACTACCTTCCCTATTAAAAATGCACCAAATAAACATTGGAAGTTAAACTACCAAAAAAACCACACTCAAGCCTTGCAACTTCTCATCCTCTCTAGATTTTCTCCTTGCTATTTTAAATATTTTTAAATTCTTAAGTCATTAAATAAGTAATAGTTTTGCAGAAATCTCAGGTTTTTTTCCTCATGTCTAACTACGCAGTGAATGATGAAAAGAGATGGCAAAGTCAAATATAAATTCTCATTTCTCAGTGCAGTGCAGAAGCTTCTTTTTCCTTCTGAATAGCTTTGCCCTTTAAGGTTGAATATACAAGAGAAGTGTTCTAAGTAATTCAAAATAAGTATTTTCTATTATTAAGCCAATTCATATTGTCTGAATGACAGCTAGAAATTACCTTTCAGAAACAATGGCTTCTGCTGTCTTTCTGTGTGACAGGTTGGTTCAAAGGAAGTTGACTCAAGAAAAACCACTGCCTCATAAAAAGGATTATTTTTAGAAGATTTTTTAACTGAGTTCATAAGCTCCGTCACCCAAACATTTTTTTCAGTGGCATTTCTTGTCAGGAAATCACAATTTCTGGGAGCTGGAGGCTTGTCTAGCCTTGCCTGCAAGTCACATTAGTTTTCATTTCTTTAAGTAAAACGATTTAATTGTGGGTTTTATTAATTACTACTTTAATTCAAGGTGTAGAAAGAGTGCAGATCACAGCTTAGGGTGGTAATTTTCTTCCTTTCTATCAGATTCCTGGGGATTTAAGTGCATAAAGAGATAGGTTTGCTTTTGAAGAATTGATGCTTTATTTAACAGACATAGACTGATGCTAGATAGAAATATATTTACAACTCATGAAATACAGACTTTTGTAAGAAAGGATGATGAGCCTTCACTGCTAACAAGATGAAGTACAAAAAATCAAATGTACTTGTGGAATTAATGGTTGCTTAAGCTTGACAACTTTATGTAGTTAATAACTAATGCTAGTTATATTTTCACACAGAATGTAGGAGTTGGAGTGGACAGGAATCAGAATAGACAGAAATAAAACTAACTATTCTGAATATAGTGTAGACTTTTGACATTTGCAGGGTACCGGAAAAATACAGGCAAGTCCAGCATATATAATCATGCCTTATTTCCCTAACTACTTTTAAGTAGTCCTGGATTCCAAGTCACAAGTTTTGTATGATACTGCTTATACTATAATACAAGTTAAGTTACTACTTCATACAAATTAAGACTCATAAGTAATATCTTTCTAGATTAAGACAGAAAAGTAGAAAACTCCAACTATAAGAACAGCATGAAGGAGTTGATAACAGGGGAAAAAAGGACTGCCAGCCGACAGCACTGCAGGGAAGCAAAAAACCACAGCATCCATTGGTAACTGATTATTCCAAATGTCTTGCTAATGACTTGAAACATCACTCAAAACTCATCACTATTACAAGGGCTCAGTACAATTTCTCTCAGTACAAATGGTGTAGGTTACTTCACTTTAGCACTACGATTGCCAGATAAAGCCAAAATTTTACATTTTGCATAATAAAGTTCTGTATTTTTGTCCAGCCCAGTAACCATACAAAAAGACAGTCAAACCGAAAAATAAGCTAGAAGGGAACATCTGCATAGTTCTGCTTCATTTTCTATACAAAAGCACTAAGATATTGTAACTTCTGTCACTCACAGCAGTAGTTTCTAAAACAAGCTGAGTTGAAGGGTCTCTATGAAGCTTTACCTTTCTTGTGAACTGCTCTGAATCTCTGAAATGAAGCCATTCCACTGCAGCTCTGGTTATTTGCCATGGCTTTCAGGTGAGTCTGTGCAGCGAACAGCACCAAATGGACCTGCCAAACCTCTGTCTCTTCTACCAGAGCCAGTAAGCTGATTTTATCTATTGGAACTACATCTCCAAACATAACAGCAGGACGGTGAGAGATGCAACTACTACAGAAGACAAAGATGTCAAGAGATGAAAGTCTTGGTTTCATACAAGGAGCACATCAACAGAAACCAAGGATTTCCTCCATGCTCACTGCTCCTCCTGGAGAAGAGGTGTCTACCACATCCACAGACCTCAGCAGCAACCAAAGTCTGGTTTCTAAAAGCATCCAAAGTCTGCATAAGTCTGGCTTCTAAAAGCATCTAAATTATCTAGGAAGCAGTACAGCATAAATATCTTTCTCTAAATTAATGGTGTGGTTTAAAATGAAGATTTACCTTGCTAACAACTAAAGCCGGTTCAACATGTTTCATGCATTTCAGCAGAAATCCTGACAGATACAAACACTGGTAAAAAAACTTACTAACCTGTGTTCAGGCAGGAAAGTGAATAAGCCTTGGCTTATCTTGAGGAAAGAGGGGGAAAAGCAGGGTTTTAGCAGAGCTGCAGCAGCAAAGGTTATCTAGTATACACTGGAGTCATGTTATACTAGAATAGGACAGTTATGCAGGTCTAGCTATACCTCAATAAAAGGAATTATGCTGTAGATAATAAACTAGAACCAAAAGTAAAACAGCCAGGTGTGTTGCACACACATACCTTTTACAGCGCTAGGAGAGAGAAGTGATTGAAACTCAACTCTGACATTTTAATTCTCCGTAGAGATTAGGTAAAAGAAACAAAATACAGATGAGTGACTAAACTATTTCCCTTTCCCTCCAAACAGAGGGGACAAAGAAATCCAACAACAGAGGTGCAATAACCAAGAGCCTTCAAGTGAGCTGAAATCCATAGCTTTAAAGCTCCTTTCTTTCCAACTACTAACACACACCCCTCAAGTAAAAAGAAAAACCAAAACCCCCAAACATTGTCTGTGTTGCCACCACAATTTCTTGCTCTTTTGCTCCATTATAACAGAATAATACACATACTTCATCTGACACCTCCATAAAAGGGGAATGCAAAATTAAAATTCTGAATGCTGTACGATGACACCTTAAGAGATGATTTCTTGACTAGCTGAAACTAAGTTTAAAGCAAAGCATTTAATCTGATAACTTCTACCCACAATTTAACTTTATGAATTATGATTAACTTTTGATTACAGGATATGTAAATTGTCTTAACAGAAAGTACACCTAGGAGCACAACTGCACTTCCATGTAATTTTAGACTTCAAGAATAATTCAGGCTGGAAGGAGCCTTGGGGTTTAGCCCAGTCTCCTACTCAAAACATGGAAAAAGAGAGGCAGGGTTTCAAAACTAGGAATCACATAGTAACAGTCTTTTTGAAGCAGACTAAAGATATGTCTACTAATACATTAGTTTCAGCATCATGCCTTCTAGAAGAAGAGAGGCTAAAGGATTAACAGGCTTAAGCTAAAATGTAAAACTTGTAATACAGCTTTACAACTATCTATTTGCCCTTTATTCATCTCTCTTAAAATCAAGATCACATCCCGCAGTCCTTTTTTCTTGCAGCTCCTCACAACAAGTTCTTCAAGAAAGACTTAAGCTCTGCACGTAAGACTCAGTCAATTGCAAAGCAATTTTTTAAAAATAAGCAATAGATTTCTTTTTATAAATAGGACCCCTTCCTCTTCATCTCAACTACATTTATTCTGATGACAATTTCACATCACATTGAAGCTTTTCCTCCCCACACTTAGCAATTACATACCCAGGATGCTCAGCACGTTGCCTTTTTTTCACACACCACACTGTACCAATGATATTTACTAAGGTTCAATTGCATTGCAAACCTTTCACAGGAGGGTAGAGAATGCTGCTTAATGATCCTTAAAACTGCATCAGCACTCTATCTTTTGAACAAGTTTTATTTCAGGTACTCTTGAGAATAGATGGTTTACAGCACTGAAAAGTCTGCAGCCAACATCAGATTGCCAAACACTGCATCAAGCAGGAACTTCAAATCGCCCCAGTGGTTTTTAATGTTACTGAGTCCACATAGCCTTATGAAGCAGACAATCAAAAAATGTTTTAATTTAAAGCAATTTTGTCTGGTATTATCACCATTGGCAGAGGCTGATTTCCATTCAGTGCACTTGTGCAATACCATTCCTAGAACATGTAAGTGAGTATCGCCTGGGTATCTTGTTCTGGGGTGGTCACTGGAGAGTTTGCACAACTGATACAATTGGAAGAGGAAGCATTTTAATCTCAGTGAATGAAAGGTAAAAATGCACAATGCATCTTCGCTGCATGTGCAGAGCACATTCCTCCCTGTACTTTGCCCCAGACTGAAAATATGCACATTAATGATTTCAGTAGTTTTGTAATATAGAAAAGTTTCCACATGTTGTAGTAAACCTAACAACAGCTAACTACATTACAGTAGGCATCATTGCTTATTCATAGTAGAAAAAAAATCACTGCATAAATTTACATTTGCTGTTAAATAAATTAACTAACTTCGTCCTAGGAAAATTTCCCTTTCTACTTTAAGAAAGGTAACTAATAATTGCTTCCAGTGAGTAGATCATTCATGACCAGGAAAATGAAAGCCTAGGAAGTTCCACTGAAACATTGCTCTATTTCCATCATGTGGAAAAACCGAAAAAAATACATAATGATTTTGTAAAAGATTCTGTTAAGGTCTAAATAGCTCTTACATTCTGTTTCATTCAGGATTCCTTCGATTTGTTAGCATTATAGCACATGCTAGAAAACAACTTGAGACACAACTTTTACTATATATCTTCAACTGAAAGCCATGAAACGTCAAAATCAAAACACATGACAAAAGACAAGTTGCAAGCAGGAGGGCTTGAGCCTTGATGTTACGAAACCAAGTCTTGTGCATGACTAATCAAGACACATCTAGGGAATTTCAGGATGAAATACCTTCTGAATCCTAAAGGCCAGCTTCCACTTCTTCCTGCTTTTTACAGACCCAGCTTTTGTAACTAGAAAGAACCACTGCCAGTTATGAAATGGAAAATAATAACCACCACCACCACGATAAAATAGTTAGGACAAACAAGAGAAACACAGATGACCATCGAATTAACCATATTAATCATGTCCATTGTAATTACTGAAACGGTACCATGTATTTATATATATGGTAACCTCTGAAAGGAAAAAAAGAAATCTCAACTAAACTTAGACAACTTTCACAAATAATACATTACTGCCTTAAACACAAATTATATCCATCTTGCCAGCCTATCTTACCATGCTTGAACAACTGTTTTCAACCCTATACTTCCAGTCAAACTGGAATTATAATGGAAGGCAAAGAAAAAAGACATTGCAGACACTATTCAATTTTTACTAACTTTTGAGCTGACAAAGTTGATTTATACTTTAAAAGCCTAGGCCTTAAATATGAGGGAAATTTTTCCAATATAAGCCAATAATCAGTCACTAACTTCTAGTGAGTTTCATAGACAGCGCAACTGAAGAAACTAGTCCATCTATGTTTCTTAATTACACTGATTTCCCAGTCACAACTTGCAATCACTTTTCTATAATACAGTGCAAGCGTAAACCTGCCAGGAGAGGAAAAAACTCCGCTTATAAAAGATTGCTTTATATATATGTATGTGGATTTATACTAAAACTAGCAAGGCACTTAAGCAATAACATTGTTCCTTGAAATAAGCCCTCATATCCTCTGCTGAAAGCATACAAATAAGCACTTTCAAAAAATATTTTAACTTCTTGAATTGATGACACCATCTTCCATCTCATTCATTCTTCCATTCTAAAGTAAAACCATTTTCAAACTCCCAGTTACTTTTACACTGTTCATCAGTAGTTACACACTTCACTCTGTACCAACAATGAGTCTGTAAAAGAGTGCATAGCATGATCCATATACTACTCACCAAGTTTAGACTATGGGCTGTGAAAACCCAGTAATAAAATCTGAACAATGAAATGCATCCCTACTTGAGTATCAAACGTTGGTTTGGGTTTTTTTAATAAGTCACTGGGATTTGTCTGTGATGGCACATCGGCAGATGATTCTCAACTATATTCTGTCACTTTATAACTGATCACATAGCAATACACACTATTACAACAATCTGGAGCAAAGAAGATACAACTTTTTAATTGGAAATGTGCATTATGATGTTGAATAGCAATTTCAGGTATTATTTGTATATGGGCATCAGAATGACTTGAAGTCATTTGACTAAATTCACCCTTTCGCGAGGACGATTCTGACACAGGGTCCCAAAACAAAATTCACAGAAGAGACTGTGTGTGTCAAACATACTACTACAGCATTTAGTCAACCGTTTCTGGCAATGGGTAGAATAAACTGCTGATCCTCATTAATAAGGATCAGCAACATTTAGTGTTATCACAGGAAATTCAAAAACATCAGGACACCAAAGTACTGAGAAACCATTAGAAAAAACCATATTACAAAAGACCAGTGGGATTTATGTAGTTTGGAACAGAGGCATCTCTCTCTTTCCCCCACCCCCACTAAGCCCTCGGGTCTTCAGTTAATCTTATCTCACTGCAAATCCTAAAAGAAAGGCTGCAGCACAAGGTGGTGTTAAGAACCAGAAATTATACCATTGGTTTTGCTCCTTTCTTCATTTCTCCCAAGGTAGGGGACTGCCTACAGGGTCACCACAGCCCCCTTCCCACACCCCACAGATTCCCAATAATCACACACACAGAACTCTACTTGGACGCTTTCCTGAAGAAAGAAAAGCACCACATTTATGCACAAAAACCTCTTCAACTCCTACCTGCTAAAACAGTGAAGTCCAGTAGGTGGGACTGCCTGGGTCCTTCTTTGGAATGAGGGTTATGACGGGCAGGCTGGGATGAGGTTATTACTGAACAGAGCACCAGAACCAGTGTTATAGACAACGTGGAGCCAAGCAGTTCTCCACATCAGCAAGCACTGCTGGCACACCAGTATCACTTACACTTGGGTTCCCACCTGGGCACAGTGGGAAGGGGTGGAAGGGGGAAGGAGGGGTGGAAGAGGAAGGAAGTATACTATGGCTGGTCTTTGCTTTTTCAGAGGGCAGATGAAAGGTCTACAAAGTTCCGCCGTAAAGGAATGCACTTCAAAGGAGAGTTCAAGACAAAGAAGATTTTGTCAGCACTAACTACAAAATTGAAGGGGGGAGTAGCAGAATTATACTCTGCACCTATTACCATAACATATTATGACTTTTCAACTAGAAAGGAGTCCTAAACAACAGAAATCTGGATTTGTTTTCCTTTCCAAGTAAATTAAAAAAAAAAGTTAAAAAAGGTATCAGAATCATAAAATCTGAAATTAATGCAGGTTAAAGTGGGAGCCTTTTTAGCTCATTTCACCACTTGTTAACAGCTGGAGGTCTTAGTCAAATAGCCTGAAACCTGAAGCTAGCGATCACCTCTCCCACCTCTCAGTTCCAAGGCCCTGCCACTCCAGGGAAGCCGGGATAGCATCCCTTTTCCAAAGACAGAGACCCAAAGTCTCTTCCAGGCCGCCTACCGTGCGCTCTCTACTACACTGCGAACATTTAGCACCTCCCCTAACACCTCTACGTGGGTTTTAAGAAAGCAGAAATACAACCCTCGAGAAAACCAAGTCCCAGTGTGAGGCACAGTCCTCCGACAAACCATGCCCACATGGCTCCATCTCTCTGCCACGTCCAGGTGTGACTCACGGCTGCAGGTGATGGCTCAGCGGCAAAGGCTCAGACACCTCTTCACGAAGTCGTTTGGGGGGAAAGGCAGGGGGGAAATCTTTCCTCCTTTGTCCTGGAGGAACAGCGGGTTCAGAGCCCCCACTAAGCTCACCCAGGCTTCCCCAGCTTCGCACTCCCTCCCTCCCCGGAGCCACCGACGAACCCAGACGTGCGGGCGGCTCGCGGGGTCGCGCAGGGAGCGGTCCGGTTCGACGGGGCAGTACCGCGGGACTCTGCCCGGGGAAGGGCGGCCCGGGAGCCCCGACAGCTGCGGGCAGCCGGAGAGACCCTCCCGCGGCCCGGCCTCGCCGCCGACCCCCGCCCGCCCCAGGAGCCGCCGGGCTCCCGTCAGGGGGATTCTACCTTCAGCCACCCCAGCCCCGAAGGTGCTCCAAAGTTCCCTCCAAGGCTCCACACCGCGGCTGCGCCCGGCAGGGACTCCAGCGCCCGAGGAGAACAAGGAGGGCGCCCCACACTCACCGCCGCCGCCTCCTGCGGCCCCCAGGACCCCAGCAGCAGCACCAGGCAGCCGGCGGCCAGGCTGCAGCTCCGCCGCCGCGGCTCCATCATGCCCGCTTCGGAGCTCCGGGGCCGGCCCTACGGCGCGGGCATAGCCCGGCGGGGCAGCGCGGCTCCCTGCAGGCGGCTCCCGCCGACCGCCCCGACGCCAGCGCCCGCCCCTCTGCCACACTCTCCCGCTTCTCTGGGCTCAAGTCCTCCCGGGACTACAGTATTCCTCCGCTTCGGGGGCGGGCGAGGCGGGCGGTGTAGAACACGCTACCGCCACCCTTCTCCGAGGGGACCACAGCCCACCCCACCCTTTCCCCGAGTGCCGCGGTTTTGTCGGCTCGAAGAGCGGGCACCGCCTCTCCCCGCCCCGCACCTCCACCGGGCGGGCAGCTGGACCCCGGACTATTTTCTGCAGCGGAAGTCGCCGGGGTGGGTGGGGGAATTGTTGTCAGTGCAGGGTCGCCCCTCTAGAGGGGCGGGTCGCGGGCGCAGGGCTCGCTCGGCTCAGTCCCGGCCCATTCGGCCCCGCTCAGGTGCGACGCTTCGGCGGCGACCGCGCAAACTTCCTGCCCAGGCACGCTACGAGTGCTTGGAGGGGCTGTGGCGCTGCAGGAAGCGAGCAGTGACCAACCCCGAGCGGACAGCGCCGGCGGTTCCAGCCCGGCCGCTCCCCTGGGGCTCGGCTCCCCCGGTGCTCCGTCGTGCTGGGGGAAGGAGCCCACGAAGCGGCCGCGCCGTGCCCTGCCCTCCACGAGTGACGGCGGGCCCTCCTCGTGCTCCGGCGGGCGCAGGGGCGCGTACCGGGCTGCGCTGTGCCTCTCCCCGCGGGCTGCCCGGGCCATGGGGCGCGCAGGGTGAGTGCCGAGCGCAGCCGCCCCCTCCCCGCGCTGCCCCCTGCCCCGCCGTGACTGTCCTTTTGCCTCCCGCAGGGCGCTGGTGCTGCTGCTCCTCTGGCTGGGCGCGGAGCTGGCGAGTGCGGTAAGTGTGTGCAGGACCCGGCCGCAGCAGTGCTCGCTGGAGGTGAACGTGCCTGGTCAAACCTGTCGGGGTTTGGGCATCCTTCGGCCAGACAACAGACGCATCCCCACCTCCCTCTGAAAGATGTGTGGGGTTTTTTTTTTTTGTAATTACCGTACACCTCTACTCCGAAATTCCTTTGTGCCTTTCGTCTGCTGTACTTTGACTAGCTTCTGAAAAGTGTACTGTGCTGTAAGACCGTCTATGTGCGGTGTAACAGCTTTTAGTGTCTGATAGAGTGATCAGTGCCTCTCTTTGCAATTGACTGCCCTTAGTTCTTTTTTAACATCTTCTCAAATCTTGCGTTAAAAGCGGACCCTCTCGGTTCACAAGGGATCCTATCTAGAACACGTCATAACTAAGTAAAAGTGATGTGAGGAATTAAAGGATTAAGCTGTTAAGTGTTATATCAAGGTTCATGACTATGGATTAGTAAGTGTGTTTTAAATTCTAAGTTGGTATACGGAAACAGTGGCTTTATGATCTGTCAGTCTGACAACTTTATGACATAAACATGGATTTTCTCTTACTGTTCCTAACTGATGTTTGAACAGAGTAGTAGGGGACTGCAGACTTTTAAAATGTTCATAATTTTCTTTTTTGGTGTTGCAGTAGATTTTCTGCAACTAGAATCTGCAGTTGTTAGCCCACTTAGCTAGTGAATAAATCAATAGCCTAAATTAGGTGTCCAACTGATGTACAGTTAGCAGGTCAAAAAACACCTCTTTGTTATATTGTAATGTAAATTAAGATTGGACAATAATGTTTGTGGTGTGGATTTTAAAGTGCAAATACAATATTGAATGAATGTTAGTATAATATGTTTTAAGCATGTTTATTTTGATTCAACTTCTGACAGGTTTCTAACAAAACCAGTTGCAACATGGGTTCTTGACTTGTTAGCCAATGTTTTTCTTCTGCTTTTGCTACTCTTTTGATTAAAATTTTAAGGATTTAGAACCTTCCTGTACAACCGAGAAGAAATCTTTTGAAAAGGCTTTAATACCAGAGGGGTTTTTTTATAAACAGGAAAGGCTTGATTATGTGTTGCATTTTTCATAATTAATTGCACTAGTAGAATTTCATCATCCTGATCAGGTGGTAGTTACAAGCTCTAATCTTCTCAAAGATTAAAAGATTAGAGAGTTTTATTCAACAAAATCAAGAACTGTTCTACTAAGTGTTCTTGCTGCAGTGGAATCTATATAGAAATGACTTTGCTAAAGCAAGTACTTAAAAGGCAAATGTTGAAATTATTTTGAGACAAATGTGCCGCATTTTGCAATCATTTTATATAAATTTATGTGATATGATAGTGAAATTATTGCTGATTGATGCAGACGTAGCTGACAGCAGATTTTTAATTGTTTGCTCCAATTTTGCTCCATACCTGTTGGAAAACACATCTCTTAAGCAGTCAGGTTTCTGGTAGTTTTTTTAACATCTTTCATTGCCCATAAAGAGACTCTTGTCAATTTAAGTCTATCGCAATGATTAAAATTAAAATTAACATGATATTTATAAGCCTTCCTGAGAGTTTTCTTCAGGGTTAGAAAAAAATGAAAATCTGATTGCTGTGTAATCAGTCAGGTCCATAAAATACTTAGATCTTTATATGTCTAAGCAGATAATGGATTTAATGATTTCTATTTAAATGATGTCAAACATGCCCAGCAGGAAAGAGTAAAACTATATTTTTTTCAACTTCAGATACAGCAGTAGGTTAATGACTGACTTTCTGCTATCACTGATTTAAAAACACGTCCTGACATCTTCCAGCATGAAGTAAGCTGTTAAGAAAAAGTACTGGTGATTGAACTTGCACTAAACAGAGCTTTTTTAGGAAAACCAGGATCTCTGAAACACTTCTTAATAGTCCTCTGGTGTATAATTTGAAGTGCTGGAGCATAGTGAAGTATAAAGTCAAAAAAATGAGGTTGAAGCTTTAGGTTAAGGAGTAACAACTTCTAGAAGACTTCACAGAGACAGTCAACTTGTTGCTGAAGATGGTGTAAGTTATAGCTTTGTTCATATTTTTTTTCTTTTAAATAATCTCATTTCAGTAACTTACCTGTTGTAAAAGAAACATCACTAAAATGTTGTTCCAAGTTCTTGTGCAGTCTTCAGGAATGGTACTGTGGAATGGTACTCAGGAATGGTACTGTAGTATAGGCAGTGGCTGGCACATCAGGCTGGCATCTTGAATAAAGTCGTATCAAAGCTGGCTTTGATGCAAAGGTCTCAGTTACGAGGTGTAATCATCTCCCTTTTGGTAAGAATAGGATTTTAGTGTGTATCTGAATTAATATCTGAATTAATTGTATCTGAATTAATATCTCAGTTCATAATTATTTTTCTTGGGTATAAATTATGATCTATTTTGAATGGCAGTACAAAATTAGTCTTGTAATATGATGTCTGTTTTCTTGAAGCAAGTGTTGAAAACCTGGATGACTTGCTCTTACACAGGGGGTTACCTGGCAGAGATTGTTACCCTGTAGACCAGTTGCTTGGAGTGACCTAAGAGTTTCCCCCTAACAGCTTTCACCTGGAGTCCCTCCAGAAGCTATGCTTTATTTATGGTTTCAGTCTTTTATTGTCAATAATTTTCATTAATAATGAACCAGGAGCATCAGTGCAAGATGCTGTGCAAACACAAAACAACAAGGTTGTGCTATCTTCGAGACGTTCATTGCACTAAGACAAGTGACAGAAGTTGGTCCAAAGGTAGGAGAGATAACACAAAATGTTGGAACAGTGCAAGAGAGGCAGGGATTTGCCTTGGCAAATCACTGTCCTCCTCTGAGGCTTTTGCAGGCTACAGTGCAAAGTAGAGTTTTTAGGGAGAGGGACTTTTAAAAGCATAATCAGAGTTTTGCTGATGTGTTTGAGATGTCATAAATGTGAGGTGGAGCATGCACTGAAAATGATCACTAAACTGAGAGACAGCCTCTTGTAATGAAATTTGAGATTCATGCCCCTTCACAAAGCTCTCAGCTGAGCTGCATCATAGTTCTATGCAGTCATTCTGTGCCTCCTTGAGAGCATACCTGGCATACAGGTGAGATGGTAACTCCTCATTTATTCCCTTTCTGTTGTTGTTGAGCTAGTTGAGCACACCTGGAATACAAAACACGTAGTTTTGATGTGATAGCCTAAAGAACTACTTCTAGGACTTACTGTGAGGACTTACTGTGAGACATGTTTTGTTAGAACAACTGAGCTTTTGGGTGGAGTTCAGTAAGGTTTCTTTTATGAGTGGACTTCATGTACTGTTACAACTCTTTCAAATCCAGGTGGGTTTTTTTGTTGTTTTCTGGTCTTTTTGTTGGGTTTTGTTTCTTTCTTTTTGTTTTTTTAGCTAATAAATGTGCAGATTAACTAGAGCCACCTTCTTTTTCTAGCACTTGGTATCTTGTTCAGCAGAACATCTTCGGTATCCAAGGCAAACAAAAACTGTGTGTGGAAACGAGTTCTGGGCAGTCTGCTCTATTTTGAGTAACTGACGCTCTGCTAGTTTATGACAAGCTAGCCCAAGTGATCTTATTTATCTGTCTCTTAATGTATCCCAGGTTTTCTGTGTGCTTTCTATTGTTTTTATATCTATGATACAAATGCTTCATAGTGCTTTTTCCTTTAATATGTACTGGACCAGCTTAATTGAACCAACCTCCTTGTTTCCAATGGCCAAAAATAAATTTTGTTCCAGAGCTTCTGACAGAGGGGGAAAATTAGCTGTTTAATTATGGATATTTAAAACCAGTGTTGCAGCTCTTACTGTAACTCTTTCCAATTCAGTTTCTGCAAATATGATGTTATCCATTAAGAGGTATTTATAAAGTTTTGACCTTTTCTTTGCTATTTTAATTAGTATTCATAAGTATGCAACCCTTCTATAACTTGACTTTTACAGCTGTATCTTTATGTAGCAGTAAACTTTATTGGGAAAATCTAGTATCTACTCTGAAGTTACTTTTATAAGGAAGGAGTCTACAGAATTCAAGAAATAATATAAAATACCAACCTAATCTTATAAATCTCAGGATTTGCTTACCATATAAGGCAGCTTCTAATGTGTAAGAATGCATAGCTGTGGAGACACTTGTTGGTGAAGATTCATGTACTGCATTGAGAATGGTCCTTCTGCAAAAGTCAAGCTTGAATGACTTCCATATGACTTCCCCTTCTTGGATGGTGTGACTTATATGGAAGTTTTGTTGCTGCAGTTTCCAGGAGCTGTGTTTAACTTTCTACTTTCGAAAGTTATTGACAATAATCCTACTACTTGTAATCAAGTTCATCTTTTCAGAATGGTTTCCTCTTCTCTCAGGTCTGAAGAAACACAAAGAGGAAAAATATATACCAAGTCAAAGGAACTGTTCCGTGGATCTGCTTCTTCTCTGGCTTCTTTGCCACACTTTTTAACAGTTCTTGCTGGGCAGAGGTGACTTTGCTGGCCCTCTGGTTCTGCTCATACCTAAATAGATAGAAAGCTGTAGACATCCCTCTGGTCTGTGCTTCCCCTCCTGTTGTTTCTGCAGAATTTTGATTAACTTTGGTTGTGTCGACCTCTTGGGACCACTAAACCAGCACCATCCAGTTTGCATAGTCTCTGCTCACTTGGGTACCGTAACATTGAGAGAATCAACTCTGTGAACCAAATTGGTCTGATTTGCCTTCAGTCCACTGAGATGTCAATAGCTACTGTATTCTGAGTTTGCCTTATTCACTTACTGCTCTGTTTTCTATTTGGCTGGAATCTACTGTACTTTATACAGCCTCCAGCCCTTGCCTCAATGTGCTTTTAAGCTCCTCTGCTTGTCTCTCCTTTGTGCTTTAATAGCCAGGGAGGCTGCCAGTATCACTGCTGTTAATCCTGCAGTGCTTTCTCTGATGCCTCACTCCCAGCAGCAGACAGGACGTGTCGGTGCCTGTTACAGGAATCTCTGTTGCACAAATGTCTTTAAGAGGGTTACACCTAATGTTCACTGCTTTCCCTGTTAGTAATAGAAACAAAAGATTCCATGCTTGACACAAGCATTTGGCCAGACCCCAGAGTGATGCATAACACATACGTCAAATCTAATCATCATGTAGAGGGTGTAGCTGGACTACTTGGGAACTAGCTAGAAAAGGCAATACATCAAAGTTTCTGTAAGATATGAAACTAATATTTAATTTTCTTCAGTTTTGCGTATTTGTCATTTTTCTATTTCCATTGAAGGGCAAAGGTTGGAAACAAGGTAGCAGCAGCAACATTAACTGTTTCCTTAGCATATATTTTTTTGGCTGGTAGATAGATCAAAACCTGCAGCTTTCTAGAGTTTAGGATAAAGTGTTTGTACCGAGTAAGCCAAAAGCCAACTGCATAAATGAATTTCTAGCACGGTTTGGAGGGGTTGGTTTTGACCTAAAAATCAGAGGAGAGGAAAATAAAGTGCAGTTAAGCAAGAAATGGACTTATGAATGCTCCTGTGCTTCTGCAAATCTCCACAAATTAAATGCTACCAACTCTATTTTTTGCTAGCAGCATCACTGTAAAGCTCTAAATAGTTACAAGTCAGTGCTTTGTCTTTTCCTAACTTTTTAAACTCACTGCGTGTACTTTACCTGTTCATATTGTATTAGAGTGTTTTCAAATCAGTTTCTTACATTCCTTATCCATTTGTTCGAATCATTGAAGTTTTTTTTTTTTTTTTAAGGTCATGCCTTCCCAAGTAGTAAGGTATCTTTCTGTAGACATTAAATAATGCTTAGTTCTTAAAAAAAATTTTAACCAAAAAGGTTTTCTCAGAAAATTATACAATTCTAAAAGAAGTGATGGAACGATTACTCATTATACTTTAAGTTAAAGTCTGTTTAGAAATTGTAAGCTGGCAAGTCGGTTTTTTAGAAATGCATATATAAATGCATGTCATTACTGTAACAAAGTTAAATAGATTAATTGACACACTGAATAATGTGTCTTTCCCAAAGAGAAGCAAGACCATTGTAAAGTCGTAGTAGTTCTCCTTATATCAAACTTTAGCTGTTTTCACAGCAGTGCAGATACCACTTGCTCTGTATAATATATATATTTTTAAATTTTTTTAAAAGCAACTTGGCATTATTGCTACTACTGTAGTGGAAACACATCAAAACAACAGGAAGGTGAATCATTGTATTGTAGTTTGATGATTAAAGCTATCCGCAAAGCAGGGTGTAACTCAACTGGAAGAACATAGCCTGCAGGAGCGAAAAGGAAGCTTGGAAAACTAAGAATTTATAGTAGTCTTCAGACTTTTCCATAAAAGGAGCCTGTAGGCTTTCAGCTTCAGCCTTTCTTGTGAAGTTTTAGACTATTATCAAAGTATGTGTGAGGGGTTGAAAAGTTGGAACATTATCTGTAAAATGAATGTATCTCTGTAAATGCCTTCTCCATGAAGTGCAGCACATGCGAAGTGTAGATTTGGCTGGAAGGTAAGGTTGGCAAGTCCTGTATTGCACTGCACAGTGTATATAGTATTTTGCATAGAAAATGCTGAGCCTTTATTACCAGAAATGATAAAAGTGTGCTGAGTCTTGGTCTCGTGCGATGACTGAGGTGATTTCTAGTAAGCCCTGAGTGCCAAGAGTAAGGTGCTTTGTTTCTGGTGTGCTTTTGAAATGCATATGCTTTTTGCTCTACTAGGGGAATAGGTGTAACACAAACACATTGCTTGCTATTTAGCAAAAGTTTTCTATCTGTGTTCATTAGAAACACAGTTTTTAAACAGCTGCCGCCTCTTGTAAATGTTGTGATAATTTTTACGAAGGAAGAGTAGTGCATTTTTAACCTAATAAAAGTAGTTTTGGCTTTAACTGGAAGCAGCATGTGCAATCTCATTCTACAGATGGTACTTGGCTTTTTGCTGTGACTTGAAAAGGTGTAAGATGTAAGAAAAATATAGAGAAAACATGTTAATATGGTGATGAAAAGAAGAAACTATCAAACCACTCCTGTAACAAATGTGAAGTGTTCTTGTCACCGAAGTAAATGTCAGATTCTTGGCCTACTTTTACCATAAATAGGTAAAGAAAATCTCTTTGAATACCACAGAGGTTTTAAAGTTAGATGAATTGGTGACCATAAACAGAATAGTTAATGATCTCTTCAATGTAGTGATTATATGGTTTGCTCTGTGGTACTTTTAACAACCTTAATCTCTGTGAATGTATAATCTTGTTAGAATTAAACCAAGATCTGCCTAGATAATTAGAGTGAGCTCCAAACTGTGGTTTGACCTGTATCTCTTAGTGGAGCAATTTGCATGTGAATGTATTGGCCCTGGGGCGTGTGGAGCTTTGGGAGCCTACAGCAGAGTCTCAGGGAGCTGAGGGGTTCCTATACCTCAAGTGGTCTGTGGAAAATCACCCCGGAGGTTTTGCAAAGACTGCCCTTCTGAGACTGTACGAACCGGGGGCTAGGTCAGAACATCTTTTAATGTGGCAGAGCACGTTTTCCATGGAAGGTAACGTGTTTGCAGACCCTCCATTGTGCAGAGTTGCAGGATAGGTTGAATCCTGAAACTAACATGCCTGTTGAAGTTGCAGCAACAACATTAGATCTGTTTTGTCCCTTCTCTAGGGTTCATTTATTTCATTCATTTCACACTGTTTCCTTATGTAATACAAAGAAATAAGTTGCAGTTTTTGCTTTAAAATACATTATTACTGGTTGCATTAATGTGTTGTCTTTCACCGCTGAGCGATTTTCAGATGTCCTTGCACTGGGCCAGGCTGAGTACTGGTATTACTGTCCTGGATGTGTGAAGAACGCTTTGCCTCAAGTCATGTGTCTAGTTTTGCTTCTTTGAACTGTTGTACCGTGTGCTTTGTATGCCTTAAGGCTCCTCTCTAAATGAGGGGACTTGTACTATCTGCCTTTGGAGATCTTGAAGGCTTGAGCATTTAACCAATAAGGCACAAAACTGTATAAAGTTAATTATGGCTACTTAAAGACTCTTCATGCAGTTGCACTTTCTTCTATGGGCAAGCATGAGACTGTGAAGTTTCCAAAGAATCTGCTTGATTTTTATCTTTCAGGTTTGCGCTATCCAGCCAAGTTCTGCACATCTTTCAGAGAGGAGGGGCAAGGATTAAAATCTAGCTAGTGAGTCTTAACTAGAGTGTGGCAGTGGTGGAGTAGAAATAATTAATGTTTATATTGGATCTCCAGTGCTACTATAACTTTTCAATTCCATTCAAGGATACTTTATGAATCACAAACCAAAGTGTTTACCAAGTATTTTGGATAGAAGTAAATAAAGGCTATGAAAAGGCAACTTTAAGGTTTTTTTTCGGTTGTTCAGTTGAAGTTTTTATTTTTTACTATGTTATTGTCCACATTTGGAATGATTGTTTTACAATTTTCTCTGCACAGAAGACTGTCAGCCCAGGCATCTTTGTACAGTGATATTGGCTGCAGATTTTATTTGGATTATATTATAACATTGAACTTATCAGAGACAAATTTTTCTGAAGTAGTTCTATGTTTTCTGTATACAATAGTAAGTATTCTTTGTGAACAACCAGGCAAAATACTTCCAGCATCTATTTCATCAAGATGTGTTTTTATAATTTCCATTAAAGCCATTCTAGTGAGAAAGTTACTTCCCTCCTCTTCATTCCGGTATTATGAGCTCACTCAGAGGAGGGCAGAGGGGTACAAGGTTTCAGGCCCAAATTCCTTTGCCAGAGGAATGTGCAGCGATACACAGGTACAGGCTAGCTCCACGACATACTTGTTTAGAGGGGCCCTTCTGCAACCCAGCAGCTCACAGATCTCAGATTTACATTTCCTTATCTGCATGGTTTTGTTTTAAAAAGTGAAAAGCAGGATTAGTCTTTGTGAAGAATGTAGTGAGTTTTCTTTAATTTGCAAAGGGTGGATATTATTTCCTTTTTCATTTCAGTTTTCTCTGTAGGCAGTAGAAGTGTTTTGTAGGACCCTTAAAAGCTGTGGGTGCTATTGTGATAATGGTAAAGACGATTGAAAAGCACTCTGACTGCTGTCAGGTGTACTCTGGTTACTCTGTTTAATTAAGGTCACTGAGAATTTAGTCTGCACCTTACATAGTGTGTCACTGTCACTTTCTTTTGGAATTTTATTTAGTGTCTGGCATGAGGAATCCTTATTTTCCTTACATATCGAATGTCAGTGGCATCTTAAATCTGGTTATTTAGATGTTACCTCACACTGTATCAAAGTAGCACCAGTATCAACTTGTATCTCGAAAAAGTTGCACAGAAGAACTGAACTGCTTCCATTGAGTAAGTTCATCATAAAACTACTACGGGAAAGGAATTCAAATTCTGTTTGGAACCAGATTATCTCTATAAGATGGAACCACCACAATTCATTCAATTACTTGACAGAGTTGTGAAATTTACTTTGTTTGCTCAGTTTATAGCCACTGCAGCCTCTGTTCTTGATAAGCCTGGGATCACTAATTCCTGTGTGATAATATCAAGAAACTATAGCAGGATATTGACTTCTGTCAGATATTTTATGGTTAGGGCAGGAAGCTAGTATTTTGTAGATTAAACATGAGGACTTGGTTGTGGCATAAGGAATCCTAGATTCTGTTATCAATATAGCTTTTTGTAGCTTTCTTAAATGTTCCATCCCATGTTTGTAGCTATCTGTAAAATAATCATACTGCACCCAGTAGATTGTCTGCCTGTTTATCAAAAATTGCATGTATTTTTCCTTTCTTTCGAGTCATTGTGGTTGAGAGAGCTGCTCTCAGAGGGGAAGGTATGCCTCAAGGCAGATAACTCTTGGTAACACTGAAACAAATTTAGTGGGAGTTGAGCATGTGCTTATTTGTGTTTTCCTCAAGTTCCTAATGTGATGCAAGTATTTTTTTTTCTTGACTTTCATAACTAATCTACTTGCTCTTCTAATATGTATGAATAGAGAATTATGATAATAATATACAAAATACGTATTTTGTAAAAACTGATCTTGAGTGCAAGTTTGAATTTCAGTTTTAATTTCACAAAACTGGAGACTTTACCTAAATCTTGTTCTTTTCTTTACATATATTCCACTCAGGTGCCATGAGGCTGGCTAGAAATTAGTATAACATAAAAAATTAGACTGTACCACAAATAGCCTCTGTGTAAATAAATAGAACAAAGTTAGTGTCACTTTATTTTGTTCAAATTATAAAGGCATAATATAAATAAAAACATAAAGTAATACAGTATTTTGCACAGGGATACAGGTGATGCCACATTTTTTCCTTGAAGTATTACAAGAGGGTTGGGTTTAAAAGCACCAAAGATTTAGTGTCTTAACTCTACTAGCTTTAGGAAGCTATTGTTTTAACAATAGCACATGCTATTTTTAAAATATATAAAATAAAATATCAGTTTCTATCCCTAAAGCTTATTTGAGGAAACCAGGAGAAAACAAAATTGTCTTAAAAGTATCAGGGTTTCTTCCACAGCTTTTAGGTCAGGTGCTTGCTTGTAGGGACCTGTCATGTAACATCTGGATGTTGGACTTAAGCACTGATGAGGAAATCAAAAGAGGAAGTCAGGAGATGGTTTTCCTGAGACTGGGTTATCTCAGACCTGTCAACTGTGTGGTTTCCTGCATCTTTGTATGAAGTGATTGGCACCAGGACCTCTTTGAGTCAGGATATCTAACAAGCTGGATGGAGATCTGTTTAGAAAGGTGTGAGATGGACAGCAGGAAAAAAAACTATAAATCATACTTTCTGGCCTGCAGGATCTGCTGTGTTGGTTATGTCATGTTTGTTGCACACTGGACACAGTTAAGTGCTCAGAACAAAGTTCAGTGTTTAAAAGACAGTAATTGATTGCACCTTTTCTAAGTAATGTTTTTAATTGCTGTGTCTTTGGATGAGCTGGAGTGGGAGGTGAAAGGCTGTTAAATGGAGTGAGAAACTCCAGCAGAGAAGCCTGCCAGGTGCCAGGAATCTTGTTTGCTGTTGCCATTTCCTAGCAGGAGGCCGTGCCTGGCCTGTGTGTGGGTGTGTATATCTGTAGGGAGGATAGAGGGCAGCTGGTACTGATGGTCCTCAGCAAGCCTCTGCTGGGTCCCTTTTGGCAGTTCGACATGTGATTTGGTGCAAACTTTTACAAGTGCAAGGTGTTTTCTTCAGTGTGAGGCAGGGAATATTTCTGTAGCTGCTTTAAATCCCAATAAGTTGCGCAACTTATATCTTAAGATAACTTATGTAACTAAATAAATTAGGTGACATCTTAATTCATTCTTTATTTCCCATTTGCACCATTCTGCAAGCCTATGTGCTTTAAAAGTAATCAATTAAAGTATGTTCTTTCTTTCAGCTACTCTTTCCATACTGTTTTTTATCGAAGGTCTTAGCTGAAGTTAATTTAGTGAAAAAACTAATTTGAAACCTTTCTCAGGTCATACATTTGGCTGAAACTTGATATTAATTTATTTAGCCTTGTTTGCAGAGTACCTGTGGTGTATAAGCTGCCATTGTTAGGACACCTTGGCAAAATCTGAAAGGAAATATTTTCTTTTGAGCTCACTGCTTGTAGATAAATGAACACTCATGAAACCTTTTGTTTGGTTTTCTATAGAATTTAATTTACAAACTTTGCTGGAAAATAACCTTTTGCCCTTATTAATTTATTCTGTACCACAGAGGAGTCTGTGGGGTGTCATGGTGTACAATGTACAACCCCTGCTCTGCAGTGTGAAGTTGCTGTTTGTCTCTCCTGGTGGAGAGGTTAGGAACTTAATGTTTGGATCAGTTTACAGCTGAATTTTTAGCTCGGATAGTATTTCTCCCACTGCAAATGTAGACCTTGTGGCTGTCACAGCAGGTTTGTCTGTGTGATGAATGCAGGAGTACAGATAGCTGTGAATTGTTTTTCTTGTGGTTAGAGGAAGGAAATCTAGCACTTATCAGAAGTCCAGAGCATGCAATTTTATTTAGATTTTACTTTTCAAAAATACTCTTCAGATGGTACTTCTATCAGCTTTGTTAAAAATCTGTGAGATTTAAGTATCTCCATGTGCACATGGAATGCTTTTTTCTCTGAAACTCACAACTTTATGAAGCTATGAACTTTCTTGCACGTTTATCTAGGTCTGTAATGCTTCCATCTGTGAACTCATGTCACCACATCTGACCCTACTGTGCCCTCATACATGAAAAATCAGAGTTGAAAGACGACCCCTACTTTAAAAGATTTGTAACCTGCCAGATACGTGCGAAACCTAAAGAAATCCTGAGAAATTAGTGCTCAGCAAGAGGCAGTCTTATCACACCAACTGTAGAATTGCACTGCACTGCTGCTGTTTAAGGAACGGTGTACACACAGCTTCCTCTAATACTCATTCTGGTTAAGGATGGCAGCTCCTCTGCCTCTAAAAACCTAGAGAATACCTGAGCTGAATGCTGTTCATGGGTATAGAAGTGGAGTTTCAAGACTGATTTTAATTTAAAATCGCTAACTGCAGTAGGAAGGTGTTGGTAATCATCTGACGGAGGAAAGTCTTGGAAACAATTGTCATTGCTCCCAAAACTGTTCTTTCTCAGTCTTGTGGCAGGATGGTGAGCTCAGAGCACCTCTGTGCTTTATGCTGCTGCCATGTAAATAGGGACCTAGGGACCACAAAAAAGGAACCTTTCTGCAACAGGATTTTATTGTTAAGCTGATTGTTGATGTGATAGCTGAGGTCATAAATGTTTTGAGTCAATGATCAGCAATCCAAAAGGATCATTCTCTTCTTTTCTTTGTAACAACAGAAACATTACTCTTTCAGAAAACATCAGATTATTTCACATACTGAGGGAAAATCTGCCCCAGCCAGAAAAGACATCTTGTTTTTCACTCTTAAGAACATCGCACACTCCTCTTACAAGCAGAGAAATTAATCAGGGTTGTAATCCTTGGGTCAGACTAACATTAGAGTATCCAAAGCTATTATATTTGATTCAAGTAAAAATCCATGAGGGTGTATGTTTATATACAGCTATTGCTTAGTTTTGACCTCCTGGGAGTATCAAAGGGCAGTAACAGCAGGTGGAAGGAGTTTTCGGGGTAAATTTGACATCATATCCAGATTAGTCTTTCAGTACATCTCATTGACACTTTTGATCTCTGGAAGAAGGTTAAAGGAGGAGAGGATATTTAGCCAATCTAGTTTTGGAGCTAATTTACCCATTTAACTGAGGCATGACTTGGAGAATAACTATTAATAACCAAAGGGGGATGGTAAGATGGGTAGTTTTGTGAGCACCAAGATCAGATGAGTGACTGACTGACATAAGGAATGTCAGTGCTCACTTCTGACGCAGAGATTGTTTCTCATAGTGTGCACACTGTTGTAAACTGGCATGGGGATGTACATGAGAGATCTACAGAAGGATGGAACACAGCATAGCTGGGCACCTATTCTTTCTTTGCAATGATATTCCAGCAACTCTAAAGGATTTCATCCATGTAAACTATTTCTGCAGGGTGTGCAGCCTGTCCACATTCCATCACTCTGGAGAATGGGGGTTCAGGGTAGTTATGCTGGTAACAAAACCTAATATAGCCATTATCAGACAACAGATAAAATAGATGAAATGAGTGTTTTGTCATTGTGGAGTGCAGTGTATTCCTGCAGTATTAGTGTTTTGTTTTGCAGCATACCAATAAACATTGCACAGCACCTTTGGGTTGCTAGAAGAATATATGATTTTCTCTGAAACAGTAAGGATTTTTTTGGGAAGGCTGAATATACTTATTTGTCTTGGAATATGACCAGGATTCAATGTCTAATAACTCCAATATCTCTGGCTTCCTAATGGCCACCAGATGCTAGGACCTCTGGTTTTTATCTCATCTGAAAGGAAGGCGAAGTCATCAGAGCCCCTGATAGCTCAGGATGGACTGAGATGTAAATGCTTCCTGCTAATTCCCAGCCCTGTCTAGTCTATCACTTACGTTTCTGATGAACCTTCTTATGACAACACAGTTGTGCTGAGATTGGGATTTTTTGATGGGGTTAGGTGCAAAAGGTTGCAACTTTCCTGTGAGATGCACACATTCCTTCATGTCAAGGCAAGAGTTATGGTCACTATTGTCATAACAAAGTCAAAATACATCTAAACGCATTTCTCTAAGATATTTGTCTAAGATATCCAACAATATTGGATATCTCCCTCAAGAATAACTTAATGGTCAGTCTTTAAAATGAGGATTTGTGATCAGTCATGGATTCAGAAATGGTTTTTTGGCCAGAATTAATTAAAAAACAGCTTGCTGCTTATAATTTCAAGGAGGGATTTTGTTACTAGTGAACCTTCTCTTTTGCCCTTTTTTCCCCTCTTTTTCTTTTCTAAATATTAAGAAAGCACTCAAATATTAAACCGCTTGCAAGAAATTAAATATTTAAAGAAGTTTTCTTCAGAAGGCTTCCTTCTCGGATATTTTGCAAATCTCTGTATTTGTTGGCCTTATAAGGAAAATATATAAACAACAATGTTCTTTCTTCGGTCCAAGTGAAGGTGTCATGCTGTTGTGTCACAATATTGAACAATAATCTGTGAAATTCTTCTCTCGACTTGTAGTCAGAGAAGGATATCAACGTTTTAATTACTACTAAATGTACGAATTTCTCTCACTTCTTAGGTTCAGTAGTGATTATATCTCATTACATGCTAGCAAGAGGATAAAACCAATGCTGTTTGTGAATGGGAAAATTTGTAATATTTCTCTAATACAGTAATTTGACAGGAAGAGAACCATACAGCATTGTTTTTGCTTTCTGTATTTCTTTAGCTATCTAGATACATGTAAAATACATAACCAGGCATGTTTCAGACACGAAATAATTTTATTGTGTTATGTTTGTTAATAATGTTGTGCTGGCTATGATCAACCACCATTGTTTATAAAGAAAACAGATCTTTTCTTCTGAACTAACTTTCTTGTATGTTGTGTGGCCAGAAATTTGAGCCTGGCAGCCCCTGAAATTTTGGACACAATCTAGTGTTCAAAATGAGAGTGAAGAGCAGCCATAGTTCCCTCTTTGAGTCTCCAAACAGCTGGCTCATGTTTTAAGCCATCACAATTACCTATAAATACAGAAACTTAGCACATATCTTCCAGGTGAATAAGAAGGAACTTTCTTTTTGACCACTATTTTGAAGTGCCAGCTTAAATTCCATATGCTGTGCCGTGCATCTTTGTTAATGGGGCTTGGAGGGTTGCCAAAAGCAAAGTCTGTTGCCTCTCTCCTCTTTAGTGGTGAGTGGGACTAGAAAAAAGCTACTGGTGTTGTGGGACAGTAATGAGTCTGTGAAGAGTCATCCTGCCACCTGCTACACAACAGAATATTGAACTCCAGCTACTGCACAACATGAGTGCAGTGAATGGTTCATGTAAAGTCACACCAGAAGTAGAAAGAGGAACCTTTCAGTCTTGTCCTCCTCTTTTGACAAACCCTAGGAAACGTTTTCTGATCCTGCATCTATAACTACTGGGCATCTTCTGTTCCTTTTTAAAAAAACTATCGAAGTTCAGCAATAGTTGCAAACAAGAGCAGCAAGGTTTGTGGCAGTCCTATTTATAGGGGAAAATGGTGAGCAGCAGAGTCATATCTCTTAGGGAGATGCGTCTACTTATCCTAAAGGAAGAATGATAAAATATGAACTTGATTGTGCAGATAGGAAGGTCAAAAGAAACTGTGTGCTGGGGAATGCAGTGAAAACTGTACAGCAGTTTTGGCAGCTGAGAGTAAGGTTGAATTTACAGTGGATGAACTTGAGAGTTAGGCTGACTGGAGAGGTGCAATAGCTGTTTATGGGAATGGAAAAGCTATTTTGTTTATTTTTACTACAAGTGCCAATACAGTATTTCAGCAAGAACTTTAATCCTTAAAGCCTTGCAAATAAGTTTCATATAATTCAGCATTTGCAGAGGAGCTGTGAGCACATTGAATTAATCTTTTTTTTTCCTTTCCCATCTCTTTCCCCTCCCTCCAGCTAAATTTCAGCCTACATCTGCCCTTCCACTGAAAGCTTAAAACCTTTTTCCTTCTGTGTGACCTTTGCCCTCCCTTTTAAGCAAGCACAGGAGCAGGGGTCAGGAGTCTTGTCCATCTCCTCCCAGCAGCAAGAGTTCTTCCTGAACAAGGGAAAAGTCCAATGAGAAAATCAGGATTCACATTCAGGCCAGTCCAGCATATGTTAAAACCTTGACACTTGGATGTTATCAAAATATTATTGCCAATATTGAACTCTTTTTGGTTCTGTACAGTTTTTCTTCTTAAAATCCAGGTGGGTGCTTCTTCTCTTATTTTTGGAATCACAGTACTAAAAGCAGAGGGTGATTTGAACACTTCCATTTCTAATAGGTCCATTAAGAAGATAGTACTGTTGCTGTCAAAATACAATTATTCACACAGCTCTTATATGTCTAATCTGACATGAAAATGCCTTAGACAATGTAGGCTACCTTTGCACTCCAAAGAATCTGAGAAGATCAAGACCTACATATTTCTTTTTCCAAACTATATGCAATTTTTTTTCCTTTTTAGTATGAATGATCTTTCCCCCCTTTAAAGAGGCACATAAAAAATGGGAACTACAGCGTTTGAAAAATACTTCTCAATACAAAATGATTGAAGCTGATAGTTTTATATTCAATTAGATCTTATGAATGCTGTTCAACATAAATGAGCCATAGGTTGATGGTCAAGGTTGTACAGAATGACTAGAGAAATGTGCCTCCTCTAGTCAAAATTCTGGTGTAAACCACGTGAGAAATGAGTAGATGTTTTAACATTTTAGATATTAGAGATGTGAAAAGTTGAACATTCTTTGTTTTCTGGCTCTTGTTTTTACTGTAGTACCATCCTAATAGTTTTTACTGAGCACAGAAGCAGGGAGGGGTAGTTTACAGTGTCCGAGCTGTGAGGTGGCTCCCTCTTAGTCTATTTTGGGGTTTTGATGACCTGTACTAATGCCAGGTTCATACATTTGCTATGTTATTTAGATCTGTTAAGAGATAAATTTGTCTCTGCTTGTAGTTACTAAATTTAAAGGGGCTTATGTATAGCAACTCTGGGGAGTTGCTCAGATAAATAATACTGAGAGATTGTTTAGCCTTGAATAGATTTAAATGACCCATTACATCATGGTGACATGTTTTGTAATGAGTAGTATGAACTGTGGTCCTGTACAAAAAATGGTGACCATTCCTATTTGCTCTATGCTGGCCAATGTCAGTACTGTAATGTACAATGCCAAGATATGCAAGGATACATGAAATAATTTTCTATATTCTGTTCTGAACATGTGAGTGTCAAACAACTCAAAACAAACATGAGGCTGAATTATTAAAATGAGCCACATGTGTTCTCAGTTGTGTTGATTTCAAAGTCCCTGCTTGTCATCAGTTGTGAACTTGGATCCAAGACTTCATGCAAATAAATATATCTTTGTCAGAGACAGAAATAAGGAGGCCAGTTGAAGTGTGCTGCCCTTGCCTTCCCTGACTCTTTCGAGTTTTTGAAAAAGTAGTTTCTAAGAATGACCTGAATATTGGGAAGAACATATAATATTCAGACAAGATTGTGTGCAAGTTATTGGCCAGTAAGACTCTAGAGCTCTCCTAGTGAAATCAAAGTTAAATGTGTACGTGGTGAGTAGTTTGTTTTTGGTTGGGGTTTTGTTTGTTTGTTTGTTTGTTTTTTTAATGTATTAAGAAGATCTAAAATCAGCACATTTCAACTGCTGGTATGCAATCTTTCAATCATGGTCAAGGATGCCTGAGCATTTCCCTATATTCTTGTGCTTCTACCTTCAACTACTTGGTTTCTTCTGCTGCATTCAAGGTGGGTTGAAGTCACAGAACATCCCACAACACAGTTGTTCCCACAGTCCATTGAGCTGAGTGGGGAGATTTTATGATTTAAGAGGCCCTGGAGTCTTCAGGTAAACAGTCTTCACTGTTTAAAATGTCAGTGTTTGTAAAACTGTGTGGAGCTGTCTTCTTTAAACATGCTGTTATTCCAAACTGAAGAAACAAAGGGCAGTTCTAACAGATATCCCTGACAGAATTCTGTTTACTTTGCTCTGACAATGACACTGTATATTTGTTTAAATACAGAAAAGATATATGTACAAATGAAGGCAGAATTGGCCTAATCAAAATGTGGGTGAGAGGAAAGTGAATAATCTTATTCCGTGAATGAACGTAAATTTCTGTAGTGTGGTCTCTTTAGATATGTTCTCAGGTGTGTTCTCGTCATTGATTACATCTCATCAGTTCCTGTTTTCTGAAAGCACTATTTTGCTTCACATTGCTGACATGAAAGGAGTCTTTGAAGATGGTCTACTGTAAGAGAAACAACCTTGTGTCATAGTGGAAGTGCCAAGCTGGAATTAAAAAAACCAGAGTTTTGGTTGTGGGAGCAATGTGTGACTGTTAGTAATTTTGCTAATGTCCATCTGTATTTCACTCTGCAGCTGTCAATGGGAATAGTCATAAAGGTGATGAAAAGCTGTTGGCTAGCACTGTTGAGGTATATAGTATTTCCAGCATACTTTAAGCTCTGAATATTAGCAGATGCTGTGTATGAAAAAATATTTTGCCAGGAAACTAAACTTAGAACATTTAACCATGCTTGACGCTGATGTTGTCCTTAAGTCTTATGCTGCATTTGCATGTTGATTTCACACTGACAGCCTCTGATTTCTGTAATATCATTTCTTTGGCCATTGTAAAATCAACCATTAGAAACAGCATTTGCAGAGGAGAGGAAAAGAATCCAGCTGGTAAATTACCTAAAATATTTGTGCAGTAGGTAGAGCTTTTAATGCAGTCTAAGGATTTGGACAGTGCTAAAACTTATCTTCTACAAAATAAAAGAGTACAGCATAATTGCAAAACCATGGAGACATGTATTTCTGGTGATGCTCCAGCAAATTATTTGCTAGCCTTCAGATGACAAGGCACTGAAGTCTCAGGCTAGATCATAAGGAAAGACACCTGAGTTGGCTGTCACATGTTCTGTGTACCTTTATCCCAGCCGGAGCTGGGCTGGATCAGGTTGGTCCTCTTAAAGTTGTAACCATTGAAATAAAGAGCTTCATCCTTTATGATACTGAGCTTCTTCAATCATGGCGACTTCGTTTACATGTTCTCATAGAAACAAAGAGTAAAATTTCTTTCAATTAATTTTTAAAGTGTCAGTTGAACCCAGCAATTGATCCAGGTTTCAATGCATCTCGCTGTCCACTGGTCTAACTTATGCTTTATCAGTTTCTCTATGAGGATCTTGAGGCACTGTTGAGCACCTCGCTAAAGTCAAGGTAAACAACAACTCTTCTCCCCTCATCCATCAAGCCTGACATCGCATCCTAAAAGGCCATCAGGATAATTAGGCATCATTTTCCCTTTACAAATCTGTGTGGACTGTTTCTGATTATGTTCTTTTCCTTCATGTGTTTGGAATAGGTTTTTGGAAGAATTTGCTCTACTGACTTCCCAGAGACTAAAAGGAGTGCCTCGTAGTTCCCCAGGTCCTCCTTCATGCCTTTCTTGAAGATAGGAGTGAGATTTGCTTTCTTCCAGACCTTGGAAACATCTGGTCACCGTGACTTTCTAGAGATAATCAAGAGTAGCCATGCAACATCGGCTGGTTCCCTCAGTACTTATGAGCACACTTTTAGATTTTATGAACTTGTGTATGTCCAGTTTGTTTAAATGTCCTATACCCAGCAAGCTTAAGTCTTACAGACTGCAACCAGAATCTGAAAGATCCCAGATCCACAAGCAGGTTAAGATTCAGTAGAGTGCTAAAACATTGGCTTTGCAAATGTGGTTGTGAAATGAACAAACATTACTATTGTGATTTAGTTTATAAAAGGATATAACGTGACCTTTAATCATCTGCTTATAAAGAGAGGGTGTTAAGCAGGACTATAGGCCAGAGCACTTTGTTCTTAAAATGACATTTTTGGAACTTTCATTACAGGGACTGGCTGTTCCTTGCTTTGTGAGAGGCCTCTACAAAACTGTACTGACATGTGAAATTCGTCTCTCATACTGCTGCCTCTCTGGGCTTCTATCCTTCTGCCTTATGGTCAGTCAGAAGGATTATTTGCTTATAGGTTTGACAATAACAGGAAAGCTATTCAAATGGTGAAAGTTTACTAGTGCTGTACAAATGTGTTTAGTCTTGGCTTAGCTTCCAACAGCCGAGGCAGGGAAGTTTATCAATCTCACTATAATTATTTACTGTCTTGTAATGGTGACTCTTATGGCCTAGTAGCTAATGCATTGCTAGGAAATATGCTTCTCTACCATATGTAGTCTTTATATTAAAATTCTGTGCAGGAAAGAACAGCATAAGCAGTCCTCCAGTCTTGTAACAGCATCATCAGTCCCTCCACATCGCAATTAATTTTGCCAGACCACTAGACTGGAGTGTGTGTATGCAGCGATTGCTGCCCTGCAGCTCCTTCCTTGGCATGTTTGTCCAGTCTTCTCGTGTGTCAGATACACCAACTGCTCCCTTCCCTGTATGGTGTTTGGTATGGATTGAAATGAAATATGAAGTCTCTCACAGTATGGGAAGAAAGTAACCCTGAATAGAGTCTAAACCTCCCAATACTGAGAGCTGAGTAGCTGTGGATCTTTCCTGTGCTTTGGCTGGAGGTGACTGTGAGGAAATTCCAAATGTCGGGGAGCAGCAATGTAACAAGTACAAGAGATGGAAAATTATTTTTGTTCTGTGGTCACTAATGAGAGGTAAAAAGGAAGCATGAAGCTGAGTATCTAAACTACTTCTTTCTTATAGTAGACTGTATTTGTGGAGTTCTGTCTTTAAAATCCATAGATCTTCTCTTGGTGCTGGTAAACACGAAGGTACCCCCAAAATGACATTTAAATCTTGTTCCCGGCTGGTCCCTATACACAGCTTTAAAATGTGGGCTGTATGGAAAATGCTGTGGTAGTTTTGTATATATATGTAAAAACTACAATTTCTGGTGCATGCACGAGGTACTTTGTCTAAGTATCAACCTAGGGTTGGGCAGACAGTACAAAGTACTCCCTTGAGACACAGCCAATACTCAGTCACCAGATAAAATGGCATTTGAATTTGCAAGCTCAATCTCACTTCTGTTGGAATCTGTCAGAAGTTTCCACTGACCTCTCTGAATGCAGGATTCACAAGTATTTGCAAATCTTTAGTGAGGTCAGATTCTTTGCCCCTCATGCCAGTGCACCCAGCAAAGAAAAAGACTAATCCCATGAGGAGCTGAGCCCATCAAAGTGAGAGAAGTAAATACAACTGAATGCTTAAATTAAAACCTTGTATCCCCTGTCTTCTGTGAAGTGCAGTCTTACATTGCGCTTAATCCAATCTAAGTGTGGGCTACCCTATGTCCTGATTGTGGTTTTCTGCCTCCCTTGTGCTGGATCAATTGATTAGAGGGTGAGGTGGATCAGTATTGTTCTGATGGAAAGGTACTCTCTGCTGTTCTTTTGACCCTCTGTTACAACAGACTCACATGTTTGCTGGCTCTGAAGAGGTGGGAATGGGGAGCAACAAGACAGGGAGAGGAATCTGTGAGAGTGGAAATGAGACTTGGGGAAGCAGCCTGCAGTCCAGAGGAATTAATGTGAAACTAAGGATGATTGTATGAGTGAAAATTGCCAAATCAAACTCTAACTGGCCTATTCAGGTACCAAAAACTTACTCAAACTTTTATTGACTGAGCCAAGGTAAGGGACAAAATCAGCTAGAATCATGTCAGTGAGAAAACTCTGAATGTTGTTGCAGCAGATGTGTTTTCTCCCTTGTCCCTATGTGTTTAAGGACTAACACAGCACCTGTTTCTAGTTGCACCAGGCTGAGACAAGCCTAAGTGTACGTGCTGTTTTCAAGAAAAGTTTCATAGTTGTCTAAACACTGTTCTAATCTTCTAAAAACTGTTAAATCCTTTCAAAATCTTTTCACTGACTTTTGTTACTTAAATTTCGGATAGAGGAAGGAAGAGTTATTGCAATTCATATTGACGTAATTTGGGTGGAAAAGGTGGAAAGAATAGTTCAAGATACATTTAGGCTTTTTTTATTTAGATGATACCAACTTTCCAGTCACTTTATGTCATGACAAATACATGATGATTTCAACAGTCATCAAGAGACTCTATTAATAATTTTCCTAAAGCAAATGAGTAAGATGCAGAAACTTTAACTTCATTAAAGTGCTGTTTGCAAAATAAAGAGGGCCTCTCAAACAAACATGCTTTTTCTGTTTAGTGCTACTGAAACCAGATAATGCTGTGTGTGTTTGTCTCATAGGTGATAATGTTGCAAAAATATCCAGGAGGTGTCTGGTGGAGATTGTTGCTAGCAGGATGCTTTCAAGGACTGAAGGACTATACAGCTCTTTCTCACTGTTGCTTCATATCCACCTCTGGAGCATAATGTGGTGACTACATTGTGTTGTGTTCTCAGAGCTCAGGCCTGGGGAATTGAATTTTTTCTTGTGTGAGGCTTTTAAGCAAAAAGAAATTGTGGAAATCTATTTTAATAACTTCCTTACTCAATTATTTGTTACGAAAATTTCTCAGTTTCGTTGTGTTGTAAACTCAGGTGTCAGTCCTTTTGAAGAAGGTTATCTACTTTTTTTAACATATTCCAGTTCCCTAACATTAACTTGAATAAAAGCTAATAGTCCTGATACTTACCTAGAATTGTCCTGTGCATGTATTAGTAGTCTGTCCTGCTGAAATAGCCTGACTGCTGTATTGAATGGCTCTGCTCTGTACTCTTGTTTCTGCATGTGTTAATAATGCTATATACAAAGTGCTGTAATGATGCCGGCAGTACAAAGCATTCTCTCAGAAAACACTGATTTTCTTCACCAAAATGGCTTTTGTTTGGTTTGTAGGCCTGTAACTATAACACTATTTAAATTTTCCTCCCTAGATTATAGATTTTAATTTTTTCCTGCTGTTGTTCTGTGCAAAGAACAATCACAGTAAGAGTGGAAAACAAGGCTTTTAGGACATAGCTTGTTTTCTAAAATTGGTTTGAAATGGCTTTGACATCTTCAAGAATTTGAACCAGAATTTGTGGCTCATTGTTTTGGGGGGTTTGAATTATTACCACTATAGTAAAGAATATTTTTTAGAGCTTTTGTAGGTTTCTTGGATGTTTGTGTACTTCAGACCCAGGAAGGTGATGTCTCTGCCTTGTGTGCATTTACTGTCTCCTGAGCCTTCTATAGCTGAAGTAAAAAAGCGGCCAGGGAAGAAAGGAGGCTGAGGAGTTTAGCTGAAGTGTGTTCATTGGCAGAACACACCTGGTCTGCTGAACATGTGGGGGAGGTAGCTGTGGTCTGTAATTATAACCCACAAGGTAATGGCCAGGTCCATTTGTAGGTACATGGCTGTTGTAGTCTTGCAGCTCTGGGAGTCATATCTGTCAAGAGCTGATGAGTAAAATAATCTTGTAGAAAGCAAATTATTTAATCTGAAGTTACCTAGATAACTCAGTCTTACTGGACAGTTTGAAGTATAAATTCTTTCCACTCCTGCATTTTCAGAAGTTCTGGGGAAAATGAAACACTAAAATTTAAGTTATTTCTTGTCCGGATCTAAACTCTGTGTTGCTCCCTGGTTTAACCCTTCAAATAGCTATACAGTGGGAGTCTCAAAATATTCTACTAAATTACAATGCATGTAAATATTACTAAGCCTGTTCTGATGCTAGGGCAGGGGTGGCTTTGGGAAATTCAGTGCAGGTCTGTAAGTTTTCCGTCAGTTCAGGTGGATAGGTTTTCTTTTTTTGTGCTTAATTTGCTGATTTTTTCCAAAATTCTCTCCAAATTTTCTTTGTTAGGATATAATATTATCCTGGAGGCCATCCTTTTTTTTTTTCTCTAATGGTTGTAGGATCAGAATTCTTCAGTGTGTCCTGCTGCAACTGTGAATCCCTGAACAAAGGGACAGGACTGCAAGGAGGTTGGCTTTCATTGTGCTCTGTGCTGCTGCTTTTTGAGGCAGGGTTGGTCAAGGGGAATTCAACAGTCTTGGTAATAGGCTCCAAAATCAAATGAACTTGTGCAAGGCAAATTTACAGCGTGCCTTTTCTCCTTAAGAAAAATCTCACTGGCAAACAATCTGAAAGAACCCAACATCTCCATAAGACATGGTCCCTCCCCTCTGCTCCCTGCCCTGAAAGGGCCCGTTGTTCCCAGGTTCCAAGGTGGGCTCATTGACTTTCATGTTACCATGGAACCAGCGTGTCTTTCTTCCTGAATGATATTTGCTGGTAATCTCAGCAGCTTTTTCAGCAAATTAACATAGGTGATTTGTGAGTGGACTTGGTTGGACTAAAGGACAGCAAAGAACCTTTTTGACTAACCAGATGAAGAAATAAAAGGTGTAAAAATAAAGTTTTGGGGTAAGCCTTGGTTTAAAGAGGGAGGGCAGCTAACCAGAAATGCTGTTAACTCCTAGTTTTTATTTTGTGTAACACAGGAAGGCTGGTGTTGGATTTATATGCTGGAAAGCTTGAATACAAGTAAATAAAATAAAGGTCTGTTAAAACTTACAATTTAAAATTGACAGCAGTACCTTGTATGGAATTACTTAGATGAAAAAGGAAGAGGTACTTTCATGATAATTCATGGTCCACTAAAAGCAAGATGATTCTAATTTGTTCAATAAAACCTATGCATACGTTTACTACTTTTTGTCGATACATATCAGCCTGCTGTGTAATAATACAACTGCATGTAACAATTTAGATGGAATAGTTTTTCTCTCAAAAATTCTGATTCAGTGAATTTGAGGAATTTGATGCAATGGACCAATTTTTGTTGACCTTCTGTACAGGAAATTATAAATTTTCATAAAATTAAGTCACTTTGCATCTAGTCCTGTTGTGGAAATTTCATGCTTAGATATTCAAAGGAAGATTGGATGATTTCCTAGAACATACGTTGTCATTCAAGCAGGAGTTAAATTTTGAGATGGTACAAGATGATTACACAGAATGGCTGGGATTGGAAGGGTCCTCAGGAGTTCCCCTAATCGAGCCCCGCTGCAGCAGCAGATTCACCCTGAGCTGACTGCACAGGATCACATTGTCCAGATGGGTTTTGGACATCTCCACAGAAGGAGACTCCACAACCTCTCTGGGCAGCCTGTTCCAGTGCTCAGTCACTCTCGCACTAAAGGTTTCCCTCCTATTCAGATGGAACTTTGTGTTTCAGTTCATGCTCAGTGTCCCTTCTCCAGCTGTGGATGCCACTGAAAAGAGTCTGGTCCCATCCTCTTGACACCTACCCTTAACATATCTGTGTGCCCTCTGTCGTCTTGTCTCTAGGCTGAACAGACCCAGCTCTCTCAGCCTTTCCTTCTATGAGAGATGCTGCAGTTCCTCATCATCTTCATAGCCCTCCACTAGACCTTCTCCAGTAGTTCCTTGGTTTTCTTGATCTGTGGAGCCCAGAACTGAATGTAGCACTCCAGATGTGGCCTCAGCAGTACAGAGTACATCACAGAAGTAGTGCTTGCAAATATGTACCTGACTTGAGCTGGGAGGTTCATTCTGGCTGAGGACAGGCTGAGCTGGTATGGCCAGCTTTGAGCCAGGGCTCACAGGTACTTTGCTTGAGCTCAGACTGACCTCTGAGATTCCACTCACAAGTCATTGTTCCACATTCCCCATCAGCTGGGAAGAGATAGAGTTTAGAGATGGGAAGGCAGGGTTTGAAGACATAGTACCAGCACAAATCCATTAAACCATCCTGCTGGACAAAGAGGTGTAGCATCATTGCAAATGAGTTTGCTCAAGTCTGGCAGTGCTGCCCAGTTCCAGTTCAGTACGGGGAATGAGAGGCTTGGCAATACAGGTGCATTTCGCACTTGGTAGAATTGTGATTTTTCACCAGTACTGTGTTAGACATATTTTCTGTTGGTTCTGAGAGAGTCCTTGATTTGCTGAGTGTGCTGTCATCTCACTGAATCTCAGGGTGCTCAGCACTTTGTAGGGCAGGTCCCTGATGGGCCCAGTGCCAATAAGAACAGTTCCTTTCTCTGCCTGGCATTTGCCTGTGAGTGATAGCAGTTGGAAATGTCTGAGTCTGTTATTTTAAGAACATCTGTTGTTTCATGTCATAAACTATGGTATTTTTCAACATGAGCCAGTGTAAAAGTTAGAATCCAGTTTACCAATTAAGGAAAAAATGGAGTAGTCTTTTCTTAATACAGTTCAACTTGAACTAAACAGCGTGCAAGTAAAAAGTACAATAAGGCAGGCTGTACAAAAACACACAGGAGAAATTAATATCCAGTACAGAGAAGAATTGTTTGTTCTTCCATTAGACTTTTTACTTATGTTTGTCATGTTATTATTACGCATGTGGCCAAAAAAATAAAGAAGCTGCTTAAGTTGGCAAAGTCCTTGATAAAAGTTGTTTGAAATAGCGTGGGTGTTTTTTTTCTTAGGAGGGACAGCTGTGCTTAGCTAGCATGTTGCTCAATGAAACTGTAAATTTTAGCACTAATCTTCGTTAAATGAATTGTTGGGTTTGCTGTTCTGAGTGATAATGTTCAAGGTTAGATATTAAGTTACTAAGAATTTTCTAGTAGTGTGTTTTCTACATTGCATGTACAGCAATTTTTAACCTCCTGGGTAGGTGCTATATGTGTAGTGTAGGTCATCCCTTATCACGCTATGCCTGACAGCTAAGAAATAAATGAACTCAAAGCACAATTTAGGACATTTTGAAAGATTCAGATGAGTTTTTTGGTGGTATGCTTTCCACTGTGACAGTGTCCATTCTGAGCAGTAATTCCTTTTTTTTGTTGTTTGTTTGCTTTTCTTATTTTTAGGGTTTTTTTGTTTTGGTTTGGTTTTTTTTTTTAGTAAAACTTACTTTGAATATGGTGGCAGCTGGTTCTTAAATGAAAGGCCTTGCCCTCTGAGTCCTCCATGTCTGAGCAATTCTAACTGCATGACAGTGGAGTCAGTCCTGAGGGACTGCTTGAGAGGATTTATACAAACAGGTCATAAGATGTTGATTTCAGTGAAATTTTGTGTTTTTTATCTCCACCGTATTGGTTTCTCTATTTAGGTGACATCTGTCCATTATTATCTCTAGTGGGTTTCATGGAAGACAGAACAAGGTGATGCCTTAAGCAGAATGAGTATACTCTTATGGGATGACTTTATTATTTTGGAAACTAACTTCTGTAAACATACTTGCTTGAACTTCCAGAATTAAATAACTGTTTAGCCTTGTCCATTTTTTAATGTTAATTGGCTAAGACTTCATTTTAGCTGCTTTTACTTCCTGAATTGCTTTTTGTCGTCTCCCAAATGAGAAGTCCAGGATACATACCTAAAGGTATGTATCCCATGCATACCTTTAGGTTGGCCAGTGCTGTATCCAGTAGATGAAAGGGGATTAGAGGGTTAAAAATTTTAACAAGTCACCATTTCAAACAGTTGCTTGCAAGGGCACACACACCTGTTGATTAAGATCTATGCCTTTGGCATGAAAGAGTTCTGAAGATTATATTAAGTAGACATTTCTCTTCTAAATTGCATCAGACTCCACAATCTAATTTTGTAGATAGTTTTAGTCTTTCTGATGACAGATTTTCCTTTGCATGGTTTAATAAAGACCAAAAAAAAAATTTCTTCAAATTTCATGTCAGGTTCTGTGACAAACTGGACATCCCAAGGCTGATGTTGCATATGCTCACTGTATGCCTTTTCATATCTGTAAAACAGTCTGAAAACAAAAGCCTTGTTTTCTGTCCCCCCAACATATAAAATAATATGTGAAACAAAAAATCTAATAAAGGTGTTATTTACATAGAGGAAAAAAAGGAAATTAAAAGATTAAGTTAATGTTTGCGTTATTTTCAGCCTGAGAAATTGTGATAATGATATCTCCACAGACATATTTTCATTTTTTTAGCTGTTGCTAAGAATAGTTTCCTTTTGTCTCAGTTTTTCCTTCCCTTGTCCAGTACTAGCTAACTGAGGCATTTGGTTCTGTGTTTTCTGATATATCATTCTAAAGTTCATACTCTGCTTAGTAGCCTAGAAACACACTTAAAAAAAATAGGATATTTGTAAATAAAATGATACATTTATTCTGCCAGTTCTATGTTTTGTCCTTTTTTGGTTTCCTGGGAGAAATGTTTGTGGCACACTTTGTCTCAGATTTAATATGTACCTATTCCTCAGCAAACACACTCTTATCCTGTCAAAATACTGCATCAAGCTATACCTCCTCTGATCTGTTTAATCTAGATAAATGTTATAAAGGCTTTTTGTCTTTTCCCACTCCAGACAGGTAAGATTATCCATAATGGAGATTGTACATTTTGTCTTGGCAGAAGTTTGCAAGATCCACAGTTGATGAATAGACATCCGCTCTGCTCAGAAGTGTTACTTGAAATTAAATAGGCCTAACAGTAAATTAAATACATGGCTACACAATGGAACTACTTAAATTTCCTTTGACTAAAGTTGTTTACCTCAGTTTATATTTTCTCACTTCTCCTTTATCAGTGTCACTAGGAAGAGAAGTTATCATGATAGCCAGGGTCTTCTCCAACGTATGGAACACAGCCTTTTTTGGTTTCTCAAGTTGCTGTCTAATTTACATCTGGCTTAATCGTGTAGTGAGTATGCAATATGCTCACTGGGCAGACTGCAGGGGAATCCTTAAGCAAAGCAGTTGTACCCTGCAGGGAAGGGCATGACTGGCTGAATTACTGTGAAGGGTTGTTTTACCATGAAAGGACAGATTGCTTGAAAGCCTCAGTGAAATGAGAAGGGCAGCTTAGAAAATCAATCTGAACCAACAGCTGTAATAGTAAATACAACATCCTGTTGTGCACATTATGTGCTATATCTAAGTATTGTGGAAGTGTGATTATTCTGTGGCAATAAAATTGCAGGTTGATTTTACATCTTGGATTCATCAGATAAACCAGAACCCTCAGAGTCCTAAGTGATCATCTAAAATTGTGGACTGTGGTGCTATGTTTGTTCTGCACATGTGTCCAACCAGGCTCAGAGATAGACCCAGGAAGCTCTTCCAGGGGCTATGCCATTGCTGCTCTACAAAGCAGAAAGAAGTGCAGAAAAGCACATTTTCATTGTTCCTTTGTGAATTTTTCTTGATCCCCTCTTTGAATTTCCAGGACCTGGGATGAAATCCCCTCAGAGCTGTTTTGTGAATGTGAAGTGAGAGTGGGATTCCTGAGAACGTGCAGGACCTGCATCTCTCAAAGCAACTCAGACATACTCAGCTGGAGAATAGGGAGCAAGCAGACTTGGCTGTAGCTGTTAATACAGGTTGGGCAGAATTTGGAAAAGGTTTTATTTCTGTTATCTGGAAGTCTTGAATTCCCAGCCTTGTGTCCTCCAACCCCTTGTTATTCTCCTCTGCCTAATCTGAAGCTGTTCTGTCTCTTCCTTACACCCCTTCACCCCTGCCATTTGTATCTGCATTTTGGGATGTTTCTTGCTTTTGCTCACTTCCAACTGATGGACAGATGTTTTATTTGCTTCCACGGGTTTGAAAAAGTGACTTTCTTTGGGAATATGTCTGGGGGTAAAACTTGAAAGGCCACAAAGAATCTGTTGGTTAAGATGAATGCTGGGAAATAAGTTTTTTCTGTAGAAAACCTGCCTGGTCTCTGACTGCTTTTTTGCTTTTCTCCTTTTTTTATCTCAGCAACCAGAGCCTGCAGGCTTTTGGGTTCACATGCTGCTGAAACCCAATCTCCTGGGCCTTGCTGCAGAGCATGAAAGGTGTGCCCAGAACTCTTTCTTCAACCTCAAAAACATCCATTTTATTTTATTTTATCCTGAAAAGACTAGTTTTTCAGGTTTTCTTTTTTCCTAACCTTTGCTCCATATGGTATGAAAAAAATGTATGAAGTGTAGTATTTCCAGAAGATAAAATTTTTTCTCTCCCTGTCTCCTCCCAGAGATGGTTTGTTTGAAAAATACTTTGCACGACCACCACTGTGTTTGTAGAGAACGTTGAAATAAATGTGTTTATAGATAAGCTGTGTTTAGAAACATAGGGTTATTTTCGTCAGTATGATAGTAGGGCTCATCGAAGTCACTTCACTCTCTACAGCTGCGGCTAGAAAAGGGAATTACTTTAGTAAATCCATGATTAGTTGTGTAAGCCTGCTTGTATGATGATATAATATCTCAAATGCATACCCTTGTTTTTTTAACTTAATTTACTTTTCTGATTTTCCACCTGTTGCTTACTCTTTGTAAATTTGATATTTTTATAGTGTTGGAAAATTCTTAATTGTCAACTGATTTATCCTCTGTTAGGGACTAAATGGGAAGCCTTTGGACTTCAAAGGGCATTTAGACTGCATTTGCTGCTTGGATGGGCCTTTTATTCAACTTTTCTTTTGCAGGGTTGTAGGGCTACAAACATGTCTGAATTTTACTCTTATTACTTTTAATTTGTTTGCTTTGTTGAAGGTGCATGCAGATGTATATACAATTTTAAGGATGCACTATATGCATCAATCATTATTTTTCATTTTAACATAGAGGAACTGATTTATCACTAACATTTATGCGAGCACAACATGTTTGTAAATTGTACTGATGTCCTGGTGGTATTCTACATTTCTCATGAAGGATAAATGACCAATCAAGAGTGCAAAGTAGTTAACAGCCAAGAGTAGACAGTTGTATGCTCCTGGGACATGTTGTGACTTGATAAGTGCCATTCTCTGAAGATAAAAATAGTCCGCTAGAAATAGCATAGAGGATAGAGGAACAGCTCCAAAGATGTTTACTTTAAAAAAAACCCTCATTTTTTTCTTAATTATGTTTACTACTATAGTGCCCAGACCTTAGTTAACAGCAAGGGCCCATTGTGCAAGTTCCGAATCAAACATAGTAGCAGACATCTTCTTCCCCTAAAGGAGAGCAATTTCTCTATGATTCTACTCTTTGAAGTATTTTGTGGGTGGAGCACAAAGTGCCTTCCTGGTGTCTTTTGTGATTTAATTAATGAAGAACACGCTATGTGCTATGTGCATGGTACTTTCCAGAGTTGATGTAGTAAATCTTTACTAGAGGACTTAAAACACAGTGGGATGTCTCACTGTGCTATTTGCAGTGGCTTTACTCTGTTCTTGCTTCAATCAATGACAAAACTTCCAGGGAAATTAGTGAGGATGTATCCACGTACAAGTTGGCTCTTATTTTCAGGATCACAAGGTGCAAGGGAATAGAACATCTACAGAGATAGAGGTTAAAGAGTTAATCATGTTGGTACTATAACAGGTAGTCTTCTGACAGTTCCAGGAGATGACTGCATAAGTTTTTATTTAGACTTTCAGCTGTTTGGGCCTTTTGGCCCTTCTGTAACTTGTGATGAAGATTGTCTATTTAAAAAATAGGATGAGAGCTTAAGTGAGAGCAAATGACTTGCTGAATTGTTTATCTGTCCCACTCCAAAAGGAAGGAGTGACCTTGATGTGGATATTGTAAGTGAACTGGAAGAGATGGATAAACTTTATACCTGTAGGCCATAATATTTTTCTAACTTTTGCTGCTCATGAGAGTGGTTCTTGGCAGATTCCACCCTGTCTGCAGCTGACATGTGCCATCCGTTTTGGAAATTTAATCTGTGGTAAGTGTATTAATAATCTGAACAAATACTGTGGCTGTAACCATTAGTTTGGGATACAGACATAGCTAATTGTTTTTGTGTAAAATGGGGATGCCCAGCCCATCTGTGTGTAATTTCCCTTATTAATGACAGGCTCCAGCAGCAATAATTTCTTGCTACAGGAACATTTTTTAAAGTAAACCCAGTTCTTAATCACTCATTTTCATTTTCAAAATGGTAGTCCTCTGGTAATTGAGCATGGGACATCAAAGTTTCTTAATGAGTGGCTTGATAATGTGACCAGCAATTTGGATACAAGGCACTGTGTGAGATTATTTAGTGCAGATTTGGAATCCCTACTGCAGTTAGGAGGAGTGCTTGCATTCCCTCCACAAAATACGGACTTCGTAGAATAAGAATTATTTGTTAGAATAACGTGGTGGTTGAAGTAGTCCTAGACATTTTTATCATGTATCATTTTGTGGGATGGGGATGCAGGAGCTTTCCTGTGTATGCATGCTGGAAATACTAGAGGCATAAAAATGGCTATAGCTAATCAGGACTATTTCTGTCACTTTGCTGTGGAGAAAATTGCTGTCTTTTCATTGTCTGTGGAAATGTGCATACCTGGGCATTCAGTGCTGAGGACAACCTTTTCCTAATCTGACAAGGAAGGATTCTGGAATATTTCAAACATCTTATTTTGTCCTATGAGCTAATCAAAAGAAATGTGTGCCACATTCCAGCTAAAAGCTACATGGCATATTTATTTAAAATAAAAGTGTCAGATAAAAGAGGGGGTTTCACACACTTCTCTCGCGAGCTTTGGAATAACACTACTTCTCTTATACTTGTAGAGATATTTTCATCTTTCTTAAGGTGATTATTCCTGCAGAAGGAATAGTGCTATTTGGTTTTTCTTTCCATGTCATCTTCAGAGACATCTGTGACAGGGAAGGGCAGTCTGCTGTACTACTTTGGCCTTTGTGGGAGCTGAGGCAAATCCAGGAGGAGCTATTGAGTATCCTTATTTCTTTGCAGGATTGCTCTGTACTCAGGAAGGTATCCTGAGGGTGTTTCTGAGGCTTTCCCTGAGCAAAGCCAGCATGTGCCCAAGTTGATCTCTGTTTAGCGGGGCATTCAGCTGTGGTCTTTGGTCTCAATGATGTTAGCAGAATTAAGTATGGAATTGTAGAATTTATTCTTTTGGTGTTTTTTCACTAAAAATATGTTAACTGTGTACAGCAGTGTGCAGCCTTGCTTTTGGGAAGGTCATGTTTTTGTTAGGGAAATAAAGTAGTAGTTAATAAAGAAATTATTAATATTGTGGATATGTGTGTTATGTTTGCTATATGTGCACGAACAGAGCAGACCTGGGAGGATTTGGGTTTTGGGGTTTTTTTGCCACAAGTTGATTTACTTTCCTTAGGAGAGAATTTAATGGAAGAAACTGGCATGAAAATAATTGAAACCAATGGTATTCCTTTAAACAGGTTGATGATAGCTTCGATGACCTTGGTGGTTACACAAGTTGTACTACTTTGACAACACATTGAAGGATGCAAACAGAATAGCAGAGGACTAGACTCCAGTGCAGTGAGGATTGACTGGCTGGAGCTCCCAGTTTGCACCTTCCATCTGTGTTTTAGACAGTGTTTAATGCTGAGTCAGCTGAGCCTGCAGACCAAATTGTCCATGTGAAGAAATGGCTCAAAAGCCACTTGGCTAAGGGGCTCTGCTCATGTCCCTCGCTGTTCAGTTCCTTGTGCTCATGCTGCTCATCACTGTCTCCCCAGCAGAAAGATCAAGCATCCTTCTCCCAGCTGTCTCCCACACATAAGGCTGCTTTGACCCCATGTGTGACTTCATCAGAGAAAGCTGTTACAGCAGAGATCTTTTTTTCGCTTGAGTGAAATCCAAAAGATATAGAGAGAGAGAGTTTAGTACATAGCTTTGGAGTGGGAGGTCAGATGCAGCTCCTATCTTCACTTCTTAATCCATCAGCATTTTGCCACAAGTATCACTAAAAGTGTGGCCAGATTCTACTGATATTTTCCTTGGGTTTTACTATTTAATTGTCACCTCTGGAGCTTTCATTTCAAAAAGGTTTTTTAACAGATAGCTTTGGGGAGTGATGCATTTGAAAATAAAATGCAAATAATAAATTGCTGCCATATTTTCAAAGTATGTGGTCTGTGTTGTGTACAAATTTGTAGGATGAATCACAGTGGACACATGCCGGCTTACCTTCTGATATGTGCTTTGATGATAAATACTATGAGCATTCCTTTAACTTTGGGTGAAGGTTTTCCTTCTCTGGTAATTTTGTTAGAACTGTTTGCACAATGGAGGAGCTGAGTCCCTTTTGGTGCTGAAGCCCTGAAGATGCAGCTGTTCAGAGCCGGATTCAGATCTGTTAATGTCAAATAACCAGTATGTGGCATTCCTACTCCTGTAGTGTTTGGAGGCCAGTCATTTCCATGGGACTATAAGAAGAATGAGGTGCTATTCAGGGTGAGAGAGGGACTTGAAGCCTGGCTTTATGTATGATTTATGAGTTAGTATTTAAACTACAGTCTCTTACTTTTGAAGGTGTGTTTTTTGCACTCTGTTAGAGTCAAGGAAAAATACTTTATCAGTCTTTTCACAATTTTACAGCAGATTTTAATGTAGCAGGTCATAGGAGAAATTTGCAGGTGTAGAAAACAGACCTTGAGGACTATTTCTACCAATTTTTATTTCATGAGGTCAGTTGCTTTGGGTTTTTTCCCATTGCTTTGCCTTCCGGACACTATTGGTGCTAAGGGCTGGAACTGGACTGGATGGGAAGGTAATGCTTTGGCGTGAACTACTTTAGGAACAAAAGAAAAGTGGCAGTCGCTGAATACTGTCTCATACTGTGACTGGCCACTGTGTCGTGTCAATCTCCATCAAAATGGATTACCAGTTCAACAGAATTGTTAAGTGTCTTGCCTTTGTAACTGGAAGGATGTTGCTCTCTGCTTAAAACCTTCAATTCTGCAAATATTTATGGAAGCTTATACACACTTGCTTTTGTGCCAGATTGTCCTTTCCTCTGACTAGTTAGTATAGGACAAGCTGGTGTTCTGGCCCTGATAGTCACCCCTGTTGCTGGTTTATATATTCTTGCCAGAGATCTGTTTCCATACCTTCTCAATTACTGATGGCCTTGTAAAGTGCTGCTGAGCAGCAGTGGGGTATTGAGAACAATGTTTAAATAAAATTTGTTCACTTTTCTGGCATTTGCCTTTCTGATGAATGTCTAGATGGCTGTTATGTCACCACCCAAATCTTCATTCATGAATTTAACTCCTAAAAGCCATGAAGGCTCAAATGAATGAGGTCATCACAGCAGCTCGTGAAGTGAACAGAGATAATAGGTTTCATTAGTTTTTTTGCAGTGGAATTTTGCAAGGGTATCTGAATGACTGGTACTGTGAATATAATTTCCTCATTAGTCATCAGCAGGTAATGCAATTCTGAATTACATGAAAAATGTGTTTTTGAAGATTCCAGAAGCTTTCACTATACTTTCTTTCCAGCTTTTGATTATGAAGTTTCTTGTTATGGTTTTGTACTGCTGTAGTGGAGCAGTCCTTAACTTGAGTAGGGAAGTTACTGGAGACAAATGTTGGGGATAAAAACTTCATCCCTGTCATATCTCTTTATGCAAGTTAGAGATTCTTTCACTTTCTGTTTTATCATCGTCAACTTTTTTTTGGTCATCATCCTTTTTTCCTCTTTTATCACGAGTATGCTCTTTTTGCAGCATACTTTACACACTCCAGTTTTGATGCTGTCATTCCTTAGAATCTTTACTAAAATTTTCCAAATTATTTCCACCACTGTTACTTTAGCTTTCTTGTAATAAAGATGATGTTTTTAACCTTTCTGTTAAGATTAAAAAATGCTCTCAGCCCATTCCTCTGGTTTCATTTTCCTATCTGATTGAAGTCATTGTCTTCAGATGAGATTTTTAAGTCTTCTGCAGTTGATCCTTTGAAACAGAGCAGAGGTTTTGATGGAAAATTGAGCCCCAGCTCTCGCATTTGACCTGTGCTTCCTGGAGGTCTCCCACTGAAGTCCTTTGTTAGACGGTTTATTCCTACCTCCTCCTACCTACAATTTTCAGATTTGCAGGCAAGTCCTTCCAGGTCATGTACATTATTCTGTTGCTTTGTATGTTGCTCTAGAGAAGCTGGAATGAACATTCTAGGACACCTCTTATGGCATTACAGCTGTCAGGTCCCTTTACTTTCTTTGGCTCCAGTCCAGAACAAGCTGAAGTCAATGGAAAGCTTTGAATGCCACTGCTTCTCCATTAATCAACTGTGCATAAATGCTTGATAGATGTACACCAGAAGCATGAGACGAAAATTGTCCTCACAATGACTTATGGTTTTGAATGTCTTTTAATAATAGTTTCTCACTTGTATCAATACTTCTTAAATAGAGTGGGTTTTTTCTACATTGAAATCATGGTAGTGATTCTTATGTAAGCCTGAAAGAACTCAGTTAAAATCAGGATGTATTCAGTTTATATTATGGCTATTTAAATTCCAGAGTATGTATTTTTGTAACAGTGCTGCTATTTTCTTTTTTGTTTTCAAGATCATGGTCTGCTTCCATGCAATGGAATGAAAATAGTTTCATTAATTTCTGTTGTAATGGTGATACTTACCACTATAACTAATAACCTTATTTTTTTAATTCTTATTTTCTTTCAAGAGCATATTCATCAATCTGAAATGTAGAGCAGTAGGAAAAAATCTCTTCCCTGAATACATGCACAGAACAAGTATGACAAGCTCATGTTTACATGGTCAGGTTACAGTCTGTAAATGTTTGAATTACCCTGCATTCATATATTTGAATGGACAAATGTATTAAACTTTTTCAGAAGAGAAAACTGTTGTCTAGAATCTTATATGCAGCCTTTAGAGTTGTGTTGACAAATATTATGCACATGGGTGTTTGCTATTTAAATAGTCGTGGAGTGTCTGATGTCAGCTACTTCCCCTAAATAAAATACTCAGGACATGGACACCTGGTTTGGAGCTGACTGGCTTTGCTTTGCTTCCTTCCCAAATGCCTTCATTCACAAGTGAGCAAAATGACTCCTCATGCTGTGAAAAAGGAGCCTAGAAGTACATGATGAACACAGTTTTACACAAAATAGGAATGTATTTTCAGTTTTTCACCAAGCTCAGTGAGAGTTTCATCCAACTTCCAATAAATTAAAGAGAACTATTTCTTTTGACTTCTGTGGGATTTTGACTGGAGCCATATTTACGAACTACATCATTGATGGGAGCAGCAGGAGCCCAGGAGATGGAAGGAATCATGGATTTTTGTCCAGTCGTTTTCCACTGGGAAAGACTTGACTGCCGCCAGAGGCAGGGGATTAGTGCTCTGAGACAGTGACTGTTGCAAGGCAGTGACCCTGGAGGGATCCAGAGCTGTGGTGAAAGGAAGCTTCTTTGCCATTGCTCACTCCTAGGAGACAGCTGAATGGACAGAACCATGGGCCCCAAGAGCTTATGCAAATGATTGCCGGAACATTGAATAATCTAGAGAAAAAGTTGGTTGGAAGTTGAAATCTCTGAAGAATTTAAGGTTGAATAAGTGTCTGGGAAAGCATAATCTGACTACCAGGAGGCATAAAGCTGTGTGTGAAGAGTTTAAATGTAAGGTTAAGTGTCAGGAATAGAGATACACATTGCCCAGCAATGGGTCCAAATTTCCACTGTGAAATGTGCATATAAGCATGGCAAAATTTGTGTCTCAGTGCGCTTCACTCTACAAAGAAGTTCACAAACAAATGACCTCTCAGCAGGGTGTCTATTAAGACAGGGACCAGTTTTTATGTACTGAGCCCTTGCTGATGCACATTGCAGACTCAAGTTCATGGTGATAATTCTCTGTCTGAGCAGAAAGTTTGGAGATGCTCTTACAGTCTATTATATAACCTCTAGATACAGTTTGTCTCCTTCTCTGTGCTATTGGGAAGTTTATAGGCTGGTTGGTTGTTTTTGTTCTGTTTGCTGTTTGGGTTTTTTTTTTTTACCTCTACTTCATTCTTTGTTTTATTTCCTGCTGCTGACAGTCAGAATTGTCTGTGGTGTGTTTCCCATTATCATGCCTCTCTTGTGGTGTCTTTCTCTCTTCAGCTTAAGTTTTGTGTTAGATCCTACCATAGGATTTTAATGAATAGTCCAAAAGACCCATATATAATGGGGTCTCTTCTGAACAAAGCTGCCGAAAAGTCTGCGAAGTGGTTTCATAGGATTTTTTTTATACTTGATGCCTCTTAGAATTGCTTGAAGGTTGTTATGACTATTTTACAGTATGAGATAACACTCCTTTCTGGATAGGGACGTATGGAAGGTTGGATTTAAGGCTTTTTGTTAATATCTGTTAATTCTAAAACCAAAGGTGTTTAATTTAGCAAAACAATGTAAACATCAGCATATATAGACGTTTTTATTTACCTTCAGCAGAAAACTGATCAAGTGATGTCAGACTAGTTAATTTCTTTGAGAAAGCTAATTCAAGGAAGTTCAAAAGTTGAGAAGCTTGCATGAATTGTCTTTCATTTTTCACGTTCTTCACTGTCAGGAAATTTTAAAGGCTTTAAGAATATTTCCTGTGAATGCTTTTAGTAAGGAAATGTTCGGCTGCAGTCTGAACTTGTTTTGGCATTTAGTTTGGTCATTTTGATATGAGAAGCTTAAATGTTTATTCCTTTCAGAATTTCAAAGCCTAGGGACTGTACCTGAGCATGTTGGACAGTGGAAGTTTCCTTAGAGAGGGGTGTTCATAGTGCGTGACAAAACTACAGTGCTAAAGAGGACATTTTTCCAGGACTTGTCAGTAGAATTGCAGGGCTTTGGGCAGCCCAGTCCTTCAAACCTGTTTAGTGTGGAAGCAGATCAAACTCTCTAAACTAAATTCATGTAGTTAACTTCCACATGCTCTATTAGGTGAGAATTTAGTTTGCGATATAGGGACTTCAGATTGACATAAATATTGTAATTACTCTTGAAATAACTAATGCTAGTGCAGAAAATTTGCAATATTTTTTCAGTCTAAATCCAAATCCATGTTGGTTTTCCTACACACTTCCTTGCATATGTGTTCTTAGTTAAAAATGCCTTTTTCTCTCATCCAGTAGCTTTTGTTCTCGTGGTTTAGGGATGCAGCTTCTTGTTCTTAGAAACATGCAGGGGTCTCAAAATTAAATTTTTCTTGATAGTTCCTGTTGATGTGAAGATACTTGTTTATGCAGGATGGCTGAGGCACAAGTTACAGTTACCAACTGAGTATCTCAAAATGTCACTTAGTTTTATGGGTTTGAGAGCCCTAGGAAGCACTCTGCACCTTGCAGAAGAGCACGAACTTGTGTAAATTTACTTGTCCTTAAAGAATTTCTAACCCAACTTTTTCTGTTTATTTGGTGATTCTGAAAATGACCCAGTTGTGGAAAAGTTAAAATGTAATTATATTTTGCCCAATTACTTCCCAGAAAATTCACACAACAAAGGTAATGTAGGTGAAAAGTGCTGAAACCAAGAGTTTTAATTAAAGAAGATCTTCAGCTAAGAAATAGTTATGAAATTAAATTTCTTTTAAATTTTTTTTTTAGGGTGGAAAGAAGTCCTACAGTGGGCCATGTGGGGGCCGCGATTGCAGTGGTAGATGCAAATGTTTTCCAGAGAAGGGTGCACGGGTAAGTTTGTTTACAGTAATATAACTTGTCCTTGCCTCTTATCAATATTTTTAGAAATAAATAAATAAATAAATAAACCCCATGTTAATATGTGTAATTCTCAATCTAATGACCTCATGAAATGACAAATGATGAAGACCAGCTGCATTTCAAATGTCTCTAGCCAAGATTGCAAAATCTGTTCTAAAGATTTAGAAATGGCTCGCTTTGTAATGAGTATTCAATAGAATCTTATTTCTTTATGTGATCTGAGCCCTAGTTCAAAAGAAGTCAGATGGTTTTTAAGTAGATTACAACAATTAAAATTAGGAAAATCAAAGTAGTGTGGGCTTCCAGTGCAGATTTTGTCCAGGCCTCTCTATAATAGCTTCTGTTTATTTGTGGAAGGGTTTTTGACTTGTGTATTTGATTATGGAGGAAGAGTAACAACTCGGAATGGATCTAAGCAATTCCCTTTGAGAAAGTTGCTTGTGTAGCTGAAGTCTCTCTCTCTGAAGTCTTCATTTGAAGAAACCAAAAGTTTAAGCAAAATTTCTGTAAAAATCTTTAATTGCTTTTGATTGTATGAAAAGCCTGTAACTTAACACAGCTGCTTATCTCCTGTTAGGGGAATGTCGTAACTGACTTCACTCTGCCTTCAATTGCAATGTTAATTTTTGTCCAGATACCATCTACTTAATGTTTTATCTTAAGCTCTAGAGCATTTTAACATGTATGAAAATGAATCTTACAGATTTTGCTTTTGGGGATGAAAGGAGGAAAGAGCACATTGTGGGTACTTGAGGAATTGGAAAGGCTTAAAGAGAAGGGAAATAATACTAGTTGTCTTGTTTAATTAATCAGCTGTACTTCCCAAAATCATTGAAACTCATCCTCTGAGTGGCAACAAAAGAAATTAAGTCTTATTTAAACACTAGGAATCCTGGTTTTTTTCCTGTCTATTTCAGTGACACAGTATGTGTATATGCAAGATGCTAGTTTGTAGGACTGAATTTAGGAAGTAGTTGCTATTTAAAAACAATTGTTTTAAAAATGATTTTTTAAAATTGCAGACAGAGCTGAATGTGAATGCTTAATTGATAACTGGTGATGTGTTTGCTCTGGAAATATGAAAATTCTTTCAATTCATCATATGGCAGAGGGAAAACGTCTAAACAGATAAGCAGAAGAACTTTGCAAGGAAGTTCTCAATATATCCTAGAATATGAGCTAAAGTGAATTGCTTAATACCTTTTGTGATTAGATACAGTAAGAGACAGACCTAGTTTGGTTCTGGGACATGATATTCTGTGAATGCTTTGACCTTTAGACAGCAATGAGCATCATTCTTCTGTCTCTTTACATTCCCGGGGTCCAACTTGATTGTTTGAACTGGCCACAACTCTGTTGACCTTGCAGTTTGAGCTCTTGGCATTTCTTTTGTTAAGATGTCACAAAGATTTTAGGCTGTTTTCATTGCTGACCTGAGAACTCATTTGGCTTTTAGCTTGTTTCTTATGTGACCTGTATCAGTAGGGCATTTTTGGTCCTTCAAACATGTGTTCCATCCTACTGAGACCTGTCCATAGAGTAAACTGTCTGCTACAAGTGGTAATCTTTCCCTTTTACAACACTACTTCCATCAAGTGTACTGAGCCCTCCTGACACCTTCTTGGACATCTGCAGGCAGCTACTGGAGGCCTGCCATGCCAGAGGATAAGTAGGTGACTGGCTGAACTGGGAAAGTGTATGGTGTGATTATGCAGCACAGCTTGTTTCTTGCAGGACACTGTACAGTCTGAGGTTAATTCCTTGGCTTCCTGCCTAGCTGCTTCTCCACTGCTGCAACTTTTAAGTTCAGAAACAGAGACATGACTTTGCCAATGCCCTGAATCCATATTTTGTTTAAAAAAATGTTTCAGCTGTCAATTTTGCACAATTAACTAGATCAGAATAAAGCTGAGCTTTCTTTTTAAAAGAAGGAAATAACTAAAAAAGCAGAAAATAAAAGACAATAAGCTGACAGCTTAATGGAAATAATATAGACAATTTCCTTAAATGCAATTCTGATCAGATCAAGCTTTAAAAAATTTATTTAGGCAATAAAAATATCAAAACTGCCTAAGACTACTTGATTAGTGGAAGATATTTCTAGAAATGGGATGTAGATGTGTGTAATCCACATGTGCTCATGTTCTTGTTTTTGCTATAGAATGTTGCTGTATGTGCAGGATAAATTAAAAAACCACCAAAAAACCACAAAGAAACACCAACCAACCAAAAAAAAAAAACCAAAACCCCACCCCAAAACTCTACAGACCAGTATAATCTCTCTATCTGTAAGACTGAGCTTGTTAGAAGACTAATTTCTATGCAGTGAGTCAGCAATTTGTGGAATAATTGAGATTCTTTTCTGAAGGGAGGGTGGTACAGTGCTTGTCTAGGAGCCCCTTAGGGACCTCTCCTAGCAGAGTGGTAAAGACGCATCTCCCAAAAGAGCAAAATTTCCGTTCTGTTCACCAAATGTTTGCATTACATTTGAAAAGCTGTATTGCTACCTTGTACCCATTTTAGGCTGTGCATTGAAGCTTGATATGATCCAATTTACTGTGAAGCCTGCACAAGAAGAAATCTGTTATTGGAAGTGTTCTTCATCTTACCTAGTGATTCAGAATTGTTTTTTTTATCTAATGACAAGTTAATGAAACGCCTGTCTCTATGTAATTCAGTGGTCAAACTCCTGGGCCATTGCAGCCATTCTCTCCTCCTTATCAGTTTCTATCTTGTAAAGATTTGTGAGTAGCAATCCAATTATGAAGCACAAGAGGAAAGGTGAAAGAAAAGCAACCATATTAAATTATAAGTTAGATGAGGAGGTGAGCGTAAATTCAGATACGAGTCCCTGTCTAGTGCAAGGCTTAATTTCTGATGTGTTCAGTTTCAGTGCAGGTGAGTGATCTACAGCTAGAATCTTTTTGGGACTGTCAGAAAAAATTATTGTGTTTAAAAGAGTGTTTTTCATTTCACTTGCTCACTGTTTGTCCACGGTTTATGGGCAGGGATGATGCCCTTTGAAACTTTCATGCTGTATTGATAGCTATCTTGCTAAGAAATGTGCTGCAGATAAGTCAGCAGGGAACAGGAGGCATTTTCCATACTTGCAGAGTATCAAGAAGCAATGTATAGTTGGTGGCCTGCACCATTTCATTTTGCAGCTCATTTTGCATTTGTTTATAATACTGACTTTTTTATTTTTATATAATGTCGTCAACTTATGAACACTCACAAAGATAAACTAGCAGACACAGTCTTTGTTGCATGTATACCTTCTCCTGATGCCTGTTCACTTATCTTGGAATTTATAACAATATTAGAGTTTGTTTTAAACTTTGCTCAACATGTGCTGGAGCTGATCTTCGGGTTTTTTTCCCCCACCAAAAAACAAATTAGGGAAAAAAAATTTGAAATTTGTTTCCAAGGCTTCACAAATTACTCAGGAGAGGCTGTGTCCCAGGCAGCTTTTACAGCTTACAAGTGCTGTAAATTGGGAAAACTTCTATTTACTAATTATATTTTTTGTTCTTTAAAGCCCATTAAAATATCGTGGTATGATTCCTGTCTCAGAAAAAATCTCCACAGAGACTGTTTCTAGCAACTGGTGTGGTTGGAAGTGGGTGTATCTGTAGAATGAGTCAGTTGGTTCTGGGGACATGTTGGACACTTTACACTGAATTGAGTCAGGTCCAGTAAAGTAAAGAACTACGGGAGTGCATCAGGTGAGCCAGGGAACCCATCCCCTGAGCTGGTCCCGCTCAAAATCCTACTTGTCTACTCCGAGACTATACTGCAGGGTGAAGCAAAGCATCATGAGTAGTAGGAATTGACTAGTCAAGATTGAGAGATTTGCTCACAAATGTGGTTGCTATCTGAATGAAAGGTTAGTGTTCCCAGAGATACATGTGATTCCCCACGGTTTTTCTGGAGTTAAAATGATGACAGTAAATATAGTGTAAATTAGCTCTGGGCAATCAAAGAGTTTTTGATAGAATTACTGTAGATCAAACAAGCAAGAAAAGATAGACAGATCCCCAACATCCATGCAGTGAACAGCGTAACCTGAGATCAGAACTTTGGATGATTAATCTAATTGTTATCTAGCATAAATGAATGTCTCATTGGCAAGAGATCTTAGATTAACTTTTGTCTGGAACTAATCCCCTCAACTTAATACTGGGTGTACAAAGTGTCTCTCTTGTGATAATTAGTTGAAGATTGGTTGATGTTTCTTTGCAATGAAATTGTCATAATTATGAATTGTATTTTTAATAAGGTTTGCTGATTTCTGCTTTGGCTGTTTAATCACTCTATTTGGAACAGTTAGGGATTTCCTGATAAAACACAATTTCTTTGGAAGTGTCAACTCAACAAAATTAATTTTTTTTGCAGAAGTGCTTTACACAAGCATATTTGCTGGTGACAAAATTCTTTGATACGGTTGGTTCACACTTCTCTCTGTTTCTATGCGGCTTCCTACTCCCTGGCTTGACAAGCACTATGAAACAGTGCTGCCATTTTGATACCCATGGCCTGCAGGTTGACCAGTTAAAATCAAACCAGATTGTGAGATACTGCCATTTCTTTCAAGTTGACAATGCCAAGGTGTGAGCAGTGCTAAATGCACTAACCATGGATACAGGAACGAGCAGTACTGGGATCATTATCTAGTTATTTTTTGTAAAGATGAAATATATGTAAATAATGTCTAAGTCTTGTTCAAATTCTCTTCTGGCTAAACATATAAAATTCCATCATTTGGTTTGGAAAGAGGATTATCTATAACACTGAAAAATGTTGACCATCTGTTCACTGTCATTAAGAAGTTCTGGCAATATTTTGGAAGAAAATGAGGTAATAGTTAAGTCAAACAACTTATGTGCCGACTGTTTTTTTTAACAACTGCCAAAGTTTATTTTTTTTAAGTAATAAAACAAACTTTGCCAAATGTAGCATTAAACAATTATTGTACATGTCCTCCTGACCCAGCCTAAATACACTAAGCTTAGCTCTCTAATGAGAACCACACCATATACTAAAACAGCATAAATAAAACTGATCTCATTGTATTTGAAAGGGTTCCTTATGCAATGGGTATCAAGACCAAACTTGTTCCTATGTACAGTCTTACATCATCTCTTTGGGAAAACTTCTTGAGGGGACAGGCCCCCATCTTATCATGGAATTCAGTAATGATAACAACTGTGTTTAAGCAGGGTAACCAGGGAGGCTCTGGTAGCAAATCCTGTCTCTGTGATTGGGTTTGCAGTTTTGTCTGAGAGGAGTGAGGCTGAATATATTCTAGGAAATGTATCCTGTTAAGAAGATTTCCACAGCTTTCAAAACTAATCAGAATCCGTAGCATTTCTGTGTCACCAGGGTGGGCGAGGTGACTCTGTGACCTGAAACTGTTTCTTAGTCTGCCTGCAAGGGCAGCAGATTTTGTAATTGCTGTGGGGACTTTTGAAATCAACCAGAACATGGGCCCTGAAGCTGTGTTCCGTAGAGTGCTTCCAGATAGCTTGGAAGAGCCCAACGAAGAAGTATCTGTCACTGTTCAAGTAATTGTGCTTCATGTGAGCTTTAACCCAGGATTTTAAAGTCTTTACACTATTTTGGAAGCAAATGGAGCATTTAAAAAGCTCCTTGTTGCATCCTACAATGCTGTGAGTTATCTTAGTTTAAGAAGAAGTTGTGTAGTCTCACTATACCAAGTGAATGTCCTTTTCGTTTCTCCTTTCTAGCCTGAAAGTTTCTAGTTTTCTCAAATTGAGCTTCTCAGAAGTGAGGTGTTACTGGTATGGGTGTAAGCTGAGAAAGTTGTGTGCTCAGCTGGCACAGAGTCGGATCGCTCTGCCTTCTACTGTGATAAGTCCTCCTCATCTGAAGATACGCAGTGATTCTCTGCTCTGTTGCTGGCATTGTGAGCAGAGGGTTGCAGGCATGTTGCCCTGGGAATAGGAACTGTATAATTTCTTGTTTGTACAAGCTGCCATGGCTACCCCTGGTAACCTGCATGAGGAACATGCTGTTCTCCTTGAAGGCAACGCCATCATTTCCAGTGATTTTGTTTTAGGTGTGTAGGCAGATGGGAAGACAGAACTAGACTAGCCTTGTCTCTCCCTCTTTGGAGCCTTGCCATGACCAACCTTCTGTTCTAACTTTATATCTGTTGCGCTTTCTCTGAGACCAAAAGTGATAAGTTGTGCTGCAGATTTGATCCATATGGACAAAACCGAGAGTTCAGCAAGAGTTTCCTAGTACCGACCCTCTCAGCTTCCTAAGTACTGGAGAATAAAAATATGTATCCAAATTCTTTCTTCATAAAAATTGTTGTCTTTCTTGGCCATGGAATGGAGGTTTTGATGAGTCCGTGATGTTTTACTTGCCACCTAACTCCTTAGAATAGGACTAGCATCAACCTTTCAATTTCTCTTGTGTATTCAGTTATTCACTGTAGGAGAAGAATTGTAAATTTTCTTAAAATTGTTTTCCGTCAGCTGCTCCACCTTGAAGTCAGAAAGAAAACTAAGAATTCCTGCAGGAAGATAAACTGTCTAGTGTCCTGCCCAGGACAGGAAAAACAAATGTTGTCATGACTTTTTGAAACATATAATTGGCTGGTTGGGCTTTTGCCTAATAAAAGCTGTAGAATTTTGTGCAATTATTCCTGCAATTATGTCTCAGTTGAAGAGAGATCTGAGAAATGGCACAAGACTTTCCTCTCCAAGCATTTGATAGACAAGAAGGGGTAACTTATATACTGCCTTGAAATTATGCAATTGGCATTTTCTTCGAGCACATTCTATATAACTCGTGTATAGTACTCACCACCTAGAACATGTCTTAGTAGCCTTTTTGTCCAGGTTAAATTCTCTGAAATACTTCATTTTTGTCGTGCCTCTTTCCTCTCACCCCACTGCAAAACTTGCCCATCTTCTAACTAAGTGTGATTGTTTCAGAATATTCCTGGTACTAGTTATTTTTTTAAGCTTCTTAAAATGAGAAGAGGTGCCCTTTGCAGAAACAAGAGTATTTTTTAAAGAGTTTCTGCTGGCAGCAAGTGAAAGGTGTGACAGAGATTTCCAGTGTGATCCCTTGAGTAAGTCAGCCTCAGAAACAGAAAGATCACAGAACCAATCTGTGAGCAAGGCCCAGTTTGAAGAGATTTGGCTGACAGTCAGGTTAGCCAGTTCATGAGCCAGGAAAACAGCCGACAGCAGGGATTACTACAAAGCAAACTTAATTAGGCAACAGATAGGCAGGAAGTATGCCAGTCATGGAGCCTGCAGCCAGAGAGAGCACACAATGAAGATGGCTAACCAGGCAAAACTGTGTTTGTAGTGGTAGAAGAGGCTGGAGTGCCAATTAGTTGGAATTAAAGCTGAATGCATAAGTCTCTCAGGCTACCTGTTTTCTGGGAAATATGTGCAGTATTTTTGGTGTGAATTGTAGCTCTTCCTGATAGGAGATGAGAGATTTTAGGAGACAGGAGAACAGACTATACATTGTTCATCAGTGATAGGCAAGGAAAACGGGGAGAAGCTGTCAGGAATGTGAATGAGGAACATGTGTGCTTGCTGATGTCCAGCAACGTGTTAGGGCTGGCTTTCTGACCACTTGATGGCGAAGAAAATGAAATAAAGGAATAAAAGGGAATGTTGGCACTTTTTAAAAAATTAATAGAGTAGCATCCAAATAATAGAACATAGTGGGAATAAGAGAAGAATTAATAACATGTAGGATACAGAGTGGTCTGGCTGAGAATCTGGGTATAAGTGTAAATTGTATAACTTTTCCCTTGACCTTACTTATTCTGCAAAAATAGGAGGAATACTCAGGTGTTTGCCAGTCTCCTCCTTTTAAGCTGTTGATTAGAGACATTTTAGCTGTTACTCTCTAATTAGCCATAAATCCATTGATAGAACAAGCATTATTTTGCAACTGTCCTGATTTGATGGGTCGCATATTACATACTCTTTGACCTTCTGTGGAGTTGCCAAAATAGAAAACAAACTTGGAGGAAAGGTGTAACCATAGTAAGAATGGGATGCTGAGTTGTATCAGGCCTCTCATCCAGCTACTTGTTTTGGAAATAGAAACATTTTAGTAGTCTGAAAAGTAGCATAGATGCAAATGTCCTTGTTCGTAATGGGTGATTTTTGGAAGGGTTTTTTTGGGGGGGTCTTTTTTAAAAAACAGCAGAGTGTTGCCAAAGCTAATAAGCAGAAAGTTAAAATAATTTTAAAATTTCTGGGTTTGATCCATAATAAATATAGTACAAATAGTCCACAAGTTTTGAAGGACTATTAAAAAGAAACATCTGGTTGTCTTTTTTTAAAGATTGATGATACTTCTTTTAAATGATCAAAGAAAGCTGTCTAATAAAATGACTCAGCATGTGCTGAATTCTCAGTGTATGGTAAAGGAAGAGTTTTTAGTTCCTAGTGTTTAGCATTAAGGGTGGTGCAATTCTGCACTAAATTTTTTTTTCAAAGTTCTATAAAGCTGCTATCTCTTAAGACAGATCTCTGAGATTTATGTTGATATCCATGATATTCTGCTGGAACAGTATAGGAGAACTTGTTCTGCTTTATAGCTGAGCTGTGTTCTGTTCACCTACTTCTGGAGCTGGGATATGTTTCAGCACAGTGGCAAATCCCCCTGAACACTAAATTTGTTCTGCTTCCGTCTCTATTGCCAGACCAGCACCATCTGCCTACTTGTGTGTCTGGGTAGTTCTATTTCCTATCAGGTTCTAAAAACAGAATAAAAATTTCTAAATTAATTTAAAAAAAGGAGGAAGGGGAAAAAGGAGAAATGCATCAGCCAGGGTATTCTTGCCATAGCTGTTTGTTGCAACTGCTACACTTAGGGAATAGATTTTGGTGTAAAAAGAACTGTGAGCTCCTGGAGTGTACTCATGCAGAGCCCGTGCTCTGGAAGGCAAAGTCACTGCATACAGCAATTTTCAGACTTTACCTCTGTGCTAATGAATATAGGTCATAGAACTAAAGAATTATTTTGGGTCTGAGCATTCTGTCCCCCGATAGTTGCAAGATACATAAATAATCCTGTTCAGTAAAGTGAGATGGTTTGGGGTGTTTTTTTTTGTTTTTTGGGTTTTTTGGGGGTTTTTGTTTGGTTTGGTTTTTTGCTTGTTTTTGTTTTTTGGTTTTTTTTGTTTGTTTGTTTTGTTTTGTTTTTGTTTGTTTGTTTGTTTGTTTGTAGTGATTTTATTATTTGTAACTTGAACTCCTGACTGCAGTGGTGGTGGTTCGGATTGATGAACAATGATATCACTCTCAAAAGTGCAGAAATTATAGCCTGAACATTTTGACAGATACTCTGTGAGACCTGCACAGCACATTGGCTCCCACTGGTTTGGAGTGGTGCAGGAATGCTTCCCCTCAGCCCTACCTGGGGATCACAGTGCAGGCGTACCAGGGTTCTCACTGGAAACACTGGTTAATGTTGTTCCCCAAATATATTGAGGACTGCTTACCCTGGCATTATTAATTATCTAGGAACAGCTGGAATGTAAGTCAGGATGTTTTTATGTGAGGAAAAATAGGTAATAGGTATTTTCTAGAAAAATTGTAAACAAATTTTGTTTCTTCTTTCTGTAGCTTCATTTCCCTTGATACTCACTGTGTTGTGTGTTCTGAATACCTACATGATGTCGTTGTCTTGTTTCCTTTATTGTGATGACTAATGGCTGAGGATCCAGCTGAGATGGGGGAAGTCCTGCAGTGCGGGGCAGTTACAAACATACAATAGGCAAAAGTTGATGCTCCAAAGTGCTGTCACTCTGTGAGAATTACATTAGTTACATGTTATTAGTTATATGTTTTATATCTTCAAGTTTTAGTTAAGAAATCTGTTGCTTACTCAAGTGTATTTTCAGGAAAGTGACTTCACAGAAAATATTTTGATATAAAACTCTAAGAAGTTAGCTTTCTGTACTCCTTAATAAGAGACCTCTGAAAATAGTTAATCAATTCTTCTGGAATACATTTTCTCTCCAAGCTTAGAGACATTTGGAAGAGAAGATAGCAGAAAAGGTTGTCTCATTTTAATTAGGGCATATCTTCCTAAGAGGACAAAATGTTTTTGGAAGATGTCAACCTTTGGAATATCCTTAGCAGTGGAAATATAGCCCAGCTTGTCTCACAGCAAACTCAAAATAAAGAAGTAAAGTCTGCATGCAAAATCAAGGCAGCAGGTGGTCATTCCCTGTATAACTCCAGCTGTACTTGAGTTGTAAATCCAAAAGCATTACAGAACTAGCAATGGGAGACTCAGTGATTCCTTGCAGGCTTGAATCAGTGTTTCTGGGACCTTAAAGGAAATTTTCCTGAGATTTAATGTTTTCTCTTGAAACAATACATGACATCAGTGTTATCTCCAGATTTTTTTCCAGAGTGAAGTAATTAAACTTCACTTGTTTTTCTAACATCAGGACTAAAACCTGAACTAATCTAGTTTAACCATTCCCTTGTCTTTTATCAACTGGAATGTGCATTAACTCCTGAGAACATTTGGGTGAATAGAAGTTCTGCTTGCAATGGTGGTGTTTTGTACACTGGGTAACAAAAAGTAGTCAGGGTTTTCTTCACAGAGTTAGTATAGATGCTGTATTCTGCATAATTTTTTCTTGCAGAATCACGTGTCAGATGTTCCACATTTAGATGTCTTTAGGTTTATTTCATTTGCTAAGACAGTATTTGCTGTAAGCAGGGCCTGGGCTCTGTCACACTTTTGTTGTGTTGTGTATCAATATTAGCAGCTCTCCAGTCTGGACTGAAGAGGAAAGCTGGGTTGCACTGGTGTTATTGAGGGGTTTCCCAACATCTACAAGAAAGCCGGGATTTCAATTTTCAAACCTTTAAAGCAAATTGCTTTCAGGCTTCTGAGAATGAAACAACCATTTATGTGAATTTTATGTAAAATTTGTGTAAGGGAAGGAATTTCAAGGGAAGTACCTCCTGACGTATTTTTCTTCCCAATTGTTTAGAAAAGTTGTGTGAATGCTCCATATAGTGTTGGCAGGATGTTATAGCTGGAGGAAGTGCATTTCTGTAAACTGGATCTCCTCTGCAAAATCAAGACTTTATTTTGCAAATAATGCTCAACTGGGACCATGGTGAGTCAATGTCGCATTTCAGAACTTCATCCTGCTTTACTGAGTTCCAGTGCAGGATCTTACCCTGGGGAGGTGGTTTCAGCTCTGTGAGCTGGCTGCTAGAAACACACACAAGTTCCTAATGTTGAGTTTTTGATGAGATCAATTACTCCAAAGAGGTGAAAATTTTCTCTTCAGCGCATGGACAAACAGGAATGGGCAGGAGGAAGGGAGGAACACTGGGATCTTTCCTGTTTTACAGTATCACAGTATAGTTTGCCCTGGAGAAAAAAAACTCTGAGCTGTGTGTCCCTCAAGGGTATGGAAATTGAATGATCCTTCCATCTTGTGCAGTAGTCTTCTTTGGAACCTCCAGATACATGATCTTTTCCAGACCTCCTCTTTAAGCAGCACAATTCTGCCATGTTCCTAGACTGTCACTTGCAGTGCCTCATGAGAAGTGTTTAACAGTGGTTCTCTTGCCCTTGCAAAATGGGTTTGGGATTTTTATTGTTATTTCGTAGAATGTCTTACCAGCTTCTGAGCAGCTGTGGTGCTTGTTGTAACCGTTTAAATGATATTTCAATGTTTCATTCTTTTCTTCCATCTTACACTTTTTCAGTAAATGAGTCTCTTGGCACAAGGGAAATTGAAGTGGGAGTGTGTTTCATTAAAAAAAAATCCTTGTTAAATAAATCTGCACTTAATTAAATTTCCTTTGTTTTAACTGCACATAGAAACAGATAACTGTGACAAACAAAAATAAAGAATCTTGAGGAATACTGACTTACCTCTGATAAGAACTGTCTGGCATATACATATATTTTTTTTTCAGCTTATGCTTTACTAACAAAGCTCAACATTTGGTTCACATTTCCTCTTTCTATTTGGGCTTACCTAATAGATTAAAAATATGTGACTTGAAGTCTAAAGCCCTATTTGTAGGATTTTTTAAATCCCTTTTTTCTTATACACTGAAAAGCATATGGTACAACTGGCTTTTGCCTAGTAATTACATGAGCACAAACAAGTATTTGATAATTTGTAATTTTTAATTTTGTAATTAAAAGTGATTTGATAATTTCCTTATTTGATAATTGTTAAGAGACTGAAAAGAAAGCAATGACTGGTTTTCACATTGTTAATAGTACAGCTGTTGTTACTATCTTGATAGCCAGTTATGTTAATAGGGATTGCTTTCAGTGCTCCGGACTATGGCCATAAAAATCTTAGATGACCGGGCAAAATGACCTTGGAAAAACAGTTTCATGTTCCTGTGACTGTTTCCTTTTCCATGTGCTGCTGATCTCAGCTGTTTGTCCCAGACCTGTGTGGATATCTGCAGGAGCGTAGGTTGGAGGCTCCCCAAGGCAGGAGTGTGTGACTTGCACATCTGTGCTCAGTCACCCGGAATGCAGGGAGCTCACAGACCCCTTCACTTTGCAATTCCTGTCTTTTAGAGAGGGGCAACTGCTTCTACTTCCTGCTCTGGTTGTGCTGTGGAACTGCAAGGGATATTGAGAGCTGTGGTTCAGACTGGGAACGTGGACCTGTCCTTCCCAAGTTGCGTGGGAGCAAGTGTGGAGTTTTCTTTTAATGTACACCCAAACTTATCCAACACCTCCAGCTACACAGACACCTGCATCTGCCTGCCTGGGTGCCAGCAAAGCACAGGCTGCAACTTGGAGTCAGGTCTACACTCAAAATACAATGTTGATCTGTCTTATCAGTTTGCTACTCAAAATGGCAGAGCACATGGATGGAGTTTAGATCAGAGTAGAGCCTGACACCCTGTTTGAGGATGGAAATTCTGTTAGTAAATAGGCAACTGCAGTTCCTGGTAACTCTATAATTTCTGTTTCTGGCCGCATTAGAATCTAAGTTGGATCATGGCCACACACAATGAAAAACTGGCTTTTTTAATTGCAAGTGATCATATTATTAAATGTAAGTTGATTCGCTTCAACAAAGAGTTTAAATAATTTCTCATATACTTATTTTATGTGTGGAAATGTTGGTCTGAAAATAGGTGTGGAGTAAACTGTGAACAGAAGAGTTGTGAGGCTTTTATGCTTTCATGGGATATGTAGCTACTTTTCCATTCCCTCAGCAGATCAGCCATAGAAATACCCGCTGTGAAGAAGCTGACTCTCTTCAATCTTTGATTAATTAGGGAGCACTGGGGCCAATGTGGTTTTAATTTATTACTGGTTTTGGCATACGAGAACTTGTATGCAAAAAAGCTCTGGCAGAGCAATTGTCCTTTTATCCTATCTCATCACAAGGCCACACAAAAATGGTCTGATTTTACTGAAGATGAATAGAATTAATACAAGGGATGGGAGAGGAAATGTATTGCCTCTCACCTTTCGGTGGTCCTTTTCTGAAGGAGAGTAACACAGAAATTGTAAGTTCCTTCTATGATGAAATAGTACATTTTTATTATCTCAAAATTTTTGTCTGCTCTTGGTCCCATCTAAATTGTCTTTAGCAAATACTTGTTGTGACTTCAGGCTGAGATTTTTGTGTGGGGGTATATGAAGGACAACAGCATCTTCTGTTGGCATCTGCTGTTGATTTTTAACTAGGGTCATGTTCCTCTTTGCCAGTAGAAAGGAGAATGATGCACAGGGAACTTCTTGAGATGCTTCAGGAAAAGGCATCATCAGGTGAGAGGAGGTTGTGAAATTGGACCTTTTCCACATGCACTCTTCAGAGTAAATCCTTCCTCTGTTCCTATACATTGCATTATTGGTGGAATACATCAGCAAATGTTTATAGTCAAGGAAAGTTTGTACTAACAGTGTGTCATGCACCTAATCTGTTTGCGTTCTAAAGAGAGAATGCTAAGTTAGCTGCATTCTGCTCCAGACTGAAGTGTCTTACTAAATATTTATACACAGATGAGACTGTTTACTTTCCATCTCGTACTATAGTTGTACTGGGAAGATCCAGAACACCTGGGTTTTACTGAAGTCTTAAGGAAAGTTGGTTTCAACTTTCCAAATTAAAGATTAAAAGTTCACTAAATTACTGAGTATATGCAGGATAGTTTTAAATCAAGAAATACCAGTTCTAGAAGTATGTTTCTAAAATTGTGAATAAAAAAATATTCATGAATACCAGGTCTTGATTCCACTCTGTTCTGTTGCGTTTCTACACTTCTCAGAGCAGTGTCAGAAATATCAAAGAAATACCAGTTTCTCCTGGTTTAGCTTTGCTAGAGGTCTGTTGTTTACATTAGTGAAAACCAGTTGCTAGGATTAAGAAGTCACTTGGCTGACTTTGGTGATGCTGTTTTAGCTTTGTGCAAAAAATGGTAGATGAGTGGGATCCTGGATCACAGTATTTCAGGTATGCTGCCTATGTAAAATGTCCTTTTGTTTTAAGAAAGGCTGTAGATCTACCCCTACTTTCCATATTTAGGTGTAACTACACGTATGTAATCGATATCCAGAAGTAGAGATGAAGTGAGAACAGTTTGACTGTCTAGGCAGGAAGCAGAAAAGAATAGCCCAAACTTATTTTGCAGAGGATAATCCAGGCTCTTGGTGTGGAAACTCTGATTCCCTGGCTATTTATCAGTTGTATCCCGTGGAAGAAACATGTAAAAACCTTAATGTTCTTTAAACTACAGAAGTGTGAGTGAAAAACTTCACTTGTAGAATGAAAGCTACAGCTAAACAAAGTTGAAAGCTGGTTATTTTGTGTAAGTCATCCTAGGCTGTGCATTTTATTAGAGAAACTGGGGAGCACTACTTTTGTAGTGCACCATCACGAGTGGTTTTTAGTGTGCTCTCTCATCTTGCTCAACACTGGAAATGTTTGTGCTGTCCAATCATTTCACAAATCAACAAGAACTTGTCTGATCAGCACTCACCTCCAGCAAGTATCTGATCACGTCACCATGAGATGTGAACACAGAAGACCTTTAACTGTTTCTCTTGAGTGTAGTGGCCTGGGATCTTGGGCAGCTTTGAATATAAATGGCCTCTGAACAAATCTACACGTTTCCAGGATCTAGTGCCCTTAGCTTGCTCCTAAATGTCACTGCATATCAGAAACTCCCTCCTAAACACAACTACCTATTCAAGTTACACACTTTGGAGGGTTTCCAAAAACCATTCTGCTTGTCAGAACTGGTAGATTTTGCTAATTTTTGCAAAACATAGCATTTGATCTCATTTCAGTTTTAAAGGAGTTAATGTTTTAACCACTGTCTTACAGAAGTGAAGAAGCCTTATTCTTGCAAGATGAAGAAGTAATGAAATGTGGCTATGACTGATAATGTGCTTTGCTTTTTTTCCTGCTGATTCTGAGCTAATGCTTCCTATGTTTAAATTAATTTCCAAATATTTTGTGCAAGTTTTGGAAGTAAATAAAACCTAAATTTCGAGATATGTACTCTTAAAATCTACTTTGCCCCTGAGTTTGTTTGGATAGGATTTAAGAGTTGCATGTGCTGTGTAAAATTTGTATTCCAGACTAAACAAAAACTATATTTACTAATATAGTCTGCTTAGTTTAATTTTTTAAGGTTCTTGCCACACAAGGTACTGTTTGAGATACTATTTTGTTGATATATCAATGAAAAAATACTGGATTTTTCCATTACTTTTGTGCTGAAACCTAACCAGAAAATTCAATTGGGGAAGAGATTGTGTTTCAATCAATTACTTTTTCTTTATTTATCACTTGATTACTTTTTCCTTGCATTGAACATGCATGCTACTAGAAGTACTACAGAGATTTCTTACACCATCTCTGTAGAAGAATCAATTTATTCCAGTAAGTTAGAAATATATCTGTCCTGTTACAGCTATGTTAATGTGAGAGGTAAAATGCTATTTCTGGCAGAATTGGAAGACACCGGCCAACTGGATCGTATTTTAAAAGGAGCATTTGTGCAAAGACTAGTTTCTTTGGTCTAATGATTGTTTTCAATATTTATAGTACAGCAGGACCTGGGGCCTCAGTTACACATCAGAATCAGTTGTACTTTGTATAAACAATAAAAAAGCCTTGCACCAAAGAACTTTTCTTCTAAGCATTAAATGTCCTGATTTTTTAAGGAAAGCACACAGCTGGGACAAAACCATGGAATGATCCCAAACTAGCTGGACATAAGGGCAGATCTGGATTTTCATCCATCTGTATTCAACTGTGCAGCATTTGGATTTTGCGCTGACTACAGACATAATAGGGACATTTAAAGATTCATTTAATGGATCCTCAATTTAATTAAAATAAAACATTCCCAATATACACACAAGCAAAATTGAAGGATAAGACACTCAATGAACAAGAGCCTGAGAGTATTTTGGTACAGTCTGATTCAGGCAAGCATATGAGTTCAGGAGGCCTCTGCCCTGGAGCTGACTCTGGGCTTGGGGTGGAGTGGGGCACCAGCCAGCTGGCCATACCTGACTGAGTGAGTGTGCGCTCAGATCATGCAGCCTCTCAACAGAGTTAAGGAGCCATAAAAGCACCACATGACTGTGTGGAATGTCCTGTTTCTAATCATCACGATGTGGATCAATCTTTAGCATTCTTTTATTCAATTTAGAGAAAGATAGGTCACTAATTTGACCCTTATTGGATGACTGAATGTATGTAGACCACATAATTTAGATTGACTTACAGTCAGTGGTAAAAAATATCTTCAAGATAGTGTTGTCTTTCCAAGTGCTGGCCTGCTAAATACAGGGGAGATCTGATCTGTCTTGCTTTCATGAAAGATTGCTAGATTTGGAGATACTTACAAAAATAAAAGCCTTTGAAGATGTTGGTATTTAGAAAAGGATATGCCCTTCACATATTTTTGTAGTCGAGAGGAAAATAAAATAGTTGGTGGTAATAGTCAATTGTTTCTTTAACAGATACAGTATGAGCTCTCAGCACTAGGACGATGTAGTGATAGAAAAAAATCTTTCTATCAAAATGAATAATGTTGATTTGATACTGGTAATCACAATCTGAAGAATAGGAGTCTCAGATTTCTTCCCCACTTGCTGCTGCATCTAGTATTGCAAAGACAAGGAAAAAATATTTTTCTTCTCTTTTATTTGTTCAGCAAAGACATAGTTTCTGGATAGTTAAATTTCACTTCCCCAGGATAAAATAGCTGTTATTCCAGTTGACCGATAAGAGCTTTGACACTGCAGTGTTACTTGTGTCAGTGGAAAAATGTCGGCTCTGGAAAGCAAAGAGATGATGATGCAGTTTTTGAGACTCAAGTAAAGTCTTGGTGTTCAGGATGCAAGTCCTGAGCTTGGGCACGTCCTCTGTGAGAGCTGGGAAAAGGAAAGCAGCCTGCCTTTCCCATGACCACCTGTGGAACTGCAGCTCAGCATTTGTGGGTCTGTTTCTTGGATTTACCATTTGGAGCAGCAGTAAGATCAAGGAGGTGGCCACCACTAGAATCACATGATAAGCAACCAGCAACAGTCTCTGATGCACATCCTTGCTGCTTAGTTTCATGCTGGAAACAAGGACCCTACATGTAGGACTGTTTGTTGACTTTTGTGGGCTTCCCTCGTGTGTACTCTTCAGCCTGTGCTGTAAACTGAAGGTGGACAGTATAGTTCTGCCTCCTCTCTACTTCCTAACATTATCTCCTTTCATTTCTCAGATTCTTTTTCCTTTATTCTGCTTTTAAGCCTTGACTATTCAGCCTTCCTCGGTGGCATGATTCCTCTCAGGCTTTGGTTGGCAGACACTTGCAGAGCTGGCATTTCCAGTCAGTGGCCGATATAAGACAACATTTCTGCTAATGCTGATTCAGCCAAGCGATGATTGACTGTGTTGGCAAGAGCAGTGGCAGTGAAGGAGTGATGCCTGTCTCTGACATCAGGGCTGTACTTCACTGCAGCCATCATTTCTCTGTAGGGATGTCACTGAGAAGATACCGGAGTCTTAATGCGATCTAAAACTCTGTAGAAGTGAATGTGTGTTCATTGATCCAGTTCACTGTTTTGCTGTTCTTGCTGGCTAAAAGATAGGCTGTTATAAATGCCTGTGGGGATTATCAAGAATTTAGCCTAGTGTGTAAAGGGTGATATGTATGTGTGGGCTGAGGGCACAGTTTGTTGCATGCTATGCAGCATGGTGTGAGGCTTTAAAAAATATCCTATGGAAAAATATTGCTGCAGCTAGCTCTGGTTTAACTGAAATTGAAGTTAGTGCAGGAATAAGGGGAATACAAAGCCAGTTTGCAGCAGTGATCGATAGAGGATTCTTTTTTTCTCTATTCTTTTAAAGTATGCTTTGCCTTTTTTTCTCAAACAGCAGTCAAATGGTTGTTCCCTGGCTGATGGCTCTGGTGAAAGGGCTTAGAGTAGTTTGTGTAGCTCAACAGTGGCTGTTGTGGCTGCAAAACGAGCACTGGCAGCAACTTCCAACGAGTCCTGCGGAGTCTGTGCAGACCAGATCCGCTTCCAGTGCTTGTTATCCTGGGGTTTCTGGGGGATTGCAATTTTTTATGAGCTGCGAGGAGGCTATTTGCAGATCTGAGACAGTTTTGGTTTCTCCAGAATGACATGTCATCATGTTAGCATGTACTAACAGTACTCTTTGATGTAATAGGATGATGTTGAACTAAAGCATCACTGTATTGTGGTGTACTGGACCCCATTTGTTATTTTTTAGCACAGTTTGCTGCCTGAAACAAATCCGTAGAAGTGGCTATGCTGTGAACTTTGTATCTTTCAGACCTTAGATAATGCCTGTCCTTCACTGTGCTCCAAGTGAGTGCAAAATACCATAAGAAATGTGATATCATTTTTCGGAACACTATGGCTACATCAACATAACTAATAAAACTTGGGAGATGTCAGTATTTGCTATTAGAAGAATATCTATGCAAAGAGGAGAAAAGCAAAAAAAAATTTAACAACTGCTATCTGTTAAAAAAAAAAGGCAAATACCTTTTTTTTTTTTTCTAAAATGTGGTGTCTCTCTACAGACTTTTCCTGATTTCCATCATTATACTGTCTTGGTCACAGTAATTCTTTAACTTCTGAACTACTAAACAAACTCAGCCAAAGCTTGGAGTTGCCATCCCTCTGTAAGTTACATTGGGGTAAAGACTACTCTCTTCAGTCTCATCTAGACATCAAGATTAAGGCCTGCTAAAGGCTTCTGTTTTTTCAAGTGAAAAGCAATGGATTAAAGGCATGCAATATCCTTAAGGTGTTTAAATTTATGCTGTTACTTCAGGCCTTTTTTCCTTGGTTTTATTTTTAATTCTTTTAGATATGTAACTTTAAAGCATTCTGAAGACAATCAGAAACAATTGCAGCTTTGATTGGCAGCTAAATTAAAACAGCTGATGAGCTACCATACCCCTCCCCTTGTCTTGTTGGCATTCTTGCTTAACTGCAAGATACAATCCTAACCCTTAGACTTTTCAGTTCTGCTGGGTGCAGTGAAGGCCATTTTCTGGCTTGCCATTTGTCAGAACAGGGAGCGCTTTCGCCTTTTATTTTAAGGAGGAAGAAGCTGCTGAGCTGATTTGGAAATAGTAGGCTGGTTATTGTCTGTCTAGAGCTGCTGAGACCTGTGTGCAGGACAGCCCCAGTCAGGTTATCCTGTCATCATATACAGATCGCTGATTATCACACACCAGTGTTTGTGATCTTCTGCAGCGCTGCTTCCTTCTGTCTCTCATCAAGGCCCAGTGAGCACAGACCGTGACAGGTAGAATCTTCTTCCAGACCTCAGATGCTCCCATACAAAGAGCCGTGCTTAATCCCTGGCCTAGTGTGTAATTTAGTAATCTGCATGGTCATGAATTCCAGGGATATATGGGCAGGAAGCGCAGAGCAGTGTGGGTAGCAGAGCAGGCCTACAGAGTCATTTAAGTCTTTGTTGTATTGTGTAGTGAAGGATTTTGGGGACAATGAGACCTGTCTGTCAAAGATTAAGCAGACTGGAAGTGTGGTTTATACCAACAAATGAATGAAGCTTTTTAGAGTGTTAATACAGCCACGTAGTAAATGTCCAAGGACTTAAACATACAATTTATGTGATGACCAGCAACATTGGAATTGATCATTTGTTCTATATACCTTAGCCAGTATGAATTCATGTCAGTGAAAAGTCCATTTCTGTCCTTACCTTGATCAATATGCAACTCATATAGAACAAGTGAAAAATCCTTTATTTTTTTCTCTCACAGACTTTGATTTGAAGTTATTTTTACTAATTGCAGTGTTTTCTCTGACACTGCCCAGTAAACCAGCTGCTGACTGACTGGCGCTTCCTGTTATCAGGCACTACAGTAAAATTTTGCCTGGACCCGTTCTGCTTAAGCCTCTAGAGATAACTGGAATCTTGCCAAATGTTATGTTTGTAGATTTGCAGACCTCTACTACTCTCCACTCCTGCTTTGGTCTGTATATTTCCAAGCAATGTATAGGTGAGAATTCACAGACTCCATTTTTTCCTTTAAAGTGAATTGTTTACATGTTTGCAAAGCTCCCCTCGGCTCTGCTGTGTAACAGGTCTCTGGAAAGAGGTTTTGTTCTAAATCTGCTATCTTGAATAAGTATGAGATGGTTCCCATCTGAGTTTTAAATCTTGACTAATTTTATCTGTTCCGAGAGATACTTTTGGTTTTAGCAGAACCCTGTGCAAGGAAAGCTGCTCAGACCTTTCTGAAGTACCAGGAACATGCTGGGAAGGCTATGGGAGGCAAAATGTAGGGGAAGCTGCTTGCAGGGAATCTATTGTTTGCTGCTGACCCTGTACTGGCCAGATCTGTGCATGGCCTACTTTCCCCGCCTGCCTTTCTAACTAGAAGCATCCTTTGGGGCTGAATGACCTTAGTGGATAATGAGGAGTTTTGCTGTGTTTCTCCCTTGTAAACAGAATGTTTAGCATGTGGAACATGGTCTCATGACTAAAATGGATACTTTTTAAAAATGTGTAAAGGGGCTTTGTTGTTGTTGTTTGTTTTGTGGTTTTTTCTTTTCCAAAAAAAGAGGCTACTTTATTCACTAGATGATTAATGTTATACATGATATGGTAGTAAGTCTTAGAGGTAGTCATGCTTCATATATCAGATGCCAGGCTCAGACTTGCTTTCAGAATTGCATTGTACTAAGCACTAATTTGGTTTTAATAGCCCAAACACTCGATATTGGACAGGGGAAGGGACATAGTAATGCATCACTAAGAACAAAGGGAAAAAGACAAGATTGTTTTTCTGGAACATTGCTTAACTTACGGCAATTTATAGATACACATTTTCTGTGTAACAGTGAAATGCCATTGAATAATTAGATTAGAAAAATAATAGGACAATCCAGTATGATAAAAGTGAGCCAAAAAAGCAGTCATAAGATTGTTGTCCAGAATAGGTTAGGCTGTGACTTGGATTGCTAGCTAAGCTAGAGGAAAGGTTCAGGTTTTAGATTCAGTTATTGCAGCATTTTACATGCTTTTTCTCTCAAGGAATCTGAGACAAATTGGGAGAAACTCCTAGAAGCATAAATGGATACAGACATTTAAATCTGCTTTTAGAATACCAATGTTACGATTGGGATCCAAATCCAAATTGTTCATATTCTAATGATACACTTTACATTCTGCAGAAATAGAGAACACGATAAGGATCATTGAAAAGTTTTATTTAATTACGATATTGCTACCAACTGAAAAACCACAGCTATGTTTTATTCCAAATATGAAAAGAAATCTATATTATTTTAGTTAATATTAAGTAGTGTCTGCAATAGATTCACGTCGATAATGAATTTATTGCAAAATGCAGTAAGACAAATGTCATTGATATGAGCAGCCACATTACTGACTAGAATATCTACAGGTAGACAGAGAGTAGAAAGAAAAGATTGAGCACCTTTTATGAAGATTCAAAGACAAGCTGTTAAATATAAAGATTGTTCTCTTAGTTGTTAATTTTCCAGCATTTAAACCAAGATAAGTTGTTCTGTTTTAGCTGGAATACCGTGAGATGGTTGACAGCAACATAGGAAACTTCTATAAGAAGTGTGAAAAATAGGGAAGTAATAGCTTCAGTAGAGCTACCGCTGCTAATTAATGAATTAATATGATGTTTTGATATCTCCATTAAAACGATCCTTATTTATGTTCCTTCGAGAGAAGGTTTTGCTCTAGAGTAATTACCATGGGAAAAAAAAGATCACTCTCCTTTGAGATGTGTTGTATTATCACTTTTTACTCTGATTACACCTATCAATAAACAGATACTTTATTGAGTGAAATTTCATTGAATGACCAAACCCCTACGGCCTCTTAATATAATTTAAAAATGGGTCTGATTTGGCATTGCAGAAATCTGGGGATGGATAAGTCTAGCCCAGAGTGCATACCCCAGATCTGGGTTTAAAATTTTCCAAAGAGAGGGAACATTCATATTGCTAGCCCAGAAAAAAACTAGGGCAGGATCTTGCCTATCCACTCCAGTGCCCAGCAGGGAACCCAGCTGGTGAGAACAAAATAATTGTCCTAAAGACTGGCACCCTTTAATTTCTTCCTGGCTCCTGTTGATTCATGGATGGTTTTTTTCTAGAAGGGCATGAGACATTAAATCTTTGCTTGAAGTCTTTAACTGACATTTTTGCAACTGTTCTTGTACATCTCTGTGTTTTCCTCACTGTGGCTGTTCCTGTAAAAATACTCTTAAACTGCTCATCTTAGATGCATCTTGTGGAAATGAGTTCCCCAGGATAATTGCCAGGATTTAAATGGACTGGAAACTTAGTTTAATTGCTGATAGAAAATAAAGCTGGGAATAGCTTATCTGCAGGTGAAACTGCAATAAAGAGCTCCAGTGTGTGAAGTTTCTCTAAAAGATTCATGAAGTACTTTTGGCTCCAGCATGAGGCCCTTTAGAAGGGCCAAGAAAGCGTCATGTAAGGTAAGGGTGACCACTAGAGCTCTGTGACTATTCCTGTCCATGGAAACCTCAAAGGGTTCTTGGTTCTTGTTTTTTTCATTACTGTTTTCTTCATCTTCATTGCTTTCTTTACTGATTGAATCTTGTGTTTGGGGAAGTTCTGGTACAAGAGGACATCTCTGTTCCCACAGCATGAGGGAAATGGAAAGCTGTCTGTATCATCCACAGAGCAGAAGGGGCTTCCGTAGCTCCTTTTCCCTACCTTCCTCTAATGCTTCCGGGTCTGTTCCTTATCTCTGAGTTATCTCTTTATCTCTGCATAATTGGGGGAGCAGGACGTATCTTGGCTGTGCTTGATTTCTAGTTGCCAGGCAGAAAGAGGAAGGTAGTCACGTGTAGGTATAATGTTGTATTAGAAATTGTGAGCCAAAGAACAGGAACTTTTGGTCTTTTTATTACCAGTTCCTCCCTTCCTCCTTTCCTCCCTCCCTCCCTGTGGAAACCTGAGTTGCCTGCTGAGGTGTGCCGTTCCTCCTGCTCATACAGAGTGAAGCTGTCACTTTCTCCATGCACAGCCAGGATTCCCATGGGCAGTGCCTGTGTGGGATGTGTGACAGTCGGCAGCTCTGCCCCTCAGTGCAACAGGGAAGCCCAAACCATCCTATCTGCTAAGGAATAGCTGTACTGGGAAAATGCTGGTATGGGCAGTCACTTCCTGCTAGATCTACTCTTTGCTCACATCCCTGTTCAGTCTCTGAGGAAACTCTGACTTTTCAAAGCCTTTGCTTGCAGAGGGGAAATAGAAATTTTAAAAATTGGGTTTGTTGTAAAGGAAAGAACTGGAGAGGAGCCCAAAGCAAATTAACAGATCTGGGCACAGCGGACCCTGCAGAGGTTTGGAGTCTGTTCGGCTTCGGCATGTGGCTGAACCCTCCCTGCTTTTCTAGATACAATGTCCTTTTAATAGTCTTAACAGGCCTGACACTGGCAGGATTTCACTTGTTCAGTACACTGCTTAATACAGCTAATTTTCTACTGACAACTTTTTTTGCAACAATGAATCTTCTGTCACTTGAGTCCGTGAGGAAGGCAGTTTGGAAATGCCAGCCAGAAGGGGAGGGAGCAAGTTCATTGTCACTGTTCACTTAAACAATTCTTTAGAAACACATTGAGCTTTTTTGATTTGTTCTCTGGGGTGCTAGGGATAAGTGGAAGGGAAAATAACACAACACTGCATGTTCTTCTTTCCTCATGACCCCATAGCAGATCTCGGGAAGTTGTGTGTTGTGGAGTGTATCTTAAGGAGAGTCCTAAGCTGTGGTTTGTGGGCAATCCTGATGTGGCTGCCCATGAAGTTACTATGGTTCAACATCTGTTTTCTCCAGGAGACTTGTCCAATATCTATGATTAGTGTTGTATCTTCCTCAGTAATGAGTTGAGTAAAACCGCTTTAAATGGTTTGTGAACAGTAACTTGCTTGGTCTTACCAAATGTGTGGGAAAGAAGATACATGTACACGTATATGTACTCATGGCAACGAGAGCCAGGGGAGAGAGGGGCTGTGACCCCTCACTTCTCATTCCACCCATCTCCCCTTTTGGGGGCTGACTGCCAAGGAGTTGCCATGTGGTTATTTCCACTGCCGTGCTCTCACCAGAGACGACTTGTATGCATCTTGGGGAGGAAAATACTTTGCATATGCTACTTTGTCTGCTTTCCTATATAGCCATCAGGAAAATGGAAAGAAGTCCGAGGGAAACCCTGTGTTTTCTTCTGAAATAACTAATTCTTTTGTTTTAAAATTCAGCTCAGGACTTATTCTGCTGTCAAGAAATGTACACAATACGCAGAAATTCTCTTCCTTCAATTAAGGGCAGGAAAATGTTATGACAGCTGCTGTCCTATGTGAACAGGTTGGGGAACTGTAAAAGCTTTTTATAACATTTTTTAGAGATTAGGCACAGAAGGCTTGAGGGAGAGAATATGAACTGAGGTTGCAAAAGACCATAAAATCTTATAAACCATTCAAACCTTTGGCTGTACTATGCTCTTTTGTTAAACTAAAAAAAAAAAAAAAAGCTTAGTTTGTAAGTAAATTGAAGTGGTAGACCTCACTTGCTTCAACATTTTTGTTAAGATTTCATAATTTAGTATTTCAATATAAGCCCTATTTTTTTGAATGTTGATGAGTGTGATGTAGTGCCAATGCTCCATGAAGTGTAGCATCAGTTCCTGCATATGTTACCTCCTCCTTCATGTCTCATTTCCTCAGCTGCCTCTAATTCAGGCTTAAACATGTGCATGATTTCAGAGGAGCGCCTGTTGTCAGTCTCATGTGATGTCTACATGAATTGTCTCCATTTGTGTATGAACCTTGTATTGCTCTGCCAGTTTGAAACACAAACAGGCCCTAAAGATATCAGTCAAGGTAGCAAAAAAAGCTTTTGCTGTGGCAAATAGCAAAAACTTCATCTCAGATGACCACATATCACCTGAGGCTCACAGCCAATTGGCTTAAACAAACTGTGAGTAAGCTGGGAATTCAGGGGTGATCACCTCTGCTCTGGTGATACTCTGCAATGCAATTCATCAGGATCTAGTCTCTGCAAATCTTTTTGTCTGCTCAAAAAAAGGCATAATTTTGACTGATGGTTGTGAAAAAGGCAAGTAAATGTAATTCAAATATATAATGTATATCAAAAATAAGCTTTAATTCATAATTTTCATACATTGGTTACTCATTTAATTGAAATACAGTGTAAGTCATCACTCTGCTTTGTAAATCCTGCTGCTCGTTCTTTATTTTAAAAAATCCCCATGACTCAAATCTTTCTGTTCCTGTAGTGCCCGTCATTGTGTGGTGTTACACATGGATCCCCTCCTCTCTGGAGCTCAGCACAGGAAGGCTGTCACCTCACTGGTGCATCTCTCACGCAGATGTTACAGTCCACAAGGGGCTTTCATGGGCTTTCATGTTATCTGTGCTCTCTGTGGCCTGGAGCCTTTCCACATGAACTTACTTGCTTATCTAACTTGGACATTTCACAACATCAAAGCAAAAAAGTAATCAAAGTTAAAGTAATGTTTTTTGACTTCTGTACATTTTTCATAGTTGCTTCAAAAAGTCGTGAAGTATAAAATGGAATAATTATTCTCAGTTAATATTGAGTCACTCCTGGCATTGTCCATGGTGGGGAAAAACATGACGGTATGTGGTCTCTTTGTGTGTTTTAAATAGAAGTAGCAAATATGTGGAATTGATTGGATCAGGATGTTTCATGAAAGCTTTTAACTGGAAATCAAGCATTCTAAGGAACAAACTTTTCATAGATTTAAATATCCAATTTAAAAATAAAGATCTTCTTAAAAATTGTCTAGGGTTCATATACAGTTCTATATTTATAATGCAGTAAACCATCTATTGCAACTTTGTTACTGAAGTATGGGATTCATCAAATGATTTATGGAATCAAATTTCAATAACTTTTTTAGCAGTTAAAATATAGGGTGTAAAACCATATATATATATATATACACACATACATACACACACATGCACACACGCATTTTTTATCACCTAGATTTTCTACTTGCAGTCATGTCTAGTAAGGCTTAGTGGAAATTATAAAAGTATTTTTTGAAGATGGAGTTTATCACATGAACTAAAATTGAAAATTGTTATGAGACACAGCCTGCAGTTGCTCATTACTACATTAAAAGATTGGTCCTGAGATGACCAGAGGAACCTTGACAGTCAGCAGTGTGAGCATGCCAAGGGCTGCTTTGCATAAACAGAAAATTTCTGAGAGGCATTGTGATACTGAAGGAGTTCATGTGGTACATGAAAAAAATGTCTCTTTTGTTAAAATTAAATGAAAAAAAATATTATCACACTAATATCCTTCCTTAAACAGAGAACAAAGCGGAAAAAATCCCAAACAATGACATTTTTGGGAAGGTGCTGAATGAAGCAGGATTATTGCACAAGATTTTTTTTCTGGTCCATTATTTCTGTGTGCACATACAATTTTGTGTATTCTTCTCATGCTGTGTAGGTAAAAAGCTGTGTAGAGGAATGGTAAATTACATGACAGAAACAAAGGGTCCATTTTGAATGGGACTTCCCCAAAGTTTTTAGAAGAAAAACTGAAGAATAATTTTCTTTAAAAGTACAAAGAGTTTTTCAGTAGGGAGAACAATTACTTACTCTGGAATGTGAGCAGGGCACTGGATACCTGACCTGTAATTTGGGAAAATAGTGAAGGGGTTTTCGTCAGTAATTATTATTATTACAGTAGAACTGTGGGGCCCCAGTTGAGAGCAGGACTCTGTTGTACTACTCACTGTCTATCTAGCAAGAGAGAACCACTGCTGCGGGAATCTTGCTGTGAAGGCAGGGCAGACTGAAGAGGAAAAGGGAGGAAATGGGGGTAGAAAGTTGAAGGTTGGCCCAAGGCCGTGCTGCTCACAGTGGACACAGCTGCCTTGCACTGGTAAGTGACTGACAGAACCCTCATCCGAGTTTGGTGAGATTCCTGTGTCGACTTTTGTAACCTGGTGTCTCTCATCAGAGAGAATGTCCCTGGTTTAAATGGGAAATGCAATTTGGGTGTGTGAAAGAGCATCTTGAGGCACCAGTCCCTTGTACAGGCTGTCCTGTCCAACAGGAATCAGGTACACAGATCTTCCTTAAAAGTTTCAGGCTTAGAGTATGCAGTATATGAGAACATGTATTTTTAGGGCCATAATGAGTTAATGGTTGGATGTTTGGTTCACGTTTATGTAATCAAACAAGCGTAAGATGCTTAAAGCTACAAGGCATTTGCTCATGAAGTAAATATTTCACTAGCAATCTTTTGTGTCAATAAAACATGTTTTATGGGGGAAATAATGGGTGAAGGAATAGAGAATGTGGATGAGACCCTTTAAAAAAATGTGGTCACTGAATTCTCATAGAGAAGAAACCATGTGTTAGTTTCAGAAAACCTGAGCATATTTAAATTCAGTTGCTCTTTTGATACACAGGACCTTAATTTTGCTTAGAAAATGAATAGTGCTTTGTTGCTTGAAATACAGCAGTCTACAAATTTACTAACAAAAGTAGGGATCAGTTTGGCCCTTCCTGATCAGTGGTATTTTCTGCTTAGTTACCAGAGCTGCTAGATTTATCTTATTTAGTGGGTTCCAGTGTCCTTTATGGTGATGAATCACTGAGTTGGTATTTGACAGTGACTTAGGCCAGTAGAATTGTTCCAAGTAAGTATGTGCTTGTTTTCTTGTCCCTGAAATAAGGGGAATGTCCAGTGGTTCCATACCACATCCTCGTGTGCTCTTTTGCACAGTGACAAATCAAATAGATTTCTGCTTTATTCTCCAAGCTCACGGAGGCAATGGGAAATAAAAGAATGTTTGGAATTTGCAGTGCTATGTGTAGCAGCTCTGCTTCCGTGGGCGAAAATTTATGTGGGGTATTAGAGTTGGCAAAAGGGGTAGGGACAATAGAGAAACTGTGAGGTGTTGGATTGTGCAGCAGCAGAGAGGCTTCATCATTACCCATCATACAAGCCTTTTGTCATGACACCCTGGGATGCAGATGAATTAGAAGGGTATAAGGAAGAAGGTACATGTTGCAGAACCTTTTCCATCTTGAAAGACTGCCATCAATTTACACTTTCAGGCTGTTTGGTTTTACCGCCTTCTGCAGAGTGGTGACTCAGAAGCAATGGGAGATTCCTTTTCCAGGCATTTTTTGCTCTTCCTTACCACACACTGAGAATGGAAAGCTGAATGTCTGAGCCAGCTGTGTATTTGCAATGGCTTGCAATGGATATGTGTGTAACAGAGATGCATATGATTCGTGCTGAACTTGTGACACAAACTTGGTCAGAATCCAAAATTATCTATGAAAATGCCCACGTATATTAAAAAAAATGCTATTTTTACCAGCATCATATTAATTACAGACAGACAGGCATCTTGTTTAGTGCTGCTGCACTGTAAAAGCCTGGTGCACAAATATGTTTGAGAATGCAGGTCATGGCTTTCAAATATGTGAAATTCTAGTGGGCATTTGAGAGAACATTCACAAGTCACAGTAATTTCATTGTCTTTGTTGTTGCTTGGTGTAATTAGCATTCTGTAGTTTTCCTCTTTTTAAAAATGATTCTCATGCATCTGGGAAACCAAAACGATACTGCTTGCATTAATTGCTAATGGCTTTTCTGCAGGCTACTGTACTATATATGTTGAACATTAAAGATTAAAAATAAGGAGCTCTGTTGATTCATTGTAGTTTTTGTTTGATGTAATCCACAGTTGAAAAAAAATCTTGTCCTCACTGCTAAGAGATATTTTATTTCTTTTATCCTTTGGATAAGTAAGGGCAATCCTGGTGCCAAAGCACGGTAAAGACTAGGTAAACTTGTTGAGATCAGACAGAAGTTCCACCAGGCAATGAGCTCTGTAAGTTTACCTTATGGTAAAACCTGAGTCTTCATTGTGCTGTTATCCTCTAATTGCTCCTGCATGCCACCGTGCCTGCTCTTTATAATGCTCTAATCTTGAACAGTTCATGGGAGTGCTGCTGAGTGCCGAAAAATGCTGGTTTTTTAGCAGTGAAGGCAAGTCCATTGTTTCAGAATAGAAAACATGATTTCCATCCACACAGACTTCAAAAGAAACAGTGGGAATTCTTGAGAGCCTGATTATCATGGCATAATCACATTATCAGAGAGATTAGAAGTACTTCACTGTGTCCTTATGCTTTAGTGACACTCTAAGGCACTGGACAAAATCTTCAACTGCTGTTAAAATCTTTCTTAAAAGGCACTAAGGCAGGAGAGAGCTTTTTAGCTGTGGGCCCTGAGATCAGAGAATCACAGAGAACATGTTTAAGTCTTCTGTCGGAGAGCTGCTCATCCAAACACAAGCAGAAGATGTAGTTGCTGGTCTTTACCCCCCAGTAAAGATATATTAGATATATTAGATATATTAGATATATATATTATTAGATATATTTCTCAAAGCCGCCTGCAGCAGAGCAAAACAAAAGCCTCCTAAAATGTTAATTCCCATCAGTTCCAGTCATTGTGAAATGCTCTCACTAACCAGGCAATCAAACCAATGGAATACAGAAGTATTAGTAGTTCAAACAAATTAGGAATTCACAGTGTGTTTTCTCTACAAACCTTGGTGGACTCTTGGATGCCATTTCTTTTGTGGGAGGTGGCTGACTGTAAAGTGTAAGGTGCCCATTTTTAGATTACGCCTCAGCACTGCTGTGTTGCCTTGAGGTAAACACTCCACAATCCATGTTTTGTGAGTGAATTGTTGCCTGAAAGCCTCTGAATTGCTTGTGGTTATGGGAAATTCAGTCTCAGCTTTAACTTTTTTAAGTGAGAGCAAAGCGTGTGATTTTTAACATTTCTTGTTGTGTATGGTTGGCAAGGACCACTGAAGATTTGGGGATTAATGTTCTGATTAGATAGTTTCCATTATAAAGGATCCCATTGATAATTAGCCCAGAGTGAAGAAAGCTAAGAATAATGAACAGAAAAACCTTTTCAGATGTGAGTCTGTGCCTCTGGAAGTGCACACTATGGGCAGCGTCTAGACAGAAATGTATGAAATAGCAAACATGCACTTGACCTCAGTTAGAAGGCCAGGATGAAACAATCACAACAGAAAGAGTAGTATGGGAGGAGTGGTACACTTAAAAGAAAACTGCTCCAGCAGTGAAGACACATGGAATATGGGAAAAAATATTTTAGCCTAAACAGGTACTAAAAATGGTCCTGGAAAGAGAATTTTAAAAATCAATTACAGTTTATTTCACTTTGCTTGATTTTAAACATATAAGAATGCATTTTTAAATTAACAGTAAAAGTCTTTTACCCACCAAGCCATGGAGTCTGGACTTCGTATGTCTCCAACTGAGATTATTAAAACACTTGCAGCAGGAAGCTGCATTCTTTCTGCTGTTTTATGGAGTTAGGGAAATAGAAGAGAAACACACTTCCATGGACATGAGAATTAAAAAGAGGGGGAATTATGTGGTGTAGGTTTTTTTTTTACTTCCTCCTCCATTCTATATCTTGTAATGTAAGGCTTGATTCTTTACGTGAGTAACTTTGTGTAATCCGCTGATTGTCTTGCCAGTGGAAAGCATAGCCATAAACTGCATTTTCTGCTAATACTTTGGGATCTTAGACTGGTCTCTTTCATGTTCTCTCAACATGACCCAGAAGGGGGGTGCGAACGGCACGGAGCAGTGTCGGGCACGCGAGGGGCATCTCCCGCGCCGGGACAGCCGGCAGCGCCCGCAGCCGATCCCCGCGGGGGCCGCGCCCTCTGCCGGCAGCGCCCGGCACTGCGCCCGGCACTGCACCCGCCCGCGTAGCGCGCTGCTGCTTCCTGCGCTTGGGATCTTCCAGGGAAAGGGGGATTTCTTACTGTAACCCCGGACACCGAGATGCTGGGGCATGTCCAGAGAAGGGCAGAAAAGCAGCTGAAGGGTCTGGAGCACAAGTCTGATGAGAAGCAGCTGATGGAGCTGGGCTTGTTTAGCCTGGAGAAAAGGAGGCTCAGTGGGGACCTTATTGCTTTCTGAAAGGAGGTTTGTGGTGAGGTGGGGATCAGCCTCTTCTCCCAGGCAACCAGCGACAGTATAAGGGGAAATGGCCTCAAGTTGTGCTAGGGGAGACTCAGGTTGGGTATTAGGAAAAATTTCTTCACTACAAGTTGGTTAAGAGCTGGAACACAGTGGAGTCACCATGCCTGGAAGTGTTTGAAAAAAGAGTGGATGTGGTACTTGGCAGTATGGTTTAGTGTGCATGGTGGTATTCAGTCAAAGGTTGGACTTGCTCTTGGAGGAATTAGTGATTCAGCACATCATCATCAGCTGGTCAAGGCAGGTGGTTGTCCTTCTCTACTCTGTGCTGGTGTGGTCCCATCTTGAGTCCCATCTTGTGTGCTATTTTGGGCAGTCTTTGTCTGAGAATGGACAGGAAAAACGTTAGGATGTCCTAACTACCCAGAGAGGTATCAAATTGCATTAAAAATTGAGTTGGAAAGAGTAATTACAAAGGAGTTTGTGGACATGGCGCATTGACTTGTTTTTATTGTGTATTAGGGTCGACCAGGACCGGTTGGGCTTCAAGGACCTATAGGAGCACCTGGATTTACTGGCCCAGAAGGTTTGCCTGGAGCAAAAGGTGAGAGAGGAGCTGTGGGCCCTCCTGGACCAGCTGGACAGAAGGGTGACAAGGTAGGCTCAACAGTGACTTTTCTGTCCCTGCGATAGTTCTGTGGTCTTGTACATATTTTTGAGTGAATAAAAATAATCTTGGGCTATCTGTCTGGGGAAAAAAATACAATGACATTTCAGCAGTATCTTTAGAGAATTGTCTACATTTATTTTTGAATGAGAATACAGACCCTAAAGCTGCTGAACAGTGTACCCATCCTGGTAGTTGAATCACAGCCAAATGAGTATTGCTGTTGCAAGTAGTCTGTCACTTCACATGCCCAGGGGTAGATGGCTGTTATTCACACTCTATTCAGAGAGACGTGGAGCTGGTTCCCATGTAGAAGATCCTGAGTTGGCGTTTAGAAAAGCAAAAAGAATGGGTACAAAACAAAATCTGCAGTTCAGTTTTGCAGGTGCAAAGTTATTTCTAACAAAAAGAATACAGTAGACTATGTCATAATAAATGGAGTATCTCATAAGGTGTAGGTGTCAATGAATGCAATGTGCAAGATTGGAAACAATTTCTTTGCACTGAAAAAATCCATTTACTCCAGAATAGTTTCTATCTCCTGAAAAGATACATATGCAATACCAGTGTGCCTTAAGATTATCTCTCTCTTCGTACCTTATGGGAATGATATACTTTACCTTTGCAGAGCAAGAACAATTTAGGCTGGATATTCTGCTTACACAGTCTGTTTTGCTACTATCCAGAGCAGAGCAACAAAGTGTGGTAATTGCTTGTAGCTTGGGCAGTCTGAAGTTAATGCAGTGGTCTGCATATCTCTGGGGGTCCTATCCAAGTGTAGGCAGAAAAATATGTGAGTTGTTGAAACTGTTGGAAAGTCGAGGGTTAAGTTTATAGCAGATTGTTTATCTTCCTGGCATCTTGTTTTCTCCAGATGTGCAGTAGGAGATTATATATTTACTTTAAATTGTCTGGTTTAAACATTCCTGAAACACTCATTTGGCATCCAGTCAAGCTCAGATGCTCGGTTCCTGTCTATATTAACCCCTGTGGTCAGAGAGAATCTGCCTGAGATAGTTTGTTCCTTTTGGTTTTGAAAGCAGAAGTCCAAGACTGAAAGTGTTGGAGTGAAAAATATCTCACAGGTAGCTAAAATATACAGACCAATTAAGTGAAATATAATGTGTACTTTTTTTCTTCAGGGTCCAATGGGAGTTCCAGGATTTCAGGGCATCAATGGGATCCCAGTAAGTTTGTGTGTGTGAATATAAATCACCAGAATGGTAATCACAACCAAAAGCACCTGAACATGATTAGATTGTCCTAGCACATGCATAGTGTACCTTGCAATTGCTTGCTTCTATCTGGAGGAAAATGGCTGTGTTTGTTAATCTACCTGGTTATTCCATGCTGTTTTGTAAGATAATGGGAAGTTGATACAAGGAAGTCAGAAAGTACACCTGAGTTACATGGGGATCGTTTACATGATTGATTAGCTTTTCTTTCAGCGCTACGTTCCCTCAGCACTGTCTAGAAAACTCTATATCATAAAATCATAGACCTGCAGAATTGAAAGGGACCTCAGGGAGTCAAACAGGCATGATCAGCTGTGCTTCAGGCCATTTTTAGCATGCGTTTCCTAGCCAATTATTATAACCTTGTGATGATGGAGACTAACTTCTCTATTAGAAAAGCTTTGCTAATTCCTGACTTCAGTCTTTCTTTCTGCAGTTTAAAGCTCTTGGTTCTTATGTTACTGGTCAGGGACACAGAGAGAAGATTGTTCACTTTTACTTTGTAGTAACATTCTTGTATGTGAAAGCTGTTACCAGGTCTCCTTCAATCATCTTTTGCTCTGACATGAATGAAAACAGTGATGAGAGCTGAGGCCCTCCAGATAACCCTTACTTCTCTTCTTGGTTCTAGTCCTGGTTTAGGTCAGGTGACAAGTAGGTAACCACTTTCCCTGATCATCAGGAAGTCTTTTGTTTCTTTCATTCCTTAAAGCTTTACATTCTAGAGACAGTTTACAAAAAATTATGTCCCTAGAGTGTTTTAGCCAGCTTTCTTTTGCTTTGGTTTCTCCAGTGATTTTTGCAAAGGTATCTTGCTATATCTCAGGGGACCTCTAACTGGATGAGCTTTAGAAGTTGCCCCCAAATTCCTTACTCTTTCTACACTATTTGGCTCATCTTGCTTTCTCCTTCTGATATTAGAATTATTTTTATTTTCTTGATGACATTTTTCCATCCTGTGTATCATTGTGCCTTTCAGACTGTGCTCTTCCCTGCTTTCTCAGCTGGCCAGGAGCTCCAACAGTTGAGCTGTGTTTTCTTACTTCCTATCAAAAATGGAATTGTTGTGATAGATTGGCTGAAAATGTACAGTTGGCCTTGTAAATGAGCTTGTTTGATTCCAGTTCCTTCCTGACCCTTGTCCTTCACTCCCCCTCTGCTCATCCTTGCCTGTTTTCTCTCTTGCTCTACTCCCTTGCTGCTATTTTTTTTCTTTTACCACCAGCCAACTGTTGAGGTCTGAAGAGAACAAGCTGTTCCCATAATACTTAATTTAATTGAACACACTGTGGGAACATTCTGTTCTCGGGGTATTTTTTCAGATGAGGCTCTGGAGAAAGGAGATTCCCAACAATGAGGGGAGGCAGAGATAGAGCAACAGCCGTTGCCAGGTAATTGGCAGTAACAGGCATTCCAAGGAGAGAGTAGGGGAGGCAGATGAGAGGATTCAAAGCCTCCAGTGTATGCAGATCTACTCTGCTTTGCAATATTCTGCAGGTGGGTGAATGGGAAAGAGGCAGATTTTGCTGGTCAAGAACAGCCAAGTTCAAAGCTCAACACTGTGGGTCTTCTGTGCCACAATTTCAGGGCAGAAAAAGGGGAAAGGGAAACTTGTTCATACTGTTTACATTATAACCACTGAGATAAATGCTTCCATTGTAGGGTGAAAATAGCAAGCACCACTGCTTGAGTAAACATTTTTACTTTTGCGGTGACATTTCAGGGTAGGGAGTAACTTAGATTTTTTGTGTAATGTATACAAATATAGGTACTTTATATGGATGTGTGAAATGGAGAGCAAAGGAGAGAACACGTGTGTGAGAAGGATGGGAGAAGTAAAAATATATTGCTATCTCTGCACATCTGAATATGGAGATTCTTTGTAGTATGCAGGTGTGGTAGTATGGGCAGGTGTAGTTTAGTCATGGCCATGGGCAAGGCTGTTATTCGGAGGGGGATCCAACTGTTGACCTTAAGATAAGCGGTATTCCGCAGAGTTCCCTTGGGGAGTGCTGGTGGCAAGTAAATCATGTTGTTGCAGCTGGCCTGACTAATCCCTTTAACCTAGTAAATACAGCAGCTACATGTGTTCATTGCTAGACTTTTGTGTCATGCTGTAAGAGAAGCCCTCAAATCCTTAGCCCTACTTGGGAAGTTTATTTTTTCCTATAGGGCAAAATTCAAGGACACTTCTGGCAAAGGCTGGAATTGAAGCTGGGAGGTGTATATAGCTTTTCATGAACTGCCCAAGGAGTTCTAGAAGGATATATTTTTATGCTAAGTGAGCCCTCGTCTGTGCCGTGAAAGCCAGAGCTATATGAAGAGGTAGTTTTGTGATATTCCTAGAGTAAATGCAAGCACTTGGCGATGGCTGTAGAAAGGCCACTTGCCTTAGCAACCCATGAAACTGTTTATTCAATTAGTTTTGTATTAATCCTTAAATGCATTTGTTTCTCTGTTTTTAATTATTCATTGAGTTCTCCTTTTGGGATCGCCTTTTTGCTGTTTGATTTAGAAAAGAGGCCCCTAAGGATTGCAGTGTCAGTATACAAGCAAGAGTCAGATAAAGGAGGGCCCAGGTAACCAGTTTAAGTTTCCTTATCTGTCTCACACCGAATGCCTCCTTTTGTGAGAACAGAGAGCACAAGCATCTCTCCAGCCTGTGTTTTAACTCAGATCTGCAAACTAATCACCCTGAAATGTATAAGTAAAGTCTATGAAAGTCTTCTGCCTTAGTCAGTTGAGGCGCTTGTGTTCAATTGGCACATCTGCCGAAACAGAAATGAGAAGAGGTGAGAGCAATGAAACTATTAACCACCACTTTTTCAGGTCAAAACAGCTCTTTAAATCAGTATTTTAAATCCCTGGGAAAAAGGTTCTTTTAAGGCAGGACTTAGCAACTCTCAAGGAAATCAGTTGTGGGTGTTCAGTATCTCCTCAGATAAGGGTCTTAAAACAAAATATTATGAACTCTGATTGCAGATTAGCTTTAAAGTAGGAAATCCTGTGGGTTGTTTTCCTAAAGCAAAAGACACAGAATGTGTGTGTGTGTGCTTGTGTGTCAGTCTGTGTAATGCTTTGGCTCAGAACCACAGAAATGGATGCCATGGGATTAAGTGACGGGCACAGATTTATTTAGCACACATAAGAAATCACTGTGATCAACATATTTTATGTCCTGTCTTTGTGAGCCCTACTCACATTTTAAGAGGATACCAAAGTCCTTTGGGCCACTTACAGGCTATGTTGGTCTGAGAGTTAGATCTCACCCAAAGCGTTTCCGAGGACATGGCTCACCTGGCAGCTGCCTGCCATGGGCTGGCTCTTGGCCGGCACAAAAGCTGGAGCAGCTTGGCTCCCTGCTGTCTCACTTTGAGGGGCAGATGTTGGCCCTTTCAGCTTCACTAAACCTTGCAGCTTGTCACTAAACCTTGTGCTGTAACCAGATACATGTGCACTTGTCCCACATAGCTCCTGGTTTTATTGATGCTGTAAACGAAGTGAAAGACCTGGTAGACACTGACAGCTCTGGCCTCCCTCTGCAGTCACTGCCTGTCCTGTCAGAGACTTGATGCTCTTGTCTATGACATCCTGCATGGATCAAATTAATTAAGTAATTTCTAAGAAATGAACGTAAGTGGCGATAAATTGCTGCTTCAGCCTACTCCAGTTGCTTTACCAGGGCCTGGCAAGTCCCTGCTTGCACACCACATGTGGGTATTTTGACAAGCAGACTAATCATCACAGCAACTGATGCAGTGGTCTCTGATGGTAATGCTTTGGGATGACTTCATTCCATTACTTCTTAAATCTCAAATTTATATTTGTCTGGGTGAGCTGCCTTATTCATGTAGTTGAGACACACTTGACATTGATTCAATTTGTACCTTGTTGACTGACAAAAAGCAGATCAGGTCTCTCTCGATTTTGTTGGCACAAATCTCAATGCAGTTGCCGAATGAGCTGGACGGAGGACCTAATCTGACTGAAAATTAACCCTATTAAGAAACAGAACAGTTATTTCTCTGCTGTATTTGTTTCCTGCTCTGCCAGCACAGGGATGAGGTACGTATGAGTAAGCAGTAATGTGCAATAGCTGTCCTGGCAGCAGCTGAGACCAGTAATCGGATCAAGTATTTACATAATTATGGCCTAAGTTGCTCTGCATCCTTGAGAAAGTCACTCTGCTACTGTGTGTCCCTGGCTTCCCATCTATAAAATTAAGATTATAGTGTTCCTACATTTTTTTCAAGGGATTTAAAGATTCTTAGATAAAAGGTTTTACATTACTGCAAAGTTCTCATTGAGTTTCATCAAAGCATATGCTGTTGGCTTGGACAGGAAAGACCTTTAGTGTTGCAAATGTGTTTTATTTTAAGTGTCAGGCGTGAAGGATTGTTGATGTTCTGCTTTATCTCCATTTTATCCATGTTTATTTTTTTTTACTTTCCTAATGTGAGTCATAACTTGCTTAGTGCTGTATCTTAAGGACGAATCTTTGGGATCAAACAAAAGTACTTTTGGGATGAGTCAAGATCACCATGTACAGAGATGGGAGAGAATTATCAAGTTACTGATACTATCTCCATAAATTTAGTTTTTCTTCTTGCCTTAAAACAGTGTTGTTGAGTGCCACAGGACGCATTTATAGGAAAAGCAGTATAGAATAAGGAGCTGCTTGAAACTTAGGCAGTGTGACTGACAGTTCTGCCTTTTTGCCTTCTGCCCTCACATTCTTATATGGCACTGAAGAAAAAGTACCTGAAATCTCAAACTTTGATCTCCTTTGCACTAGTACCATGCTGAGTAAACTCCAGTCAAATTAGTAGAGCTATACCAGGGCAAAAGAGGCATGAAATCAGAATTAGGTACAAGTGTATTTTACTCTGCTTAATTAATAATTGGCCATTTCAAATACTTTTTTATAAATGTTGTTAGTTTAATTGGATCTTTCTCCCAGTTGCTTTGCCTAAGGTCTTACGTTTAATATAACAAATGAAGCTGTTCTGCTTGAATGGCCTGATGCTGGAGCTTTAACATCTGTTGACCTATTAAAAGAAAGAATCTACACTGGAGAGGAGGTCACTGAAACTCTAAGCAGATTGGAATTATAAATGCTCAGTATTGTTGAGTCTGCCTCTGCCCTTACTTTCACATGAACAACTTCCATTCCTGGTGTCAGGTGCACCCTTGCATGCTGTTTGACACTGTTACATTCCATATGGTTCACACTGCTGTGGGATGAGTATTGCCCTTTTGGGGCCTACTCATGCACAAGTTGTATACTCCAGAAAACTATCCCTTGGAGAAAAAGGTAATCAGATGAATGCAGCCAGTGTTCTAGGATTTAACCTTTAGGGAGGATGAACAAAGCTGGCTGAAGAAGCTCGTTCTGTTGCAGTCTGCCACACACTGAACTTGGTTAGGAGTTGTGCAATTCTTTTGGTTTGTGTTGCCATTTGGAAGGAAGATATCAGTTTTCTGGGGACAACAGTATTACTAATAAAATAATGGATCCTGTTGGTCATTCTCTCTTTTTCACTTTACACAGGGTCACCCTGGGCAGTCTGGACCTAGAGGCCTGCCTGGCCTCGATGGCTGCAATGGTACCACTGGGAGTCCTGGCATTTCTGGACCAGATGGGTTTCCTGGCCTACCTGGACTGCCTGTACGTCCCAACCCAAATGTGGTGTTCTGTAGTCACTAAATCAGGATTTGCTTTTTGTGACATTGTTGGAGAAGTAAGTCACTGCCAAGTACTTAGGAAGAACCCAAATAACCCTAAGTTTATTAGCATAGTTAGAGCTCAATTTTCTTATCCACTCTGAGGATAAAATGAAGATCCTGTGGATAAAATCCCCTCCCTCACCTGCTGCCATTGATGCTTTGGATGCAGCCCAGGATATGGGTGGCTTTCTGGGCTATGAATCCACACTGACAGCTCAGTTTTTCATCCACGAGTACTTCTCCAGGGCTGCCTTCAATCCAGTCATTGCCCAGCCTGAAGCTGTGGTTGGGATTGCCCCAACTCAGCTGCAGGGTCTTGCACTTGGTGAGGTTTACATGGGCCCATCCCTCAAACCTACCAAGGTCCCTCTAAATGGCATTGATGTATATATGAGCAGGGGAGTTACACCATGTCAGACAGGTTCAAATAGGATCTAAGGTTGTCAAAGGCCTAAAATGAAAGGGAAATCTAATATAAACAAGAAAATGCCAGAGAAAATGTTTGCAGAACCTTGTTTTTCTAAAGCTGCAGGAATTCTTTAGTTCTCATAACAGCACAGCTTCTCTGACAAAGCAGCAGTGGTACTTTTACAGTTAACTGGAGCCAGGAGTTTGCCTTGTTAATTATGCTAATTAGACATACTTTCAAAACTAAAATGCTATTTTTTCAAGAAATTTATTTTTTATTGTATTTTTTTTTTATTCAGGGTCGTCCTGGTCCAAAAGGCCTTAAAGGAGAACCTGTTTTTGCTCAAGGCAGTCTTAAAGGAATGAAGGTGAGACTTATCACATAGGAGAAAATGCAGTACAAGAAACTCTTTGATGTCCCACAGGTTGCAGGGCTGATACTGCAGGTTCGATTGCTTGTGGTGTCAGTCCAGGGTGTCTGAGTGCAGAGCTGTGGAAAAGGCCTTGTGATAACTTCATTAATGACAACACAGAATACTCTCAGAACCTGGAACTGCTTGGTCTTTGAAGAGGTCTTGTTCATCCCATACTAGGATGCTGGGACATTGTTCATCCTGTTACGGTTCAGTGCATGTTACAACTTCTACTGTGAGATTGCAGCTGCCTCCCAGTGTTTTTTGTACTGGAAGGTACTAGAAATTTATCAGTCACATTCTCGGTTTACATACATGCTTCATTAAATATTGAAAATGTTAGAAAATTCACTCTGTGATATAAGGCCTCTCACACTGACTTTGCTGGTCAAAATTAGGAACCCTTCTAAAATTCTATCCCCATTATATACACTCGTAAGTTTGTAAAAGTTAAATAGGTCTATATTAGTTTACTTCTGTATTTATGGGAAATAAGGATCATTTCATACTATGATGATATGCTTTTGCGTATTTTATAGCGGTCATATAATATAAGTTTTTATAGTGTATTTTCAGTGGCTTTGTAATTGTTATTTTTTATGCCACTTTATTTTCTCTTGTTACACATAAATAAAATGGTTCTAATTTCTCTAGAGGTCTCCATTACCCAATTCAAAAATGGAAGCACAGATTTCAAGGTGTTTTCCCTTTTACACTTGATCTAATATTAACTAACAGCAAATATGTCTATTTATACAAAGCACGATGTTCCTTATAGTTTGTTGCAATAATGTTGTGTAATTTTATGTATGCATTTATGATTTTTAGGGTGAAAATGGTCTTCCTGGATTAGATGGAGTTCCTGTAAGTTATTTAATATGGGACATAATGATTTTAAAGAATACTAAGTTGGTACATATTCAGGGATTGGTTCTCAAGGACCAAGGTGCTTTTCAAATTAGTGGGAAGTGTATTTACATGTGTGATATCAGTAGTGTGAGCAATTCTAGATTTGTAAGGGTATAAGTGGATCCACATTATGGTAGAGGAAGTCCAATTTTTCCTATTATCTATTTCATTATTCTTTTTTCAAATCAAACTCCCTTCTACCATTGAACTCTGTAACTTTGATTTTCAAAGTACATCTAATCATATGAAATAAATTATTTTAATATTTAAATTGGCATACTTAACTAGAGGATATTACTTAGTGTTTCCTGAGACTAACTTTGGATGGGGTTTGATGGGGTAAATGCTGCACATTCTCTATTTGTCCTCTGTTCTTTTTATAGGGCCCAAAAGGTTTTCCAGGTCCAATAGGTCCTGCAGGCCCTATAGGATTACCAGGTTTGCAGGTAAGATGCCTCAGCCATTGCACTTGTTGATAGAACAGTTCAAACTGTTGGCAGTTTTCCCTTCTTGTCTCTGTGTCATGACAATGAGCAAGAGTGCCTGTGCAGCTGAAAGGACTGAGCACAGCTGACTTCTAGCATGGGATGCTCAGTCTTAGGTTGTTTAATCTGATCACAAGAGCAAAGGCTCCTCTCTGGAGCATCTAGAGCAGCAAACAATACCGAGGGCTCCAGCAGAGCTCTGCAGTGCTCTCAGCAAACACCTCATTACACTGTTCTGAGCACTTCCTCATCTCAGGGGCTGGGGGAATAGGCTGGTCTCTCATGTTTGGAGCCTTTATTGTCGTGAGCTGTGTTAGAGTTGCTTTCTCAAGATCCTAGAAGAGAATTTCTATTGGGCAAAGGTAAAGCCAGACTACATTTTTGTTGAAGTTTTCTCTTAATTAACAATGGTGCCAAAGAGCTGTGCTATTAGAGATGTGAAGACCTGAAAGCATGTGTCTTGCTTTTGCTTTGGAGGCAAGAAAGGCACTGCAGATCCCAGCATTGCTGCAATTATATGCATCCTAATTAAGTCAAAAGGAATAAAATCTTGATCTTGTTTACATTTAGGGTCCAGTGGGTCCCCCTGGGCCACCAGGTCCAAAAGTAAGTAGCTACCTTTCTTGGGTTTTTTTACACCTAATTTTTGGGGGTTTAACAGTGCTGTGGGTTGGTGGTGGTATTGTTGCTGTTTTATTATTAATTCATTCATCCATGTTTTTTTTCTCTCCTAGGGTAACATGGGATTAGGCTTTCAAGGAGAGAAAGGAGAAAAGGTAAGTGAAACTTATTTTATTATGGAAAGAGTGTGAAATAATACCCTAGAGTTTCATCATAGCTTGATCCCCTAGAAAGTGGCTAGATTCTAGCATCTTCTTTTTTTCTTTTTCTTTTCTTCTCTTGGACTGACTGACAGTTCAAATACTAAAGAATTTTGCTGGTTCCTTATTTGTTGATACACTGAAAAGGATAGGAGCTTTTTCTGGGTGAAGAGAAGAAGGGAAAAATCTCAAGTCAGTGCGGTACTTTCATGGTTATCAAGATCTGAGGTCCTTAGACATCTTTTGAATCTCCATGTTTCAGTTTCTTTGGACCATTTTGGTTTCTTTTGACCATCACCTTTTGTATTGAGTTATTCCACTGACTTCATTCTTCTTGGCTTTCATTACATTCTTTGGGTCAACTGGTGTGTAATTTATAATCTCACTATCCTAAATTGGTGTCCTGCAGTCTGTGTCAGAATTTACACAGGCAAAATGGAGCTCCCTAAAATTCTCAATCTGGGACTTGATTCTGCTGATATTAAAATTGGTTCTCAGCATTCTACAATTCTAATTGTTCCTTCTCATCTTTTCTTTCATATTTCTCCCCAAAGTTTTTCTGGAATGGTTTCCTATTGGTTCAAAAGCTAAACTTTTTTTTTCCTTGCCGTGTTTTATATCCACAAGGCTTTGAAAACAGATGCATTTTGTTCATCCTGATTTTCCATCTGATCTTTTGATTTCCATGACCAAACTCCCATGCCAGCATTTAGGCACACAGATTTATATACATGAGACATAGTTAAAGTGGTTTTTTTTCTGATTTGTAGGCGATTTCCGTAGAAAGCCAAACATGGTCTGCTATGTTAATATCTTCCTCTTTTGTCTACAGGGCGATGTAGGACTGCCTGGGCCTCCAGGTCCCCCACCATCCACTGGAATACTGGAATTCATGGGATTTCCAAAGGGGAAGCAAGGAGAAAAGGTCTGTAAAATCAGTTTACAAACCCTCACCCTCTCCATGCTCTTTCATTCAAGAATGAGCAAAATTACTGGACAGTGAGAGCTGTTATATTTCCAAATCAAAATAATTTTTTGTACCAGTTTATTCTGTCAAATGATTATTGAATAAAAATATTCGTAGCTCAGAGCATTGTGGACCGCTAGAGAGTACACACCTCTCAGAAGGAGAAATCTGGAAGCTTATTTAAAGGTTTTCATCATTAATCCGAAAAATAAGTGAACTGTAGTTTGTTTTTGTTGGACCTGTGAAATTATGTCAACTGAAGCAAAAAATCAATTTAGAAAAATAAATGGAAGCTCCAGCTCTTTTGCCTTAGTGCACACTACTCTGAAATAATCAGATTTTTTCACCTTTACTTTGTTATTACTGATATGTGTATTTAGATCATCAGTGTTTTTATAGAAGCTGTGTGGTCCTTGAGCTAAAGGTTCTCTAGATACATGACATTTAGGCATACTGAATTAATCTGGGACTTATACAGGCTGGTTTGGGAGCCCAGTCTGAGCTTGCCTGAGCCCCTGCATAAAGTTGTGAGAGAGATTGTTGTACTTGGTCAATTTACATTAGTGTAAGGTGAGGCTCAAACAAACCCCATTCCTTTGGGCTCACTCTGGAATTAGTAAGCAGAGTTGTCGAAACATTGCTGTCTCATCATGTGTTATTTTGCTGCTTTCATGAGGCACTGTGCATGTTCCAGTTTCCTAGATGACGATATGAAATGCTTCTAGTTTGAGTTGTAGCAGCTGGGGACAGTGGAGCAGCAGTTCCCAGGCAATGGCATTTGAAGCTGTGGGAAGTGGCCAGAGGATGCACCAACACTGTGCTGAGAGCCCCTTGATCCTGCACATGGTGACACAAACCCAGTGCACTCGCTGACAAACAAATTACAAGGCCTTACTTTAGGTGTCAGGAGCATGGCAGGTGGATAGGGGAAGGACTTGCTTTCACAGGCACGGTGATTTATTTTGTGTTTGTCTCTTCCCCCTCGCCAGGGTGAGCGAGGTCCTCAAGGATTCCCTGGAGACCAAGGATTGCCTGGCATCCCAGTAAGGACAGAGGAGTGTTTTTAACATATGCCTAATAGGGGTTAGATAGTTCAACAGCCTCTGAATAGCTCACAAGGCCTCTACAGGAGTTTCTAGAAACCAGAGAACTTCGAAAATCTGATAAAAATGTTCACAAGACTTTTTGAAGAGTGTAACTGTAATCTGATAGCCTTTTGTCCTGTAGATACAAAGAAGATAATGCTGTCCTACTACAGACTTACAAAGCAGCCAAGATTTCAGTACCTGCAGCCTGCTGTTTGCAGAGACCTGTACGGGGCTCTACCCGTGGCATGGCCACTTGATGGCAGTGTTCCTTGTCCCACAGATATTTTTAAAAATCCTAATTTTTTCCCTTTAATTATATCTAAACATATCTTTTGTTATTTTACTTTCAAGCTATAAAGCACATGCAGATCTTTCTTTCTGTCCATATATACACCCAGTTAAAATGGGCCGTTTAGTATTAGTGCTCATCAACTCAGCGTGGTGTAGCATCTTCTCTATATGCATTAAAAAAACACTTTACCCCTGAATTCCAGAGAGCCATTTTCCAGCTTAAAACTTTTTGTAAACAGAGGTTGCTTCAATAAATTTACGGAATAAATATTTTTGGGAACGTCTGACTAATAAGATAAGTTGTTTGCCAGTTTCTTCAGTGTACAGATGTTCTTAGGAGAAATATGTGCAAGAAAAACCTGTACATGAAGCACAGTTTGTTATTAGCCTTTCTGGACATGTTCCATTATGAGCATGTTTAGCTTTATGCATCACAAGAGACCCATTGAATCTGGTGAAATTGAACATATGTGCAAACTTAACCTCAACCGTGAGATATTTTAAGATTGAAGCCTGGAAAATGCTTAACTACTGTAACTCTTGCTGAAATTAAATCCTGGTGTTCTGTCTCTGGGTTTGACACTTCTTGCTGACTGGGAAAACCACCAAACATTTCCATATGTTGAGCGTGAAAATGCTAGTTTTGTATCATTCTTGGACTTTAGAAGGGAAAAGCATGCTCTAGCATTCCCTTGAGCTGCTGCAGTTAAGAAATGAGACTTGAAATAATTTCTCAATGTAGAGTAGAATACAGAATAGCATTGACGGGTCTTTGCTGTCTATTACATGAGGTCACTTGCAGTTGCTACTGAAATATGTGCCATGGTTTAAATTGATAGAAGTCTTGGGGAATAAAGCAGGTACTGTACTGCACATACTGCTAAGTCTGGTTGATAGAAGTTTTTCTTTCTGGGACAAAGTAGTACCAGCAGAAACAGACAGTTCCCTTTGTCTCTCAATTGTACTGTTTGTATTAATAAATGGGTTTGTGTTCCCTTTACTTAGGGATGTGCTGTTCAGTTCCAAACAGATCACAGAGATTTAATGTTGACATTTTTCCTCAGGGCTTTGGAGGTGTTGGAGAAAAAGGAGAAAAAGGTGTGCCTGGCTTACCGGGTGGCAGGGTAGGTAAATTCACAAAGTCTTTAAATGCCTGTTCTCAAACACATGAAGTGGGTCTTTCATCAACAGAAGCGTTCTCTGCAGAGATGTGCTCCTACTCAACAGGAAGACCAAGATGTTCTGTTCTGTGTGTGCAGAATAAATTGTCCGAAAGAAAGTCTCGACTGCGCTAAGATTTATTGGTTTTGTGATCACAAAGTAACACCTAAGTCTCTAGTAAGTTGAGACACCCTGACTTCCTTAACTTGAACTGCCAATTAGAAAAACAATGGTTAAAAAAGATAAACCTGCTTTTATCAATTATTTTGTCAAATTCTTTACATTGCGATTGTTAATAATTGAGAGATAAGAAAAGCAGTGGTAGCTTCTCCTTTTGAAAATTTTAATTTTCATTCTTTGATGCTGAGGTATTTGAAGCCTGATCAAGCTGAGATGGAGCCTCTAAAAGTTAATTTCTTTGCTTATCTAGGGTCTTCTGGGATTGGATGGATCTGATGGAATTCCAGGGAAAAAGGTGAAATTTCTTTTATTTTTTGCTGTACTTAAGAGTTACGGAAGCCCTCTAACTGCTTAAGATCTACTGACTTCCTTATCTAGTGACTTCAAGTTTTCTGATGGATAAATATACTCACCGCCTTACTGAAATAGTCAAGCTAAGTAGAAAGTCCATGAAAAACTGTAGATCCCTTGAACTGTCTCTCTAATTAACCACATGTGTTCAGTCACTTTCTTCTATTTTTTTTTATTTATATCCTTTTCAAGATATAGTTCAGGTGATGGTTTCTCCAGTATGGTCTAGTTCATGTCTATATGTTAAAATTTTATCATTAAAAACAAGCCCTTTATGACAAGTTTCTTAACAATATTGGCTGTGAGGGGCTGCAGCAGCCCAAGGCTTCAGAATCACAGGCAAGATTCAAAGTTAAAGTTCCCTGTTCCAGAGCTCTGGGAATATCCTATTTTGTCAGTTGTGGCAATGGGATTTGAAATCTCTACTGAGCCAGTTTGGATATGTTACCCAACAGAAGCAGTAGATTTCCAGTCACACACCAAGAAGGGGAATCTCAGCATCCCTGAGAATGCTACCAGGAAATGGGGAGCTGGAGAGCTGCATCTCCCAGTGTTGCTTTAGATGTTTTGGTGCCAATAATTTTTTAGAAGGGGAAAAGAATGGGGGCAAAATGTGTGGGACAAGGAAAATAATGTTTTAGACTCTTCATTCTGCAGGCATTTCTGCAGTTCTGTGAGAACTCCTAGGTTTGCACACCTTCAGCCTGCTCATGAGTTCTCACCATCTTCACAGCACAAGTGGCCTAAAGGAGCTCTAGTATTTTGTGAGTGCTGAGAAATTCATGCCATCAGTTTTCTCTTTCTTTAATTCTTCTTCAGATGTTTGGCAGGACAAAGAATTGAGTTTATGATTTAAGTCCAGGCTCTGCAGATGTCTCAGCTGAAAAATAATGCCCCTTATTATCCCACTGTGTATCACCGTTCCCTTATGTGATTTTGCAGGGCCATCCAGGTGTTCCAGGCTATCCAGGACTGTATGGAGTTGAAGGCATGAAGGTAACTTCTCACTAAAGCATTGTTTTTTTTGAGGTATTTGCATGAATAAATAAGTATCATTGCTCCAGTCAAACCTCCTGTTTGCCCCTATATCACCATAATTTTCAGTATGTTTCAGTTCCTCATTCACTTTATTGTTAAGCATAAAAATGAGTGGTTGCTGAGCCATTAATGCTCAGGTATTTTAATAATTTTTCAATGTCAATCATGGAACTTCATGACTTAGAATTGTAGGTGTAGCCTTTCTGGTCTCCTTTATCCTTACATCAATGCCATATTTATTGGACCATTGGAGCAAGATTAGGTGGAAGTAAGTGGAATTAGGTGGAAGTAAGTGGATGTTAAGATAGTTGCCAAGGCTATCTGAAGTCTTGGATCATAGATCTACAAGTATGGACAAGCCTGAGAACATGTTAAATTTCTTGTACTGGAGATAGATGATGCATAGCAGAGATTTTCTGGTTATCTTACAACTTGGGCACTCAGGCAGCTGGAAACTGAGTGGAAAGTGATTGGATAGTAGTTTGCTGTAAAAACACTGATCTGCCACCAAGATCGCAGACTTGTAAAATGCAAGTACTGAAGGGATTTTTTGTGCAGAGCACATGGAAGAAGTAGTAGTAGATGTTTATGTACAGAGGAGTATTACTGGAAGAAGCAATAAAGTGTGCACTGCCTTGGCTCACTGCATGGTGTTTATATGATAAATATGATGGCAATTTGGACAACAGTCAAATTTTGCGCTTGTGATTTCAGAGGATCTGATACTCTTTGAGAGTGTCAGTGAGAGGAAGGAATGACACTGCAGTTTGTCACAACTTGCTTGTGCTACCTGGATGATTTTATGAAGGAATCCATTTTTCTGTAAGCTTCTATTATTGAAATTCATTTTTCCAAGGCAACAGATAGCTGCAGTGATGAAAGCTTTTAAAAATGAGGTAGCTCATAGCAGCTTTTACCACAAAGTGAACATATGTTATCTACCTGATATTGGTCAGTGTGCTGACATAACTGGTCTTCAGTACACATTGTATATACGTGTCTATGCTTCCTATTGAGGTAATTGGAGACCTTCAGAGGATAGCTGGACAGCAGCAGCCATCTTATTTGAAGCAGCCATCAGTTTCATCAGAGAGGAATGATATAAGTCAGGACAGCAGATGATTGTGAATAGCAGAACAAAGTGAATTCTTCAGCAAGACAAAGAATGATGGTTACTCAGTGAATGACCACAGACATTGGTACCATAATATAGTCTGTTGCCTAACAAGCAGTCTCCTCTCCATCACCCATCTGAATATGGTGTGAATCTGTTTTCTTTACAGGGTGAATTAGGTGACATCGGTTCCCCAGGCCCTCCTGTCATTATTGACAGGGAAGGTGTAGTCATTTCAGGTACACATTTCCATTTTGTTTTGGAACTCATCTAAAGCCCTTTTTCTTATCCAACTTTCTGTCTTACTGTATTTCACCACTTTCCCACATTGTATATTTGGTCTAACTCATCCCTTGTTATTTTTCCTTTATTTCTGTACTGTTTGGATACACGTATGTTTAGTCCTTTGTTTATAACTTCAGAATTTACAGGAAGCCATTCATCCGCACATTGCAGAATGATGTGTTTCAAGGCAGAATGAAATGTCTTGCTTGGAAATGACTGTGTGAGCGCAGGCAAGTGCTGTGTCTGCTCTGCAGACACACTTCAATCTGTCTTCAGTGCACCAAAGAAAAATGGCTTCCTGGTGCTGCTTGGTAAAGGATGCTCTGAATGTCATTCTGCTGTTATTTGTTGTCCAATGTGGTAAGAATATTGTTGAGAAAATGAGCTTAATTAATGCCACAGCTGACTGAGGCCTGCATGGGAACAGTCTCTGAAGCCATGAAGGTAAGGGGACAAATGGTTTGGTCTCTCCTATTCTTTCTCCTTCACATGTAGTCAAGTTTGAAAAAACCTCTGTAACAGCTCAGGAGGAATTTTTCCCAATATTATTAACTTTGACTAACAGGCTTCCTGCTCACAGCTTGGCAGCCTTTGCTATCTGTGAGATCAGTGGCCACTACAGTAATTGACTGAACAGTCTTTCAGCAGAAATTCTGATGAGATTTTCTTCCTTTTTTCCCTCTTTCTCTAATAGGTGCCCCGGGTGACCCTGGAAACCTAGGAATACCTGGGCCTCCAGGAGATGAAGGGATCATTGGTTTACCAGGCCTTCCAGGAGCTCCGGGGTTTCCAGGCCTGGAGAGAGGTAAAGCAGCTGCTCCCAGTGCACCTGGCAGGCTATTTGCTGTGGGTTTTGTGGAGAAGTCTCTGGGTAGTGGCCTGGGGATGGTGAAGGTATTGGAGCGAGCCTGTCTCTGCTCCTTCAGCTGGCTGATTTGCAGGCTGTTGTATGAGAAATGGGAGGCAGGGATGACACATAGGGAAGCCAATTGTGTTGACTTGGGTGGGAGCAGAATTAGTGCCACAATTATTACAGCCCAGGTGAGTCTTCATGTGTGAATATTTGGTGGGGCAGCGTACACAGGAGGCTGTGGTTTGATTTCCATTTTGAATGAGCTGATTTGCAGAACTTTTCCTACATTTTAAATTATAATTAATGTTTTTGAAAATTTTTAATTACTTTTTGTATTTGCAATAAAGAGCTAACAGATTGGCTTGATAAACCCACTGGGGGTGCAACCTATTTGTCCCATCCAAGATCTCACTCAAAAGTTTCTGTTTCACTTGAATGTCATCTGGGAAGTTCTGGTCTGCAATAATCCAGAGACTAGGAACTACCAAGAAAATCAGAAAATAACTCCCCCTCAGTCTTACATAGTTAATTGTCTGATTGATCAGTGAGACTTAAATGCAGTGCTGTGAAGTTTTTTGGATGACCGAAAGAGTGTGTAGATGGGAGCCAGCTGGTCACTCCAATTAGTACTTTTTCCTTGGTGTACAGTTATAAATAGTTCTGTGCTAACATTATTGCAGTTAGGGGACAATGGTAATTATCTTAACATTAAAAATACTTCAGTGTGTTTGCTGCTGGAGAGGTGCTCATTGTATCATTGTTGTCTAGATGGAATGGGCCCTGGAGGGTCTCCAGGTATTCCAGGAGTGAAGGGTGAAGTGGGAGAACCAGGAAGAGCAACAATTGGATTACCAGGCCCTCCCGGCAGAGGTGGTTTACCGGGTCTGCCAGGAGCACCAGGATTGCCTGGTTCACCACGTATGTAGAATTTTTACATGTATGTATGTATTGGATTCAGAGTGAAATAGGGTAAATAATAATTTATATATTTAGTTCTTTGCCAGCAAGGATTATTCATCTGTAAATTGTAAATGTTTGACTGACACCTCATTGTGATTGTAGCTCACAAACTTATACATATCAGTAGACACTCCTATAAAGTAAGACAATAGACCTAGTTATTGTTAAGCATGGTAGCCTGAGAGACTGAAGCACAAAGTTGTGTATATACAATTTATGACCCAAAGGACTTTGAAGGTGTAGGCTAGTTTCCTATTCGCTTAGGTAAAGAACGGAACATAACCTTGTGAACACCTGAGGTAAATGTCTGTCTTGTGAGCAGGTTGCTTGGGTACCAGGAGTTAGATAGGATGCCTGAAGAGACAGTTTCCAGACCTAAGGAAGTGGGATTTTTTTTTACATGTTCGTTTATATGGATGTCCTGATTAGATTAATTGTGCATTGTTTTGTTTTCCTCAGAAACTGAGTATTACATGATCAGGGTTGATTTTACAAAACTGTGTTTTACCATTCTGCCATAAGCTGGTTTTTTTTTTTTTGAGAGCCAACCCTTCAGAACAGGGGATGCTCCAGTGATGGAGCCAGTGAGCATGGTCCAGTAAAATGATTTTCTGTGGAGAAGAAATAAGTGTTCTCTTATCAATAACTGTTTGCTAGTCATATTTGGCTCACTTTTCTGCAGAGTCTGTAAAGCTCCTGTAGCTGCGTTTAGCTGACGGCTGCAGTTTGTTCCCATGGGGCATCAGATGGTGCTTGTCAGCACTTCATCTTACTGTTGTCACAGAGGGGAAGGGTTTACAGACAGTGTAGTTTTAGATTATGTTTGATCACTTTCCAATGCTGTTTCCATCAGCTTATGTTTCATTCTATTCAGCATAAAAAGAGATGTAGATAACAATCCTGCAGTCATGAAGTAAGGGACAGGGAAAGTCCCCTAAACCTTTTTGCCCTTTAGTATCTTTCCTGAGTTGCAACCACTAAATGAAAGTCATTTTCCCTTCTTTACGCTACCTGTCCACAGTTTGGTGAGTTCTTTGGTCAACTGGTTCATCTGTGAAAAAGTGCAGTGGCAGAGTAGAGGAATGAAACTCTGTTGCATCCACACTGTGAGAGCTTTTGCGTTTCTATGTGAGGAGCTAGAAGCAAATGTGGCAGAGAACTGCAGCCTGTGTGTGGTACCAACCAAGATCCATCTCCCTGTGTTATGTCCACATTTGCAGTTTCATCTGGTGCCAGTTGCATCACTGATGTTGTAAGTCAGTAATGAGCTGGAGATCAGCCTTCTCATGGCTTTTCCTTGCCTTCTTTCTGCATATAGGCCCTTCATTCTCCCCAGGGACAATCCTGACTGGAAGGACTGGGGCCCCAGGGGAGCCTGGGCAAAGAGGGCTGCCAGGAGCTTTGGGTCCAAAGGGCTACAAAGGTAATTGACTCTTGTTTTGAGAGAGCTTTTCAGTGGTCATTGGGCTGAAAGGGATGAGTTGTAAGTGTCTTTATTACAAATCACAGGAGGGGTTGAATGAGGCAACAGCCTTTGCAATTTAGAGAGAGTTGTGCCCAGCACTGCCAGTAAAATCCTATTTCTTCTTACTCTGCTCAGGCAAACAAGCTGATAAACATATCATACCCAGAAAAAAAGTTAAGTAAGTTATACTTTAAAGCCATGAGACTTAGAAATAAAATCTTGTTCACTCCTTTTTGCAATAGAGGCTGTAAATGACAGGAAAACTTAATTTTATTCTCCTCTGTGCTAAAAATTTTGAGAATTTGGGTCTTAGTATGTGACAGAACCCGCAGCAAAAGCCATGATGACACAGGTATCACTGTGCTTGGTGACTGCTTGGGTCTATGGCCAGTCACAATTCAGGGGGTCATTATAACCTACTGAGAGGGGGAGAATGGATTTGTTTTCTCTGATAACTATCTCTTCAAAAGCACACAAGACCTCCCTAAAACTCCCCATAACCCATCCTTTTAGGAAAGTTTAAACCTTTGGGAAGAGGTCTAGAAGTGCTGAGGTTCATGCTGCACATGGTTATTTGGTGAGGGGTATTGCATGAAAATTAAACTGGAGAAAACCTGAGCTCCACTTGCTTGGCACTCACATCATTTGAGCACAGGAGGCATAAAATCAAATTATATGAGAATGGCTTTGTCTTAATTGAATCAAATACTGCTCCAAAAGGAGCTCTTGCAACTGAAAAGGGTCTTTATCCAAATGAAGCTCAGTTTGGAGTGTTGACTATTTTCCAGGAGAGGCAGGTGATTGTTCTTGTGATGGAGGAGTTACGAGAGCTGGTGTAAAAGGCATCTCAGGTCCACCAGGTCTGTCAGGAAGCCCTGGTGTGCCTGGTGCAAAGGGTATTGGTGGAGACCCAGGCTCTGTGGGAGCACCAGGACTGCGAGGCCCTCCGGTAAGGCAGAAAGAGTTTATGTTGGTTGTTGTGAATGACAGGAGTACCCACGTGCAATTGCTGGTCTTGAATGTAATGAAAGCAGAACACTTTTTTTTTCATAATTGCTTGTATTTGTTTGGATTAAAAAAAAAAAAAAAAAGAAGCAACCTAGACACTGATCTGTGTAAAGAAACTGAAAGTAGAGATATTATCAGCTATAAAAAAGGGAGAACAAATGGTTCTTAAATTCTGAGAACTGCACATTCATCAGTCAAGAGAAAAGCAGTAACAGTTATTCATCCCGTGACTTCTTGGAAGTAGACATACATGGATTAGACCCAGGGCTCTTCCTAGGTGAAGGCTGGCTCAGGAAGCAGTTGTACATGTGCATGGAGAGAAGATCTGAAAAATCAAAAAGGAAGATCTTTCCACATCATTGCTTATAGGTATAAAAACTGTGCACCACAGATGGAGTCTGCTTCCTAACTGCTGAATGCTTAATACATTAATGAGAGTTGAGCTCTGTTTTTTATCAAACAATGACCATAACAAAGAGGATTTTCCAAAGTGCTGAGCATTGCTCATTGCAAGTATTTACTTTTGAAAATCGTAGTCCGTAAAGATACCAGTCTTTTGTCTTTAGAGTATCTTTATCAGTGTCAGTAAGTGCAGCACACCAAGCAATAGGGAAGAAGATTCATTACTTGGGGTTCATTATATCATGAGTGATGTAATGTTCCCAGATGCCTTGCAAGATTGCTGTCACTATTACCAGGGTTTGACTTGCCACTGTGGAGTAGTGGTGATGGTAGAAACAGCTGAAAACAATCAAACCTCTCTTTGCCCCCCGCCCCACCCCACCCCAAGGTAATATATACAATAGGAAACCCTCTGGATATTCTTTCTGATCCAGTCATTGTGTCCTGTCCTCATATGACGTTTTTAAGAAGCAAAGCCTTTTCTCCGCATGTTCATGTTCCTTTTCTTTATCTATTGGTCTGTAGGCTTCAGCTGGTCAGCAAGGACTTCCAGGCCTTAAGGGAGAAAAAGGGGGTCCATCCTATGCCACAGTCAAAGGTGCTCGTGGGGACCGCGGTGCGACAGCACCCAGAGGACCTTCAGGCATCCCGGGAACTCCGGGCAGGGATGGACTTCTAGGCTTGCCAGGCCCACCAGGCCCTCCAGTAAGTTCAGATTAACTTAGCAGTTATTCCAATACTTCGGAACCGGAATAAGGAGCAGAGAAAACAGCCAGGCCTGGTAAACTAGTCCTGATTTGCCCTGTCTTTAATCTTTAAATTCATAAAAAGCTCACAGTCCCTGATCACAAATTTGTCTTGGTCAGGATTAATAACTGGCAATCCTAATGCCTCTATCAAAAGATAAAATTCAGTAGACCCTAATGCTGTTCTATGTTGAGTCCTAAAAGACAAAAGACATTGTAGGCATAATTATGAGTGAAATCTTGACATAAAAAAATCACACCAGAATCTTATTAAATAAAAAGAAAGTAAATGTCTTTCAGAATTTGTAATATTTGCATTTTGCAAATAAAACATAAAATATTCTTTGTAATAGTCACCAAGTTTTGCTGCAGTTTAAAATAGAAATTGATTATTTTCAGTGGTTTCTATATATCTTTTCAAGCTCACCTGAACCTTGCACAGAACCAACCAAACTCTTACACACTTTTTAAAATTGTAGTGTTGGATATTCTTTCTGCATCGCTTTGATTTTCAGCTGTAGTTGTCTTTGCTGTGCACAGGGTGATGGTGGATTGGGTTTCCCAGGCGAAAAAGGTCTGCCAGGATTACCTGGTTCCAAGGGCCATCGTGGAGAAACTGGTTCTCCTGGCATTGGATACCCAGGTCCGAGTGGAGCTCGTGGACCACCAGGTGACCCTGGAATGGATGGGTTTCCAGGACAAGCAGGTCTTCCAGGCCCTCCAGGTAGGTATTGCTGGGTCTGCTCTTACTTTAAAAAGGGTAAAACTGCAAGTCAAATGGTACTCAATGTACTGCTGTGCTTATGGCCAGGCCAGAAGATTGCATCAGGCTAAAGACTGCTCTTCAAATTAATTGAAACTCATTTGTGGGTTCACCAGGCCTCACATAGCAGTCACAGCTTTCTCAAATTGTCATGTCCAGGAGGACACAGATAATAAGCAATAAATACTCAAGCTGTGCAAAATACTGAGAGTATTAGATGGACCTACTCCCTGACTGTTGCTGGAGAGCCATTTTACACCGAAGGTAGTTAGGAAGAATGATAAAATGAGGTTTTAAAAAACACCTAATTCATTGTCCAGATAGAAATAGTAATTCACTGGTGCCTGAGATGTCTGAATCAGTTTTCAGAACTATTACTATTTTTGAAATAAGAGCTCCAGATTTTTTTAAAAGAAGAAATGGTAGTACATTGTATGAATGAACAGGTGTTGATGAATAAGAGGTTGTCATGACAGTCAGGTAGGGAGTTCAGTTAAGACTTGTGCAACCAGCTCTGGGCTGTATTTGCTTCCTGAGGTACTATAATTTGGCTCAGTTGATGTGTCATTATACGCACCTAAAGCATACCATAATGACAAGTGATAAAGTGGGTAAATATGGGTTTGATAATACTTCATATGTGATGTTTTGTGCTCGTTCTCAAATTGAGTTACATGGAAATTCATGTCTAAACATTTATGGAAAATGTTTTCATTACAAAGTGACTGCAGAAAGCTGGTCCTAGTGTCTTGATTCCATGTCAGCCATTTAAATATAACTCAAGGTAAAATAGTATTTTTTCTTCGTCACTGCTGATTTTCAGTGTATTTTGCATGCTTTGTATACTTGGGCATCTAGGTTTGTAATTCCGGTTGTGTCAATAATGCAGAGCCAGTAATGTATTTCCAGGCATAATATAGTGGCATAGATTTCTGGACTGATAAAGTGACGCTCTGAGTTCAAAACCCTTGGTGGTAAGACCACCACAGTGAGAAGAGTTGGTGAAGGAATCTCAGACCCAGAGGGAGGTGAGAGTAAGGCCAGGGCAGCACCGGGAGGTTGCCGGATGTGCCAGATGGTAATATTACCTCACACCAGTGTCATGCTGGCTTGTTGTTACGAGGCGAGGAGACAGCTAGCATTAATGTCCCCCAGAGACAGTCTGTATAAGCTTTTTTTCCAATTCAAGTCACAGGCTAAAAGCTTTACTAATTCCTAGTTGTGAATGCTTACATCTTTGTTCAGTAAATTTTCTCTTGCAGAATCCGCCAAATTAAAATTGCATTGTGAGATAAGTAAAAGTAAAATGCTCTGTGCATGATGTGAACTCCAGATATTCTGTGGAGCACATCAGAAGCCAGCTTATTATGAATGTTACATCAAAGCTTTGGGAACAATGAACAGTTCTTCGTAGGAGAGTATCTATAGTCAGAATATGTGGGAAAGGGAGTAAGTCATTAGCCAGTTCAGTTTGCACCTCCATAGAGATGTGTAAGAGAACTTGGGAATGCATCTTTCCTCCCATACTAGGAAATAATTTGCATACATTAAAAGACCCTTTGATGTAGTAAATTTCATCTAATATTAAAGAAGTGTGTGGGTGGAATAAATAATAGTTTCTTATACTCTCCAGATTAAAAGGCCTTATGAAAATGAGGAAAGACATTTAGAGACTGTGACTTACTGAAGTTACCATGTCAAAGATACCACTGAGGAATTTTCGAGTTTGTGCCATAAAACAGAGTGAAATAGCCTGGCTTTGGAAGTCTAACTCTGTATTTTATAAAAAGCTAGACTGTTTCTACCTGACATTATGTGATTACTCAAAAATGTTGGAATTGCCATATTTCACTTTAATGCCTGACATGATGGTTTCATAACTGTTTAATTTCCTTGATACTCAGATATTATTGTGTAAACTGTGAAAAGGTAAAGTATTAATCAGCTGGCGAAGGTACAGTTTTGATTATATAATTTTTACAGTAAGCCCTACTTACATAATTACAAGGAAACAGTCCTATTTACATTTCAGTTATTCTCACATGAAATATCCATTGTACAATATTCTACTCCTGACTAATAATGTAAAATACAAAATATGCTCTTGTACAGAGGCATTTTTGGGAAACTCGCATAAGACAGTTCTTAAGGTCGTGTGATGTGAATGGAACTCTGTTAATTAAAACTTCCCTTTCCATGCCAGTTGTACCCCAAATGCCTGGTTTTTGAAAAATGTCATTCTTTATTGTACTGTATGTCTCAGAGAAGGACCTCAGTGCTTTATTGTACAAAGCATTCCCCATCAGGCTCACATAGGATTGCAGAAGACCAGAAATAGAATGTTTCTTTTATTCTGGAGATCGTTCAGGTGAATGAGATGTGCTGGCACCTCTGATGATGACCCGTAAATTTCATTCCACTGAAGAGGGATTACTAGTGCAAACAGAACCTTTTATTAAGAGGTGGGAGTCAGTCCAAGAGATCTGCAATTGCTGAGTCTTGTTTGCTGCTAAAAAACTTTTAAGCCATGTGGTTATTTCTTAGTCTGAGAGACCGTAGAAGAAACAGTTTGAGAGTAAGACTGAAAGAAAAAAAATCCTTGCTATTCCACCCTCCATGCATGCACATCTCTGCCCTAACCTCTTGGGCAGAAGTTTGTTTTAAGCACCTGTCAGTATTCTCTCTCTACAGATATATTTCACCTTGCATGGGAACATTTATTTTAGAATTTGACACCACAGCATACTGGTTTTACACAGTTTAGCAACTTGCTCAAGTATTAACAGTTAAGAATACCTGCCAGCTCCCACTGTCTTCAAAAGCTCTGAGCCTGGACCTGAAGTCACAGAGGCCCTACCATAGGGAGGACAAGTTGCTTGGTAGAATTCTGGGTCTCATGCTACAAGAAGTCCACAGCAATAGAGGCTGACTTTTACTGGACATGCAGCAAGTCAGTAGTAGGGATGAGATCAGACAGTTACCAGGCACCTAATGCCTTTTGTTTAACATCACATATTTGAGATGTTAGCAGTGCTTGATGTGCATAAGTTCACTCGCAGCCAGGTATGATGTGTCCTGTAAAAAACATCTGGATACTCAATATTCCTCTTCTGTCTGTGTCTGAAAGGGGCTGTGTGCAACCTCGATGTTTCTTTGTTGTAGGTATCACCTTGCCCTGCATAGTTCCTGGAGCATATGGGCCCACAGGGACTCCCGGCTTTCCAGGACTGCCAGGTAGGGAAAGAAGATGATGTAATGCACTGGCTGACTGCCAAGCAGCACTTATTCTTTAAGGAAGATAATACCTCCTAATTAATCCTCCTCCAACTATCCTGGATAGTTATATCCTCCTGGATAGTTATTCCAGAGGGTTAACTGGCAGAACAATGTCCTTTTTTTTCCCAAAGTGACTAGGCCTAAATCCCATGGAGGATCATATTGACTGCACCATTTTTTCACCTTCAGGTGGCCTTGAACACCAACCCTCTGCTTCTGTGTTTATGTAGCTAATGAACAGCCATAGCTTTGAGACTTTATTTAGCTTAAATTGTGTATCCAGCCCCAGCTTTGCAGAAAAGATTTGATCCTGTTTTCTTGTGCTGTGTTTTTGTCTTCTGCTATTCGTTTGTTGATATTAATAATTAATATATTTTTACCCGTAGGTCCCAAAGGCAGCAAAGGCTTTTCTGGCATTCCAGGCCAACCTGGGTTACATGGGTCTAAAGGACAGCCAGGGTCTCCAGGAATAATAGGCTTGCAAGGGGAACCTGGTAAGAGGGAAATTGCTTGGAGTTCTTTTTATTGCCTGGTCAATGTGTACAATACTTTATCGAAGGAGTTATCTGACCTTCTTGGCCACTTCTGCCTCATACATTTATAATGCTCCATTGAGAGTTCCGCTGTGCTCCTTGCAACTGCAAGCAAATGGTTGCAGCTTGGGAGAAAACAAAGGAAATGTTCAGGATGTTTATCACCTGCCTGTAACACTGTATCACTACTGGGAGAAAAGAAGACAGTCAACAGTTTGTTTCTCCAGAGGCCATTGTCATATGCTTTGTTCCAGTTTAGGTTAACCATGAATTTAGTGTAACAATTATTTTAAGCCCTGTGGTACTCTGGTAAGGGCATGCTGTACACAGTGTTTGGACTCATTTTGGCCATGGGAATTTCTGATGGTTGTGTAAAGAAAGAGCAAGAAGCAAAGGTGATGAGGGTTAGGGGCTTTGTCCTTTTGCTTAACCTGCCATCTAATGAAACCAAGTTTAGAATGTTTTATGTAGCTGCAGCTCCTACACACTTCTACAGTATTCTTTTCTTGAAAAAAAAAAAAACAAAAAACCTAAACCTTTCAACAGTTTCATCACTTTCTATCACCAGTTATTGTTTCTAAGCCAGTACTGAAATATTTTGCAACTTTTCAAGCAACATTTTCTTTCATGGAAATTTTTAAAATGTATATTTTATTTGAGATGCTAGTGGAAGCAGTATTCTGTACTTCTGTTGAGTGACTTTTACAGGTCTTCTCTTAAAGGCTTCCCAGGACCTCGAGGAGAGCAAGGCTCACAAGGACTTCCAGGACTGGATGGAACAGATGGTTTGCCTGGGAAAATGGGTGCTTTAGGCTTAGCTGGAATAAAAGGAGCTCCTGGAGATGTATTTGGTGCTGAGAGTGGAACCCTGGGAGTGCGTGGCCAACCTGGACTTCCAGGTGATAAAGGGCTTACAGGTGACATTGGATTTCCAGGACCAAAAGGTAAGCACTGATACTGCTTGTATGTGGGAATATCAAACTGTTTTTCTTTCAAAGACCCTTCCTCTTTCGAATCACTTTAAGGTAATGCAATTCCTCTGAGCTGCTCACAGATGGTGATTTGCAGGTTTTCTGGTAGAATGTAATGGAAGTTATTAAAACTCACTTTTAACTGAAAAGTGTGAATTTTGCTTTATTTGTTCTGTAACCTCCCATCTCTCTGTTTTCAGGGCTGGATGGAAGACCAGGCCTCCTGGGTATTAAAGGTGAACAGGGTCATCCAGGATATTCAGGTGTCACTGGACTGCAGGGACCTCCTGGCCCTGGAGGTCCTTCTGGCATTAAGGGAAAACCAGGACCCTCTGGGTCAGCTGGCCTTGCAGGAGCACCAGGTATGTAATGTTTTCAAATGAAGACAAGTAGCTGAGCTGAGCTCTGTGGTGTTGAAGTGTGGGATAGGCATTTGCTCAGAGTGAGGTCCTATCCTACCTCTGGTTAGGGGTAATGGAGCGCAGGATTTGAGCCTGTTGACTCTGACTGCTGGGAAATTCCTGCCAGGAAATGTTACCCCAATACTATAGAAAGTACAGCAGAAAGACAGAAGAAAACATCTTAAATGTTGTGATGTTTTTAACATCTTTGCTCTTACACGCTGGCTGTATCATTGACTAATCTTCATTTCCCATTTTCATGACAATTAATTTCTATTGTGTGACGTTGCTTGAAATGTGACTTGGGTCAAAAAATTGTTGGCTTTCTCAGGACAAGCACTTGTCTTCTCTGTCTTTCTCTTTGCTGGGGCAGAAGAGAACTTTCTTTCCCTTCGCTTAAGAGGAAAAAAAACCCCACCACTTGAGTATGGCAGTATCTGTCAAGCTTCACTGACTAAAGTGTTTCATAACAGTATGTGAAAGACTTGAGAACCAAGCAAAGAGAGACCTGGGAATTAGTAGATAATGGTCTGGGACATAAAAGTGCTCTTCTGACATGCGGAATGACCGTGCTGAAGCACAGTGGCAACAAATTGATGAAAACAGTAACATCACTTGGGATGAAAATCATAGAGTTTTTAATTTTTTAAAATTTTAATATTAGCATTCCTTCTGTCTCTCTGTTGTTTTACATTTACAGTCTGTATGCCATATTTGACTTTTCTTCAACTGTTTTTAAAAAACTTTCCATTGCTAGGATGATAAGCTCCAAATAACTAAGTTTTTTTGCAGCTGTTGTCTCCCTGAATCATTAATTTCTTTTGTACCCTTGTTCTTTCTGTTTACATATTTTGTCTGTTTTTTCCTTCACCATGTTTCTATTCCATTTATCATCAACTCTCCATTTCTGATGTCACACTGTTTGGTTATGGGTTCTTCACGTAGGCTGTCAAGGTGAGAAAATGCAGTGTAGCATAAAAGCTCATGGACTAACAACCCAGCTTTTAATGCTACAAGAATTGCATTGACCATAGGTGATACCCCTTATCATTGCTAATCAATCCAGAAGGCAGAGAACCATTATAATGAGAATGCTCAGAGAGTAACAAAGTCTCAAGCCTGTAAGGAAATCATTCATATGCAGAGATTTTAAGTATGTGTGTTTTCTTCGTCTTCTTAAATAAGGCAGCTCTTTCATCTGTCTAAAAAAATACTGGATGGTAGCATAAAGCCCTGAGTATAACAGAGCTCGAGTATTGACTGCTACTGCTGCAAATGTAATTTTTCAGAAGCCACCTGATCTTTCCTTCTCTTCATTCCTTTGGATCTGAGCATTCTGTTTTCAATGGTTTAAGCCTTTGTTTAAAATTGTAAACCTCTACAAAGCTTCAGCTAGAAGCATTTAGAGGCAAAATGGTATGGTATTGGTTTTGTGACAGCACAATCAGCTTGTTCCTGTAGTGAGCAATTGGCTCTTGAGAAGTACAGTTCAAGTACCAAGGTGAAGAAAGAACTTATGAAAATGAGCCTGTCCAGCTGACTGATCTCTGGTTCACCCAGAGGATACGGTAGGGAGCAGAAGCTGGCATTAATGATGCTCCCCATTCTGTCTTGGTTGCATTGATGATAAAGGTAAGGATGTGCATTACAGGTCAGTGTCTTGTGGTCAAAAATGGATACGTCATAAGGGGTTTCACTGTCGCCAGTTGTGTAGTGATGTAGGCAGTAACCCTCCTCGTAGGTATTTTATTATTAGATGACTAATGCTTTTGCAGTTCTAAGCTTTATGCCTTCTAGTAGGCTGCATGTGCCGTACAGTCTATTTGTCATTAAAAACAATGCTGTGTTTAAAGAGCTTGGGAAGCTGCCACAAATTGTCCTAGTTTGTGCAATATCCTCTATTGAGTTCTTTCTTGTATTGATTCAGGACTTCCTGGAGTCAAAGGTGTGGCTGGGGATGTAGGACCACAAGGCCCTGCTGGTATGAAAGGCTTCCCAGGTCTTGATGGTGCTCCAGGATCTCCTGGGGAAAGAGGATTCTTAGGGCCACCTGGGCCTTTTGGTCAAGATGGACATCCAGGTTTCTCTGGGCCAAAAGGTAGGTATTTTAGTCTTGAGATTGCTGTGCCCACAAAAAAATAACCTTGCTGATACTGGTTTTAGGCCCAACTTGCTGAAAGAGAATGAATCCCCAACTAGTGTTGGGATGCATTTGTTTTGCTGCTAAGTTACAAATTATGGATTTAATTATCAAATAATGTTCATAAGGAAATCTATCTTAAAGGTCCTAGGCCCTTGTGGACAAAGGATTGTGTAAATCAAAATAGAAATACAAGAAAATTGAAGAAATGAACAGTGAATGAAATTTATAGAAAGAAGGGAGAGAATCAAGCACAAATCAAATGGGAAGTAAAAATTTACAAACTCTGTGGTCCTTAAGCACCAATACAGTAGTTGGTTACCTGGAGAATAACACAAAGGAATAGAGCTTTGGAACTGCATGTTGTTCTCTGGGAAATTGATTTGGTTTGATCTCCACTGGAAGCAGGACCAGGCTCTCAAAGGTGAACTGAAAAGTACTGGTTGAAAGTATCATGGGTGGAGACCTGTGACAGAAGTGACAGTGCTGTTCCTGTGCCATGTGCTTCTTGAACTACCTGGATTTGGGTGATTGGCCAGACCCAGGCAGCCTCTACCTGTCCCAGGGTGGGTGTGCAGTGTACCAGGAGACACTAATACTCCCTTTTTGTTTCTCAACATTTCGGTGCAGGTGAGAAAGGGTCTTCTGGCCTGCTTGGTTTCCCTGGCATGCCAGGACTGCCTGGTGTCCCTGGAGTGAATGGGTTTAAAGGAGCTCCTGGCGCAGCTGGAGGAAAAGGAAGTCCGGGAGCTGTGGGACTTCAGGGTCAAAAAGGTGAGAAACAGCTGAATGGCTTTTGCTGGCTGTGCAGCAGATGGACTTAGGAGGCAGTTCTGAGATGTCTGTGTCTGATATCTTTCTTCTAAATACTGCAGTCTTCTATTTTTCAATACTTTGGCCTGATTACTAAGGATTGCTAATGAATTCACATCAGGAGACATGGAAGTTCTGTTTTTCTCGGCTAGATTATTTTGCAAGAAGATTTCCTGACTTTTTATTTCTTCAGGTGACAGAGGTGATATAGGTCCACCAGGTCTTCCTGTTCTTGGAGCTTCAGAACAGGCACTGCAAATCAAAGGAGACAAAGGAGATCCTGGATTAGCTGGACTTGGAGGATTCCCTGGACCTAGAGGTATTTGACAACATTGCAGTTAGTTGCCAGCATCAGTCGTTCAGTATCTGAGCTTGTTATCAGTGGAGCATGGTCTGTCCTTTTGGCAGTGCCTGCTGTGTTACTGTTTTCTGTTCTGCCATTCCCATTCTAGCAAGACTTGCATATGGCAGTTCTGAATTTTGAGAAAACAGTTTTTCTTTGAAGTTCTGTTCTGCAGATCTAATGCCATCCCTTCTTCCTCTTTAAGGGGAGCTTAGGGTAGCAGGTCAACTGACCCAAATGAGCTGGAGGTCTGTATTATTAAATGAAATTCCACTCTTCTGTATTACCCAGGTGATAAAGGAATCCCAGGAAGCCGTGGACAGCCTGGTCTCCCTGGTCCAGTTGGGTCAGCCAGCAAAGAGAGAGGTCTTCATGGTGACCCAGGCTTCCCTGGTCCACCTGGACAACCTGGGCTGCCAGGACAGAAGGGTGCACATGGTATCATGGGATTTCCAGGAATGCCAGGAGAGAGAGTAAATACCTTCTTAAGTATCTTCTTCTTCTATGAATGCTCTTAGGAAAACCCTGTGTTCTGATTGCTACTTCTGTAGCACAGCAGCAGAAGCTGGCAGGATTTTTCCTTACAAAACTTCCAGATTGTTTTTGTTTGGCTCATATCATTAAATGACATTTGACATAGTATTTCTTCCTACACCTTTGTGTTCTGTTATCCCACCTGACCCAAGCATGGAGTAGCAAGATTAAAAAGCAAGTCTAATTTTGATTGGGTTGTTTTTTTCAGGGTTCAGATGGATTCCCAGGAACACTTGGATTTCCAGGACCTATTGGCCTTCCTGGTCTGAAGGGTAAGACATCTTTCACAGTGTACATGGTCTTTCATTATACACAGTTCTAATATTAATGACACAAAGGAGTAAGTAGTGTTCTGGAAGTGTCCATTGCTCTCCAGTGACTGGCTCCGAGTACATATCCCCTTGTAAGAGGCTTCATTCAGAGAAGACCCATCCCAAGCCTAAATACTTTATGGCCCTCTGAAAGTTTGGCCACAGCACTGTGTGAAGCCTGTTGGACAGTGCAAGAAGCATCCTTTTCTCTCATCTCCTCGTGTCAAAAGTGCAGGATGTTGTAGAATTACCTGTAAATGTCTGTCTTGTGCGTTTGCATGAGTGGATCTGCATCCATTGATGGTTATAAGCATTTTCAGACTCAGGTGCATCACTTGCTATTGTCTTTGGTTGCTCCACGAATTCGAAATATAGCAAGGTTTATTTTCTTAAACAAGCCCTGGAAACTGATGTCCACAGTCAGTTACAGAATGGCCTTTCCTTTCTTTTCCAGGTGACCGGGGAGAGTCTGTTGGTGTTCCTGGCATTGCTGGACCAAAAGGAGAGAGAGGAGACCCAGGGTTTCCAGGTAAAGTAGCCTTTGATTGCTCACTTCAGGAATACAAATTTGTAGAGACTAAATAGGTTGGCATTGCCAAATATGGGTATTTTTGTAATCCTGGAAGTGAGATTTGAGGAGTCTGTAATTCAGGTGGGGCACATATGGCACATATCTGGATGACAATGAACACATCTGAGACCAGCCCAATTTTAATGCTGAGTTCACTTTTTGAGGAGGCACCTATGAACTTGCACTGGCATTTGGCACCCCCTGAGTCCAGCCCAGGGCCCAGGTGATGGCTGAGCAAACGCAAGTCCTGCAACCTCAGCATACCACGTTTCTCACCCTCTTCATGCCTTCCACCAGTTTGACTTGTATGTTTATATCCTTTCAGGAGAGAGAGGAAGAGAAGGACTCAAGGGTGACTCAGGCTACCCGGGAAACATGGGAGTGAATGGACCCAAAGGTAGCCCAGGAGATCTTGGCCAAGAAGGACCTGCAGGTACTGGACTGAGCTCCTAAGTTCTACAGCTCATGTTGTGACTGTGACAGCCTCACCTTGATGCTTCCTTAGTCCTGTTTGGCCTGTCTCAGCAGAGGCTTGAACAAGAAGCTTGGCAAGAAAATGGAAATTTTCTTTGATGGTAGTGTAAGGTGTCACCTTGTCCTGCTGGTCAAATATGGTGAATCCTCCAACATTGAAACCTAAAGGAATCCCATTAACAAACAGGGAAGAGTTCAGTCAGATACAAGCAGTACCAGCTTCTTCACAGCTCTTTCATTGCAACATTTTTGTCTGTTCTCTCTCTAGAGCCAAAAGTACCCAGAAGAATGGCTATAACTGTCTTTGTGTCATGGGGTGATTGGCAGGTAGATTCCTGAATAGTTATCAAGATCAAAGGTTGGAGAACAGTGAAAGATGTTATTGAAATGTTATATTTGAAAAACAATTTAATTAGTTATTTGGTCAGTGAACTGTTCATGTGTTACTTAGTGGATGATGAATAATGTCACTGCTATGATTAATAAAAACACCATCAAATAAATAGTTTGATAAATGTGATGCTAGTGGTGGCATGAGGAGAGATTTGGATCTGATTTTGCTTTATTTAAATACTAGTTTATTCACCCATCTTATGAGTTAAGTGCAGGGACAGAAGGTGTAAGATGGAGCTGTGAGCTGTTTGAGCCTGGACGTGATGTGTAGTACAGGAATACTTTTCTGCTTGCTTTTAGGAATCCCTGGAAATGCTGGGCTGAGAGGAGCCCGTGGCCCACCAGGACCCCCAGGGCAGCCAGGATCTATTGGATTCCCTGGAGCTCGTGGAACAGCGGGACTTAAAGGTATGTGTGCAGCCTGCACGTAGAGGGAGAAATTGGGTCAGAAAAGCAGTGTTTTGGCCACATGTCTCCGGCAGGTAGCATGTGATGGGCCAGCTGTGCGTTGGCAACATTGTGCAGGCACCAGCTGCTAGGAATGAGCAGAGGAATGGTTGGAAAGGGAGGGGCTCTCACTTGGTTTGAATCATTAATTGGTGTTCATGGAGGCTAAAACTGGAGAGAGCAGTGGGAAGAGTTTCCATGAAGGGCACTTGTGTGAAGGAAGACTTTACATCTTTACATACTGTGTTCTCCTATGAATCAGGTTTCTCCTATGTGTTGTATTCTCCATGAGACATCTTACACATTTCCACCTAGCTAGATTGTTTGCCTATTTGCTCACTTATGTGTTCCCAATGTCTCCTCAGGCTTTCATGGATTTCCAGGCTTAAATGGTCTGAATGGCTTGCCAGGCACAAAAGGGTCTCCTGGAACACCAGGTAAAGGAAATGTGTAGTAAAAGTGTCATAGCTGGGGAAATACATAAATCCTCCACCATGAGAGCACTGTTTCCCACAAAATTCCCCTATTTCACCCAGTTCTGGCTTTAATTATGACCTGAAGAAAAACCTCAGGATACTGAATGTGCATGAACAAATTTTTCAATGCCAGTAAGAACAGGATGCAGCATGTGATGTTGAAGAGGCTTTTCTGGTGATGGTTCTCTTTGAAATCCTGAAGGACTAAGTCACTTCTGGAAAACTAATGGAATGAAATCATAAAACCCTTTCTAATGGATGTTTGATTTGAGCAGGACAGCACCAAATGCTTGCTTTGAGTTGGACTTAGCAATGAAATGTTTCTGTACTGCTTTTCAGAGCCCTCCATTATATGGAGCTCAAGGAAGGCATCAATAAAATCAGAAGCTGATTCTTTGATTTGCTTTAAGATTCTCCTTTTAGGAAGCTTTTGCTGGACATTTTTATATTTTCAATCATATAAAATAGAATGTAGTTCTATGTTGCAAACAGGGTTTTACTGAAATAAAGAAGTAAAGAAAGACGTTACCAAAAAGACTTGTTTAGTTAGTCATTTTGTAAAGTAGTACCTAAAATTTGTGGCAGCTGTTTTATGCATGAAAATGGACAGACTTCACATTACAACTCAAACAATACCTGTGTTTTATTTGTTTAAAACATTCTCTATCAGAAGGTAATGATTTATAGCATATAGATCCTCCACAATTTTCCCAAGAGAGCTGCTTTTAGCATATACTCTTCCTGAGAAACATGCTGAGCATCTCCCTGCAGCTTTTCCTGGGAGCCTCTGCCCTGCACCACTTGTGCCTGTGTGCATTCTGCAGCAGTCTGTGCAAACTGAACTCCCTGTGTTGCAACATGAAGCCCACAAGGTTATTTAAAGACCAGAAGCTCGAATCTGTTGTGTCCTCGTGAGAGACACAGCATACAGGCTGGCAGCAGATCCTGTCATGGGACTGCTATGTTCCCATTCTCATGCAAGAGCTTGTGAGGAGACCAGAACAGTCATATGCTTTTCTCTCAGCATCTCACAGATTGTTTAAATTCACTCTCCACAACCAGAGTAGCATGTGAGGGACCAAATCACCAATTCCAGCTGCTCTACTGAAAACAGCAGAGACAGTAGTAAATGGCTAGTTTTTTAATCACCACTCATTTTGTGTAATAATTTGACTGCTATTAGGCAATTTGAATAGGATCTCTCTTATCTTTGTTACCCATGTTTAATTAGGTCAGAGTGAAGCTGGACTGAAAGGACCTGCAGGTCTCCCAGGTACAAAGGGTGAAGAAGGCTCTCCAGGCTTAGGAAGAGGAGCTGCAGGATTCCCTGGGCCAAAAGGCTCATCAGGAGACTTGGGTAAATACTAATGTTCTCAAATCAGGATGTATTGCAGCTGAGGTTAATGGGTTGCATGGTCAGCAAAGACGATTCCTGAAGCCTCAAATGTGGTTAGAAGCTTAACAGGTAAATGTGAAATCTGTGATGTTGCTCTGTATTTTGAGAAACAGTTGGTTACACAGTTCTGAAAGTATCTATGTCTCTCCTGAACAGTACAATATGTATTGTTTCCCCTCCTGTAGTGAGATGTCTCTTTGTTCTCCTCAGTATAAATTCTCCCCAGCCACTATTACTGTCAATGTCTGTGAAGATCCATGAAGACCTTTGGTCCTCCCTCACTTTGTATTTCTTATTCTAGGTCCTCCTGGTCCTATGGGATTGCCTGGAGTGCCAGGAACACCTGGAGTTTCTCTTCTGTCTGATATACGTGGGAGACCTGGAGATGCTGGCATTCCAGGCACTGATGGGAGTTCAGGTGTGTGTGGTACCCATTCAGTACCTCACAGCCTTGTCAGAGAGGCTGAGACTCCAGACTTTTCCCCAGACAGAAAGAAATGCTGGGGCTAGCCCATCCTTTGCCCCAGGAATAGATTTTGCCAATTAACTCTGTTGTCTCTAGGTTTTCCCGGTCCTCCAGGACCACAAGGGCCCCCTGGCCCAGCTTCTGACCAAGGTGACACAGGTACTCCAGGTTTTCCTGGTGTTCTTGGCTTGCGAGGCATTAAGGGCGACATGGGACCCACTGGTCCAATTGGACTCCCTGGAGCATCTGGACTCAAAGGTAATCTTGCTTTGAAAGGATCTGGGAGTGGTTTGGCAGCTGTCATCTTTACCGTAGAAATGGCTGTTGGGTGGTTAGTGTAGCCTCCTTCATTCAGGTATAACAGCTGAATTTGATGTCTCAATCTTTCCTTTTGGCTCCTGCAGATTTTACCTACTGACTCCAAAAGCTGCAAAGTGAGGCCAACTCCAGGTGTTCTCCGATGTGTCCCTAATGATATTTTCCTCTTACCTTTGTTTTTTTTCTGAGTAGATGGTGTCCACCTGCAATGTTGCTGTTCTTGTTGACCACAGTTATCCACTTGTGCTCTCTAGGCAAGGACTGGAGTTGCTGTTTCGTCCCAACTATCCTGTATGCTCAGAGGCATTAGTGTGGTAGATTTAGGTCTCCACAAGAGGCTAAGAGGATTTTCGGAGTTCAGAGATGTTGTTCTGGGCTAAGGCAGGGAGCATGTTGATCTCTCTTTGGTCTGTACCAAAGGAGGCCAAAGGGCAGCTGCACACAGGGACTCCAGGAGCAAGGTTTGAGAGACACATACAGCTCAAAAGCCGGGGCAGGGTGGAGAACCACTGCCAGATGAAGAACTGTCTGCTGTCTTTGTAGGCTGGCAGATCCCATCCCTTTGTGCTGTGCATAGAGATGGATTCCAAATAGTAAAGATGTGTACTCCCCAAACCCTGTCCGTGGGTTACCCAAGGAAGGGGAAGAATACTTTCAATAGAGTACAGTTAGGTAGCAGTGGAAATTCTTGTCTAGGCTCTGCAGCCATTGTGGATGTGAAATTGGGCACAGACTGCCTTGAGGGTTGTGGTCCCCTCCATCTTGGAGCCCAAATGCTGTTGCACCAGTGAGAGCCCCAGCTGTGGGACAGAATCAGGAGCCTGTGCTTAGCCCCAGTCTTAGCTGTGTGTCTTTGTAGGTGAAAGAGGCGAGCCTGGCCTAATGGGGATGCCAGGTAAAGATGGGCCTCCGGGGGATCCTGGTTATGCTGGGCTGAAAGGTGAAATGGGCCATCGAGGTGAGTGCTGGAGGATTTAAAAAGCTGTCATTTATTGCACCTGGTTTGGGCTGGGAATCACTTCAGAGCTCCCTTAATGGGCTTATTTGAGAGACTCTTGATTTCTTAGAGACTGAAATAAGTTAGAAAGAGCTTGATGTGCTTTTTACAAGATATCCAGTGCTGATGTACAAAGGTGGTCTTAATTTTGTGTTCTTCTCCTCTGTGTCAGGATTAGCGTCAAATCTGTGTAGTTTTTGTGGGGTACTTACACATCCTTTGCCCCCTGTGCAGGTCTCCCTGGCAGACCAGGGGCTCCAGGAATAACCTCACAGCCAGAAGAAGTCACAGCCCCTGCAGGATTACCTGGCCTGCCAGGAATTGATGGTGTCCCTGGCTTTGATGGAGATCCTGGATTTCATGGCCCAGCTGGAAAACCAGGTATAAAGTACACTCAGATCACCAAAATGCTGTTCTGGAAGAAAAACACTACTCTATCAAATGCATTAGGAATGTTTACAGGGTTTTTTAATTAAGGAAAGAATTCCATCAAAATGCATACAAATATAATATATACAAATATAATGCTGCATTTTTAACCATGTGTGATACTCAGCTGCACCTCTCAATCCTTTTACAGACAACTGGATCAGGTGGAGTCTCTTTTGGAGGTGGCTGTGTATAACCACAGCTGGTGAAGAGTGAGCTCTTGGCATGGCTGCTGACCACCTGTTTCCCTTCTGGAATACGATTGCAGGAATGAAGGCAATAGTATGAGGAAATAATTATACTAGTAATTGTATTTTATTTCAGGCCCAAAAGGTTTGCCAGGAAGATCTGGTTTGAAAGGATATGATGGCTTACCTGGAACACCTGGCATAGCTGGGGATCCAGGACTTTCAGGTGCCCCAGGACCACAGGGATTTGAAGGTAATTTTATGATTTGGGGAGCACAGATCAAAAAAGAAGCAAACGGTAGGATTGTGTTTGCTTACAGCTTCTGCAGAGACCCTCCCCAACACCCAATTACCTTAGGAAGACCAGGGGATGTCTGTGGTCTTGTGTTTTGTATCTGCAATGAAGGAAATTTAATCTTCAGTGAGGAAAGTTCTATCACATGTCCTCATTGATGTCACTGCTGGTGTTTCTGTAGGTGCAGTTCTGAACACCTTTTGGTTTTAATGTTCTGTGGATATGGGAATCATCTTGAAGATCTAAAAGAGTGATATAGTATTCACAGTAACCATAGCTGTGAGGCTTGGACAGTAGAGGAAAAGCACAGTGAGAAAGAAGAGGAATATCATCAAGTAGAGCGCTAGAGCATAAATGAATGAATTAGGTTTTGGTTGGTGCTTTGAGATCTTCAGAACTACTGTACCGTGAGATACACCTAACACACTGGCACCAGAGTTGCTGGGCAAAGAAAGAAAACTAAAAGAGGAAGGGAATGGGTGGGTGGTGCTGTGAAATGACTGCTTTGGAGCTGTTAAATCTAGTAATTCATATAACAACCATATAGCTTGGGCTCCTCATTGTACAAGACTGCCATAAGCAATGCCAAATGGGGTATAGAGCCAGCTGATGTCCACACTGTGCACTAGACATAGCAATTCTTTTTCTGTCTCCTAGGTGTTGCTGGGAAGCCGGGTTCCCTTGGTTTGCCGGGAATGCCTGGTCGGAGCGTGGGTGTTGGATACACTCTAGTGAAGCACAGTCAGTCAGATCAGATTCCCCCGTGTCCCATAGGAATGAATAAGCTCTGGGATGGCTACAGTTTATTGTACGTGGAGGGGCAGGAGAAGTCACACAATCAGGATCTTGGTGAGTTGACAAAATTCTCTCAGGAATTAACAACACAGGCCAAAATTACATTTCAAAGAAGCCATCATCCCTGGCAGTGCAGAGGGCTGTGGTGGAGGTGGTGGCAGCTGGCTTGGCCAGATCCACACTGGGGCCGGTGTCACTCATGCCATCCTCACCCCTAACATTGGTGTGTATTACGTGGAGTGTTTGGTAGATAGATGCTTGGTATGACCACTTCTTCGATTTTTCCAGGTTTTGCTGGCTCATGTTTGCCTCGCTTCAGCACCATGCCCTTTATTTACTGCAACATCAATGAGGTGTGCTACTATGCCAGCCGAAATGACAAGTCCTACTGGCTCTCCACCACTGCTCCCATCCCCATGATGCCTGTGGACAGCGTCCAGATCCCACAGTACATCAGCCGGTGCTCTGTGTGTGAAGCACCTTCGCAGGCTGTGGCTGTGCACAGCCAGGACATCACCATCCCACAGTGTCCCCTGGGTTGGCGCAGCCTGTGGATAGGATACTCCTTCCTTATGGTAAGGACACTCCTGCTCGTGCAAAGGCAGCTTTAAACATTTCGATCTCTCCTCTCTGATGAGGTCACTGAGACTGTGTTCTGTGAGTTACATACAAGAACCTGGGGCCCTGTCTCTTCTTGCCTCAGTGCACTTCATCAGCCGGGTTGCTGTAGCTCTGAGTTTGCTCTCTTTAGCACCTGCCCTGATCAGTTTTGGTGGTAACACTGCTGCCTGTGTTCTGTATCTGTTCTATATCACCACAGATGTTTGTTCTTCAAACCCTTAAATGTGGGAACAGTAATTAAGCTACAGTATTGACTTAATCCTCTTTCTCAGTGGAAAAAGTTTTCCATTGCACTCCCCTAGAAGCTCATTAGTGTAAGATTGTTAGAAAAACATGATGTCAGCATCGTGTCCAAATTTTCCCAACTTTCAAGCGAAAAGCCATTATTCCAGGCCTACATACTCAGCCTAAGTAAGTTCCTTTGCTTTTTCCCTTCTAGCCCTGACTCAAGAGACAGATACAGATAGCCAGGGTATAATTTTGGTTGCCTGTTTCACTCCTTTTAGCAGTGGAACCAGGAGACTCCTCTGTTTATCTCCTCCTGTTCCTTTCAGCTCACTCAACTTGTCACCTTTATTTCAGCACACTGCAGCAGGGGCAGAAGGTGGAGGCCAGTCCCTTGTCTCACCTGGTTCCTGCCTGGAGGATTTCCGAGCTACTCCATTCATCGAGTGCAACGGTGCTCGGGGCATGTGCCATTACTTTGCCAACAAGTACAGCTTCTGGCTGACCACGGTGGAGCAGGAGCAGCAGTTTGTTAGTGCTCCTCCCTCAGAGACTCTGAAAGCGGGACAGCTTCGGACTCGCGTCGGTCGCTGCCAGGTGTGCATGAAGAACTTGTAGTAACAGAAATGCAGTTACAGGAGCCGTCTTTGTTACCCTAGATTAGACATCACTGACTGGAGAAGGGTAAATTCACAAACCTGGTTTGTGTGTGTTTGATGGGTGAATCAAGACAGCCAGAACTCTACAAAAATCAAGTTTCAAGTACAATAGTTTGGGCACAGAGGAGGGAAAGACCAGTGTTCCGAAGCCATTTTTTAATGAAACATGGTGCTATGTTTTTACTTCAATGTTTTTTTCCCCTCCTTTATGGCTACCTCAGAAAGTCTCAATGAGTTCCTTACTCAGACTGAAGAGCAGCTGATGCCTCACACCACTCCTCTGTCCGAGGCACATCCAGTCATCACCCAGAGAGACTTTGCCAAAACTATGCTTAATTAGTGTCTTTGCAAACAGTATTTGGTCTAGTGTAAGGGAGTGAAGGCTCATTCTCCTGTGAAACACAGAACTAGCTAAAATTTATCAGTATATGGTAGGTGATTTGGAAACACTATGCACTAATGGTTGATAATGGATTTTTCTTAGAAAAACTGAAAAATGAATGTTTTGCTTTGCTTATTACACAGATGGAACATTCCTTCCTCCAGTGACAGGTAACCAGTTCTAATCCGGACTGATATCCACAGCTGACCTTAAAGAGCTACACCAATGAAAAATGCAATTTTTGATGTGAAGATGAATCCAAAACATCTCCACCATTTTTCATTGCTTTCTATTGAAATATATTCCAGGTCTGTCGGCTTCAAGGTCTGTGCTTATCCCCTTGCAGTCAATGATATGCAGCCATACTTTATTAGCCAACATTTTATGACTATGAACATAAATTTCCTTTCTGAGGCAGCTTTAGCACACTTATTTTGTAATTATTCAAGCTGTGTGTATTTGAAAAGTAGAGCCTTTACTGGATTCATGCGAGCTTATGCAGACACAGAAGTAAGCAGTTATGGGATGTACATTTTTACTCCTGTAGTCACCATGTGTTGTATACTGCTTCCTCTGGGCTTTATTGTGGTTAGTTTAAAAAATTGTATCTCTACTGTATGCACTGTTAACTTTCCTTCAGGGCGTAATTAAAGAGAAGGGCCACTAATTGGATTTTCCTTGTATACTTTAGGGGAAACCCATGAGAACAGTATGCTTATACCTATAATGAATTCATTCAGTAGGACTAAAGTTATTACCATTAACCTCTCTGAATTGAAGCATGTGAAATCCTTGTCTATTGACATTCCAGGACATTTCAAAGGAGTGCCTTGCATATACACTGTCACCTTGGCCTAAAAATCTTTAAGATAAAATTATTCAGAAAATTATTATTAATGCATGACTGAGACATTATTTTAAGCAGATAATAATCAGTGAAGATGAAGTATTACTTTCATAACACTTTATCTTCATAGATGGAGGTCAGAGCCCTGCAAGTTCTGGAGCTGAACCACACTGGAGATGAGTAAGGAAGTTGTGAGGGACAGTGTAGTCTTTCATCTCACTTATTCCTAATTGTGAAAGATCAGCAACTGCTTTGGATGTATTTTGCAAGGATCTTTAAGGCATTTTAACATTCCTGAGCAGCAGTCCTTTCCTGCAGGACATCCAGTCTACTTCCTAGCTGTCCTGGCACAGACAGAGCATGTTGGATTTACATCCTGGGTTATGCACATGCAACTTTAAAACACTTGTATGCACAGAGCAAAACTCATGACTTCTGAAAAATCATGCAGATAACTGGCAAAGTACAATGAAATTTTCAGCCACTGGGCTCCCGTGGTGCTACAACAAGAGGCGTTGGTCAGGTACCTGCAGGGACTTGGCTTTATTTTTGAACATGACACAAGCAAACACAATTAATTTATTCCCCAGGATCAGAGCTTTATGCATTTTAAGCACCACTGTCTTTAGAGAGCTGCTTCTATTGCACTAACCGGCTCCACTGCTGTTGCTGTCCAAGCTTCCATCCAGTTCCACCACCAACTCTCTGTCAAGTGCATGGAGTGGGAATTCCAGTCACCAGCTGTTCTGCCATCAGCCCCATTTCCATCCATTTACCCCCACCCAGAATCCTTCAAGAGCTCTGCAAGGCTCAGGCTCCTCTCTGAAGAGTGTTACCCATGGCTAAGGGTGGTGTGGGGAATAAGCACGTGGTACTCCACTAGGGGTCTTTTAATTATTTTTTTTAGCAAGTATTGCTCAAGACTGAGCATTTCAGAGCAAGGGCTCATTTTAATTTTTGTCAGTGGGGAGGAGAGGGCTGCAACTGATTTCACAAGAACAGGAAATTCATGTATTAATGAAGAAGAAATGCTTTGTTTAAAAAAAAAAATAAACCTGTGCAGCTAATCCAAGGAGACAGGAAGAAAATTATTTTCCTACATGTATAGTTTCCAAACCATGGCTAATAAACACTGAAGGCAAACAAGATGAACTGTGACCAGATCATGACTATTTTCTTGGAAATCACACTGGCCCTGATTCAGAAGTGCAAGTGAGAGGAGACAGCATTCAGGATTTCTCTATGTTGTCATTTATTGCTGAAGATGAAAGTGTGCAATTCACGTCCATTATGCTATAGTGACAAAATTATCAGAATGGGTACTGTCTGATACTAAAGAGGAATTGTAGAATCAATTAAAAGATCTTTGCCTTTATTCTGAGCTGGTTTTCTTATAGCTGCTCGAGCGATACTCTGTCTAAGAAACAAAACTGCACTGGCTCTTCTGATAAATCTGGAGAATTAAGGCACTTTTACACCAAAATGGATTTCAAAAGGCAACAAGTCAAAACCCAACAATTAAGTAATTTGCATATGCCTATATATTAAGTTTTAAGATAACCTGGGTTATATTTAGTTCACACAAATTAACAAAATATAGCAGCATACAACCTATGAAAAGCTTAAGAAATTTATTAGATGCACAGATAAAGTGCAGTAACAGAGATACTTGTGTAAATCTTTTTTAAAATAAATAAGGTATAGTTAAACCACCTTTGAGTCACTTTAGCTCCAAAAGAAAAGTCAGCCTAAGTTTTAATGATCGAACTTTAAGGTCAAGGTGAAATATATCATAACTATAACAGTGGTTGTGATCTGTTATCAACTATTTGAGGCTCCTGTTCCTCTTGAGGTCTCTCAGAAACAGGAAGGCTATTGCAAAACCTTAGACATAGTTCCTTTCACAGAAACATTTTTGTAATAAAGTGTGGTTGCTCAAATACATGTTAAAATATTTAACAAGGAAACAATTTTCTCCTGATCCAGTCCATCTTTTAAACAAGACATTTTTTCTATGATGCAGCCCAGTGGAGGGAACAGAAGTAAACATCCTCCTTAACTGAAGACTGTTTTGCTTTAAGAACTAAACTATTGCATTATATGAGAGCAAGAAATACCCATTTTGTGTTATCCCTTTCTCCAAACATACAGCCCATTGACAGACTTACTTTTGACTTAATCTCAGAGGTCCATTTGTCTTCAAGAAAAACACACATTAAAAAAGAGGTTCCCTTTCAGGATCTTATAAAATCTTTCACTGCCTTTCCATCTGGGGAAGCTCTTTGACAGAAGGAACTGTCCCTGTTGGAGTTTTGGATGCTACCAGGTGTTTGTGCTCTGTTATCCATGATTTCAGGCACTTTGGGGCTAACATTGCTGTGTAATTTAAGTCTGTGCAATAATATTAGCGATATGTTCAATATTCAGAAGCGTCACCACGGTTTTCTTCATACACTCAGAATTTCAAATTCTTCTTCCAATTCAAATAGCTTGTCAGTAGATTCAATGAGTTCTGAAAAATAAACAATTTAGAATGTAAAGACATGCCTGATTTTGTTTACTAAAAAAACCCTCAAACCCCTCCTCCCCCCGCCCCTCCTGCTTCTGAAATGCTGCCTTTGAAATATTTTTGAAGATTTAAAAATACATTGTGCTAACACTTGTAAATTGTACATGGCCTGTTTGGGTAACTGATATTCCGTAAGAATAAGGCATTTAATCATGCAGTGATTGCTTGATCCTCAGAAAAGCCCAGTTATTCCACCTGTGATGGTTCTCCTGTTGGCTGAGGAGCCCCACTCTGCTGCCCAGCAGCATTTTCAGTGGTACCACACCTGCTCCTGTGGTTGTCACTTCTGGCTTGGTCGGAGGTATGAAAGGAGGCCAGTGTGGTGGGTGCTTCTGGACCAGCTCAAACATCCGTAGGCTCTGTTGCTTTAGAATCTCCTGAGGACAGAATACAAAACAAAAAACTGCCTGCTTAATTAAAAAGATTTTTAATACTGTATACCTATCAAAGAACAAAGGCTGTAAATTCCTGTTATGTCAGGTACCTGCCACCATGAATCACTGCTTCACACATTTCTAGTATTTTCCTACTTGAAAACATACCTGGAAGATGGATCTCTTAAACTCTCCTACAAGTTATCAGCGCATTATAATGAGCTTTGATATGTAATTTTGTTTACCAAGAACTTATTTCTGCCTTTTAAAAGTAAATTACTTGCTTCAACCTCTCTGTGTTCAAGTTTTCTGTCGATCAATGGGAACAAAAGACAGATCTATCTACTCAAAAAAATCAAACAGATTTTGGAATACAGGTTTTGATCAGGAGAAAAAAATTATTGAAGCCAGATTTCACTGCTATCAGGTGAGCTACATCGTATCCTCTACTTCAGTTATTTACAATCTGCTTTCTGTAGCCTTTTTTTGCATAAATGCCTTTCAGTTGGTGGTACTTCATATTCACTTTCCTATTGCTTAATATTCCAACTGCTTGCTGTGTTTCCCAGTAAATGACTTAGGTATGAGCCACTAACACAGTACTGCTAAAAAAAGACAAACTCAGGAAGGGGGTGTATGTACTTGTTCTCCCAGTGCCAGGGCTCAGGGCTGCAATATACTGAGCAAGCTCCATCAGCAGTGTCAGCTCTCCCTGATCATTAGTGCCACCTTCACTGAGGATCATTTGATTTGCAGGCAGGGAATTCCATTAACCAAAAAAAGAACAGTATCCACTATTTCATACAGAGCAAAGAAAAGATAGTAGTATTACCTTTTGTACAAGACTACACCAGTTATCAAAATCACATTCTTCTTTGCAAAAGAAGCCCTAAGGAAAGAATGCACATAGTAATATTAAATACAATATGTCAATGAGCAAAGGATTCTGTGGTATCTATGTATGGGTTATATCTCAAGTGACGATCACACATAACCCAACCACAGGATACTGGCATGAGATCAGATGGAACTTCTTCAACTACCACAGTATTCTTGTGACCTATACTGGATGACTTCTACAAGTAATTCCACTTGAAGATTTGTAGATTAAATAAAACAAGCTCAGGTAAGTATCTCCTCCAGAGTAACCAATGCATAGATGATAGTGATGGAATAAAATAAGGAAACCTGATTCAGTTCCTTGCTTTGACTTTCAAACTACTTCTTGGAAAAAGTCTGTGTTGCCCAAGAAAGAACCTTAATTGGCTCCCCAGGATACAAGCAGTTGGTCCCCTGCTTGAGCTAAAATTCATGTATCCTATGCAGTTAATATATAAACTACTATGTGTTGAATTTTAGATTGCATAAGAGTGCCCTGTGATCTTGACTGTGATCAAGGAAACATGTTGCTGCCCTCATCAATACACAGAGGTATTGCTTTGAATAAAGTACACACATTTATTATTTCCTAACACCTACTAGAGCTACTGAAGGGTCCAAATTCATGATCTTCATTCTGTGTGGGGCTTGCTGGCAGTGGAAGCTCTCGTCATCAACTGTGCCATTTTCTTCTGAATCTACAAAACTCTGAGTGGTGTGAGGGTCCAAGTAGATCAGCTCATTGCCTGGAGGGGTAAAATCCATATGGTGATAATAAGCAACAGGCAGTAATAAACACTTATCCCATCCAGACTTGTAAAACACAAATTGGTTATCAGCACAGTTCATATCTCAACTCTCTAGCTAGGGAGTCTTTAAGAGAACTGAAAAACCAGGCACAATAAATAGTATCCCACAGGACATTTAGTACAATTTTCCACTGTTACCTTTTAGGGTAGATTTTTTGGATGCTTTGTTCTCTACCTTTGTCACATCCTTTCCTTTATCTATGTGAGGTCCAGTACATTTTTTTAAAATCTCAACTGTAGTAATCCCTAACATTCCTCAGATCAAAGATACAGGATGACCACAAATGCAATCTGTAATCCCATTAGGCATTCACCCAGAAACTGGAACAAATAAGTCTGACTAAAACAGTTCAGATTTTACAGAAGAAAGAACAAAGTATCCAAGAAGTTACGGATCAAACCAGGGTGAAATATGAAAGACTGAATCTAGGATCAACTATTGCATTAATTAATAAAGGAAGACATGGAAGAAGGTGGAAGACATGCTGCTTTGAGGAAAAATTGAAATATATGAGACAATAATTTACGAAAGCCAGGAAGCAAAAGAATAAAACAAGACACTCTTCACTAGAAAGTATTAATGATTAAAAAAAATTCAGTATTTAAGCAGCAGTGACATCCGACACTCGTTGAATGCTATCAACTTTTCTTAGTGTCTTGTTCTTGCTTATACCATTCCATATTTTTACATCAAGCTTTGCTGTTCCTTTTCTGTTCCTATAAGGACAGTTTCATACTGTTCCTGAAGTGTCTGAAGTGTCTGAGGTATGTTTCTTCTTCTCCATTCTCATGCTTAAAATGCTTACTATTTCCCCTTCCCAAAGAAAATCCTTTCTCTTTCACTCATACGGATATTTGGAGTAAGTTTCTTTCTTCCTTACCTAAAAATCCTATAAAATAATAGGCATTATTGGGTTTCCCTCCTAATGCTCCCAAAGACTGTGGCATCTTAAAGCATTCCTAGGAGTCCAAAGAGAGAAAAATTAAATTGATTTGTTTATTGATACAACAGATACCTGAACTTTTTCATATACACAAGTCACTGAAGAATCCTTTACTTTAAATGCATCAATATACACTGGATTGATGTGATTAATCCCTAGCCGGAGAGGGATAATGAGCAAGAGGGGCTTCCAGCCTGGGCACAGTCCTGCTGCGTTCTTGTTTTGGCCAAGAGCACTTCTATGCAAATGTGCACTGCTGTGGGCAACGCTGCTGCTCTGGGCAGGGGACCAGCACATCTTCTCTGAGGGAATGAAAAGAGAGATCAGTGAATGCACAAAGGAACACAGAGCAGATCTTCCTCTTAACCATCAATTAAATTACTTTTCCAGACAACTTTATAGAGCTCCTGTTTTAAGACAAAAGGAGCAGGGCACAGAAATCCTGACTATTCAGTAGAAGTAATTCTGGCAGTCAGAGTATGTGCTGGCACATTAGCGAGACACGAGAAAAACGTGGGGATGAATGTTTAAGACTGAAGTTACATTTAGTACTCGCAGTATTAATGCTGTCAAGCTTTGCCTGGGAGATGATATAGCAGAGAGGAAGCATTAGAAATTCTTCAGAGAACTCTTCACTTCCAGTAATGTAGAAATAAAATAGGCATAAGTAGGGACTAAAGTAGAACCAGGCCTGTGGCTAAATACCACTTGTAAACCCACCCTTCTTACAACTGAAAATGGGCCACGTGTTTCTGAAGGATCTGCCCCTCATTTCCCTTTTGCCTATCAAACACAAATCTCTGGCAAACTCTATATTACAAGCAATTCTCTGTATTTTCACATACTGCAACTGCATTTCATTGCTGGACTGGGAGTTATGGTAGTGCAGACCAAACTCCACCTTCTCATCCACATGTAAGTTGGTCACCAAAAATGCTTCACTGTTCTGTGCTAACTTTAGCTTTGGAAACCCCAAACATGAGTATCTATTTCCTTTATTCCTTTTCTTATCCTGGGAACAAGTAGGGATGGTCCCAAGATTTTGCTCATATTTAGATATGTTCAGGAGAGTGGAGTCAAATCATAAACTGTCACCAAAGAAATAATCACAGAATCATCAAATCATTTAGGCTGGAAAAGACCTTTAAGGTCATCAAATCCAACCACTACATTAATGCTCCCAGAAGTAGTTTCTCTGAACAATTAAATTTGCCATAAGCTTGAGCTACTCTTTAATATCTGCTGAGACACTAAAGCAGTCCTGAAAAAACTCCTGTTTCACTTACTGATGTCTTCGATGACCACTGTATTGTCCATAGATACATAAACTGCTAACGAATTCCATTCATCAAATAAAGCAAGCTTCCTAGAAAACATAGAGGCAATTATTAATAGAAGCTTACTAGGACCATGAGGGTAGCTTTTAACTCAGGACAATTAAATGGTTCTTGAGTAAAAAAATAATTTCTTAGGAAAAAAAATTTGTTTTGTGTTTTTAAGTCTCCATGTAATAAAAAGGTAACTTTTAGTGTTCGACATATTTAGAAAAAAACAATAATGAGTGGTTCCAGGAAAAGCACACACACTGTTTTGTCCTTTTGCCAAATGCAGGGGTAGTAACAGCTCAACCACATAATTAGGTTTATTACTTTTTATTGCAATTAACTACCTCTGCTGTGGGATTCTGCCCATCGTGCCTGACACCATGTAGAGAAGAAAAAAATTCCTATGCCAGTTTTTCACATTAAGAAGTTCCACTAAACTCAGTGGAACTACTTCAGGTTGTGAAAAGCCAGAGCAGCTAAAGATTTTAGCACCTGAAAGTTAGGAGGGTGGCATTATAGCACACAGGTTTCTGTCCACTTGTGTGACATCCAAAACTCTGGGGAAGGGAGCTCTTAGGCTGCAGAGGCAGTGTTGGTTGTCTAAAATAAGCCCAAAAAAACTGGTATGTGAGCCAAGAAGAATTTGTAAGGGAAAGGAGCTGGAGGCCAGGACATCCTTCAGCTCCTTTCTCCTTCTAGAATGTGTCTGTCCCAGGGCTGCAGCAAATGGCACCTAGGACCTGCAGTCCAGCCTCCAACCTGAAATCTGGTACCTGCACCTATACCTCAGCCAAGTCAGCTCTAGTGTGGCTCCTAGACTAGGAGGAGCTTCCACGTTTTCTTCAGCAGCCTCGGGCAGCACTGTGTGGTCTCTGAGCTCAGCAGCCCTGGGAGTATGTCCCAAGGGAGCCACTGCCATGACTTACTTCAGTACTTGAGCAACTGTATTTGGTCCAAACCATTCTCCAATGGACTTCCCCTCTCCGACACCCATCTGCGCTGTTTTTGTAAGGGAAAACACATACAGGAAAAGTCCACAGAGAGGCTGGTCACAGTCTATGTCAAATAGCATGGCCTACTAACATTTTGACAAACATTCTAGAGCAAGTGCAAGTTGTATTTAGCAACAACAATTATTTTCTCAATCTGTGCTCTTTTCAAAACTTAATGACTGCTAGCTCCCTTACAAAAAGTTCCTAAACTGTAATGACAATTACAAATATGTCCTTACTTACAAATTACAGAAATAAGCTTTATGACTGGCTATTTTAATACTATCAACTCTGCTCCCCAAAACTTGCACACCTTACCAAGAGCTAGATTCTAGCATACAGATTTATTTAGGTCTCAGTGAAGAACATTTCTGAATTATTATACTTTGTATCCACTTGCATGCATTTTTATTTATAAATATACACATTGTTTTTATAATCACCTTTTAAAAGATTTTAATTCACTTATTTCAAATGAGAAAGTTTCAACACCATAGGAATTTCAGTAGACAAAAAGAAGTTGATATGTGTTCTTACCCATTTGGTGAATGGAATAACAGCAATCTTTTCTATCTAGAAAGCACCGTAAGATTCTATGATATTCTTCTGGCTGTTTTTTGTGCTTTTTCCATTGCCAATCTTACAGGAAAAAAATTATACAGATTTAAAAAAATTTTTTCATGGTACTGATCAAATTTCTAGATGGCAGAAAGCCATACAATGAGATCTTAAGAGACAATCCATCTCTAATATTTACATTTTATTTAGATCCTAGAAGTCACACCTTGTCATTTATTATCAAGCTGTCCTTTATTATCACATGCCATCATGTGAAAACTGGGAAACTAAAATAACAATGCCAACTGCAAGTATATCCTGAGTGATCACTGCTGAGAATTGATAGCTATTGCTCTGTTTGAGCTTCCTAGACTGTTTAAAACTATCTGTTCTGTTTGGACTTTGTTAGATTTGCAAGCATTTGTAGGATAATAAGACTCATCAAGCAAAGTCCAAACACAATGCTGGCCCTCTCCCACAGCAAAATCCAAGCCATGGCTTTGCCATATGAGCATCTGCTTCTAACACAAGGTAGTTATCTCACATTTACTAACAGAAAAGAACATACACAGGGCTGATGCTATTTAGATCCATACTGCAAGTTCAAGTTCTAGTTTTTCTCAGGTAATATGTTTGTTTGCCTACTCTTTCAGTTAAATCTTTGCACTACCGTTCCAGGAATTCAGTTATTCAAGTGGATAAATCCTTCTGTGGATTCAGTTGTTAAAGCGGTAAATCCACAAATCATGCTGCCACAGAAACTGTGACAAAAGAGCATAAGGATCACAGACCCAACCACAGTAAGGTAACTGACAGAAAAGTGACACACGGAAAAGATCTGTAACACTCACCTGTGACCCTGGGATATGGGGTGTTAGTATAGGATTAAGAGCAGTAACTAGTGGGGTCTGCTCTGGGGTTTGTATTCAGGCTGATGATGGGTGAGTGGTTTGTGAAGTACTTTGTGTGGTGTCTATCACTCTGTCACCACTCACACCGTCACCATGGGCCAGCATTTTAGTGGCTATGTAATGAAAAGAGGGGAAGAACTTGGACCCATGGTGGCAAGTTTTCCCTTGGCTTCAACTTGGTATTCCTCATAAAGCTTTATAAAATAACAACAGTGGGATTCCCTATTTGTCCTTCCTCCGTTATTGTTTCTCTGCTTAAGTCTGACATGATTTTACCCCATCAGACACTAATAGTTCACTAGTAACTTTATCAGGGCATCACAGAAAGCTTCATTAATAAATATAGGTTTTATGCTTTTACAGAAAACAACAACAAAAATGGAACAGTCTCCAAATAACACAAAAGTTGCCTCAGCAACAGTACTCACCTCTTCCTAAATGTCTGCAGATCAGTGCCTGGGCCAGCATCATCTGCCCACACCTCAGCATGCATCCCCAGCCTGCGTCGGACGAGGGACCGGTGCCTCCTGGGAACAGAGTTGCTCACAGTCAGTACAGGCTCTATACGAAACCCAGCCTCCGAGAGAACCTCACAGTCAAACCTCTGACAACTGTCCTACAGATTGAAGGCACTGAGCAAGCTCCTTTCTCTCCACAGTGCTGCTGTCACTTCACTGCTTGCCCCACAAACATGAAGACCTGATTATATACAGGTACGAGCAAACACTGATTTTAATAGCTTTAATCTTTTGTTTGCATTGACAGTTAAAATTATGCTCAAAACATTCTAATACTGTAAAAATAACTTTTCAGTCCCCAACATCATCACTAATCCTGCTAATCCATAACCAGGCAGCTGGAATGCTGCATACTCACCAATAGGCGAAAACTTTCTTCTATACGTAAACCAGAGACGAGCACTTATATCCAACAATAACTTAGATTTGTCTGGAATAATTTTAAGAGGAAAGAAATTATTAAAACAGCTTGTAAAACTGAAAAATTCAAATTATCCCTGTACAGTCAATATATAGAGTGCATGGAAGGCTCCTGTTAGATTTTACATACAAAACCCTTAATACTTAAAACATCTTTAGCAATTTAAACACAGAGAGGTTTTGCAGACTGCTAATTAAAGTTAACTTACTAAGGATGAAATAATTATTAGCCAATGAAGTTTTACGAGGTGTTTGGAATGACTACGCCTAGCCTGAATGAAACAGCTCTGGAGAACTATGTCCTCAGGAAAGAACTGGTAAAGCAGGTTAAGAATTTCTACATGCAAACCAACATGGAATTATACATTACCTCCAAACCCAACAGAAAGTAATTTTAAGAAAAGGTTAATAATGTTAAATTTAACTAAATCTCTCTCTTTTTTCTTGTTTATTTAAACACATGCACTTACAGAATTCTCCAAAGGCTCTGAAGAATGCTTAAGAATCCTATTTGCTGCATTTTCCCTTAGCTGTGGCTCAGACTGGCTGGCTTTTCCAAAGGATTCTCCAGCTGATCAAGGCTGCATGCAGCACCCTTGGCTGTCCTGAACACGGTGTCTGCATTGATGGCCACTGCCTTTGACATGTAACACAGGAGGATGCCTCGTCTTCTCCCCAGGGAACAAAACTTATTTCTGCAATCTTATTTTTATATAAACACATTGCTCTGCTCTAACTTCTGGGTCATGTATTTATTTTCACCAAAATGCAGTATGTGCAATAGATTAAGTTATTATTGTTATTTGAAATATCATTTTAGTTGTAAGTAACAGGCTGCAGACAGCATCCCTCATGGGAAAATGACATTAGTAATGCTGAACATTTTCCAAAAGTTATTTATTTATTTATTTTTGAGGCAGCTGATGTTAGGAAGTGACCAGGCTCACATCTGGCAGCCTTTGCTACGAGAGTGATCATATTGCATGAATTACAGTTGGAAGCACACTGGCCTTGGGTCTGGTTTCTGTACAGGAGGAATTCCGCTGCTTATACCTGGTGTCTCATTGATGAAGAAGAAGAAATTTCCCTCATGAGACATTTAGGGAACATAAGGAAATTGGGAGCTGTTGCTGCATGTGAATCTATGAATATTCTACAGATGTTACAGATAATTTAATTCTAAAGATACCTGTGTTTAGGTGGTGTTGCCTTCCTAAAATCCACACTGGCTCATCAGTTTCTGGAAATTCTTCTAAGTAGTCCGACAAAACAGTGATCTGGTTTTCATACCTAGATAAAACTGAAAAGGAATACACAAAATTCAAACCCCATTTTATCCCCTTGTTCTTTTATGCACAACTTGGAGCTCTCAGACTGAACTAGTTGTAGCAAGTCTTTGCAGCCTTTGGGGCTTCTGAGCAGTGCTGCCAGCTGCTTTTAATTTTCTCCCTTAAAAGCTGTTCTGACACTGAAATATCCAATGTCTTGGTTTTTATTTAGACCCTCAGTGAGTGCTGAGAGAACACCAGGAATAACACCTTGATTATAAGCAGTCTCACTGAAGCCAGTGACAGAAGTTCAGGATGACTGCAGTGAGGATGAGATTTGATTCAAGATAATGAGGAAAGAAAAAAACAAATTAGGCACCACAGCTTGATCTGAAATGTACAAAAAATACAAATCAGAGCGATTATGGCCTCGTGCTTATTGGGAAGCATATGAAAAGTGTTAGCAAGACTGGGCTTTACTTTCCCAACTGGAGATTTGAAACACTTCAGAAAAAAACCCAGATGTATTAATGTTATTATTCAATACCACATCTATTTAGTAAAAAATAACAAATGATAATTAATACTACCAAAAGAAGACAGTCCAACCATTTTCTAGACCATTAAAATGGTGCTTTTTGGAAGAGTGAAACAACCTTTCAAGTGTAAAAATTAATGTAAAATAATTTATTTTAGACAATCTTAAGGAATATACTGCTAAAAAATCAGAACTTAAAAATGAAAGCAAACAATTTATCCTGCTTTTCAAGTAAGTGCACATATATCCAGTACAAAGAATGAATAACCAGCAGGTAAATATACATACACATATATATATATATATAAAGAGTAAGATTCCGTTTAAAAAAACATACATTCCAGCAATCAAAAGGGACCTGCACTACCCTCTGCCTGGAGCACCGGGGCCAGCACTGCCGAGCCCCGGCATTCACCGTCCCCGCAAGCAGTGGTTAAACACCACGACAGACTCCTCTAGGGCTGTCAGCTCAGCAAAACAACTTCTCTCACCGTGCTCTGCCTTCTCCGTCAGAAAAGCAGTCGCTCACCGCGCTTGGAAGACAAATTATCTATTTTTGGGTCCAAAGACTTAAGACACTCTCGACCCCCGAAATCCAACAGGAGACACCTGCGCCCCCTTTGCGGCCGCCTCTCTCGTCCCCGCTGCCGTACGACACCTCGGACCAACGAGAAGGCACCGCCAGGGTTTCTTTTCCCTTCCCGGGGTCTCCTTCCCCTTCCCGGCGCTCCTGCGCACGGCTCCCCGCCGAGCTGCGGNAGGAGGCACAACACAGCCGCGCCGCAGGGCGCCCTGGGAGCTGCAGTTCCACCGCCCGCCGGCAGCACACTGCCCTCGCGCCTATGAGACTACAAATCCCAGCAGCCCCGCGGCCTGAGGGGCGAGTGGACGGGCGGAAAGGCGTGATTGGCTGGACTGGGCCCCGGCGCCCTTCTGATTGGTGGCGCGCGGTCTTGGTCCCGCCCTGCGGGCGGGGAAGGCGCGGCGGCAGCATGGAGGGTGCGGTGTCGGACGTGGCCGTGTGTAACCTGGCGTTCGCGGGGCGCCTTGAGGAGCTGCGGGTGCTGCTGCTCCGCGACAGGGCCCAGGCCACGCGGGCCGACCAGGTCAGCCGGCTGCGGCCCCAAGCGGCCTGGGGGCGGCTCCTGCCGGCCGCTCCCCGTCCTTGCCCCGCTCACCGTTTCCCTCCCGCAGGATCACCGCACCGCGCTTCACTGGGCCTGCTCGGCGGGACATACGGACGTCGCAGACCTCCTCCTCGGGCTCGGCGTCCCTGTGAACGATAAGGACGATGTGAGTGCCGCAGCCCTACCCCGGTGCGGGTGAGGGAGCCGTAGGCCCCTGTGCGGGGCGGTCCGGGTGTGCAGGTGCCGCCGGAGCGCGTTGCTGTCATGGTTTCAGCCGCAGAGGTGCCCTGACAGCGGCCGGGGGCAGCTGCCGGAGCCGCTTGCGCGGCTCCCTTCCTCCCTTCCGTCCTCTTCCCCTTCTCCCGTCATCTGGTGCGCCCAGCGCGGTATCTGGTACTTAGAAAAGCCTAGGCTGCTCTGTGCGCTGGGAAGGCAGGATGAAGTATTCCACAGTTCGTGTGGAAATAGGCGTGAGGAGGAGATTTGAGTCCTGCTTATTGTCCAGGAATTTTAGGAGAACTCTTCTTATGAAGGAAGTTGCAAAACCAGGTGTGTTTGGGTGGTTGTTGGGGTTTTCATGTTACCTTTGTCTCAGTGTGATCTCTCAAATGTATTATGCCAAATTATGAGGTACCCTGAAGATTTCTCACATTGGGGAAGGCATTAATAAAGCAGGTGCGGGTTCAGCGATTTCACAGTTGGAAAGGAGATGGTCTGTCTGCTCCTGTTCTAGAGAAAGAGTTGGAATATTTGCATCCATTACAAAGCATCCTAAATGTCATCCATAAAGAAGGAAATGTCTCATCAGTTTAGAGAGTAAGATATGGAAAAGGTTGCAGAAACTTTTGAACACCCTTTTCTACTACTCCTGTTTGTTCTTAAAAAGGCACTAGTGTAAGTTCTGCAGGGACAGAGTGTTCTGCAAAGATACCATGCATAACTGCATAGCAGAAGTGATTTCTGTCATTTAACTGGCAGCTTTTTCCAGGTACTGAATGCAGGCATGTAAGAAGACATGAGCCTTGTCTCTAGTGAAAATCAATAATGCTTAGCTTTACACTGGTAAGAGTATATACGGTGTGAGTAGTTCAGGTTTGGGTTATGCATTATCATGTTTTTCTGCCTGAAACTCACGGTTTGAATAATGTGGATTTCTTCTTGCCTCTGTAGGCTGGTTGGACTCCCTTGCACATTGCTGCTTCAGCAGGCCGTGATGAAATTGTGAAAGCCCTCATTGCTAAGGGTGCTCATGTAAATGCTGTCAATCAGAATGGCTGCACGCCCCTGCATTATGCAGCCTCCAAAAATAAGCAGGAGGTATGTTTACCTAAGCTACTGGAGCTGGTGGTGCTCTTGGAAGAAAGATTTAGGTATATTAATTTCACATCCTCCTTCCCCACTCCTTTTTCTTTCTACATACTCAGATTGCAATCATGCTTTTGGAGAACGGAGCAGATCCGGATGCAACAGATCATTTTGAATCCACCCCGTTACACAGAGCAGCAGCCAAAGGAAACCTAAAAATGGTACAGATCCTTGTGCAACACAATGCAACTGTGGATATACGGGACTCTGAAGGGAATACTCCTCTGTAAGTAATTTTTTATTTTTATTTTGCTTAATATAGCATAATCTCTGTGAAATGAAACTCCATTACTTCAGTGTCTTTTTTTTAATTTTTCACTGCGTCAAAATACTCTCTTGCTTCACATCCCTGTGCAATTACGAAGTATTTCAGAAAGTCATACTTTGTATTTTGCCTTAGTGTGTCTGTACATGCATACTTTAATTTGTGTTACTGCATCTACTTAAAGAGTGTGGAACACCTTTTGTATTAATCTGGAATACATTGGTTGCTGCTAGAGGGTAGAAAGTGAGCTAATGACATCAGAGTCAGAGGAAACTGGTCTTGCAGGCTGGTCTACTCTGTCCTGCCAAGCAAGAACTCATTTTAGAAGCTTTGCTTCACCTCTCTAAAGAAAATAAGTTCCAATTGAAGTACAATCAGCCCAGTGTTTGTTGTTGGCAAAACCACAATGGAATCCAGATTTTGCTGTGAATAAGATCAAGCAGTATGTTTTAGCTGTACATAAACCCCAGTATGGCCCTGGAATGCACACAGTTCTTCCTAGGACACTGTGCCAAATGGAAAAAAGCATTTGCTGCATTTGCAGTAACTCATTACTTCACATTATTTTTTAGCATCAGATGATTTATTTCTCACTTTCAGTTTAATAGAGATTGACATTTTCCCTTCTCACCATGGATTATGTTCTCTTTAGCTTTGCTGACTGCAGAGCCAAATCCTAACCCAAAGAACTGTCTTAACATTGCAAGGAGAGCAGCAGGAGGAATGCTGTTGAGTTGCTTAATGACAGCAGAGGGACTGAACAGCAAGCTTTGGAATCTGTCTAGGTAGTTGGCTGCTTGTGGATTTGTTGTTTTCAGACATATCTCCCCCCAACATTCATGCTGTCATTTTGACATGGCAAAATTATTGCTCTTTATAAGCTTGGACAGTTTAACAGTGGCTGTGTGTTTCTTGTTCTCACTGCAGTCATTTAGCCTGCGATGAAGAGAGAGTGGAGGAGGCAAAGCTGCTGGTGTCTCATGGTGCAAGTATTCACATTGAGAATAAAGAAGAGCTGACCCCACTGAAAGTGGCAAAGGGTGGCCTGGGAGCCATCCTTAAAAGAATGGTGGAAGGCTAGAGGGGCTTCCCACTTGAGTCTCTCTCCTGTTGCACTTCTATTTAAGACTGCAAACTTCATATTTTGATAGTTCAGCTAGGATGTCATGTATGGTATCAGCATGGTAATGAAATGTTTTTATTGAAGCTGTCCTTCAAGTGCAGTGCCAAAGCAACTCTTTGTACTTCCTGTTAATTAAATAGTTTGCTGATTTTAAAGTATTTTTCAATATCTTGCAGTTTTCTTTCAGTTTACAGTGTGATGTGTATAAATGTGGTATTCCTGCTATTCCAGATCCCAGTTTAGAATTAGTTCTTTCAAGAAACGGGACCAAAAATGTTGTAACCATCTAAAGGCAATTTTTATTTTCTTCTAGAGTATTTTTTTTCTCTTAGCCTTTGTGATTTGTGCGTGGGGTTTTGTTCGTGTTTTGTGGGTACTCGATTGTCTTTCTTCAAAAGATTCTAAGCTACACTGTATTTCTCTTTGTAGAATGCAGTTTGCTCAGTTACTTAGATAATTGTATCCATTTTTGCTACTCTTGGTGTAGTAAGTGAGATCTGAGTGTTTGAAGCTTTTCTGTTGTTACTGATTGTTATCCTGTTTTTCTCTGAGTCTTTAAATACATGTATTTGATGAAGTGCACTGGACTGCTTGCAGAATGCAGGCACAGATTCAGGGTTACCTCTGCAAATACACTGTTTTACAATGTATGGCTCTGGAGACTCCTCTGGGATGTACTTTGACTTCAATATTTCTTCCTCTTGCTCCTTCTGTAGGTTCCTTTTTCTGTTCTCTTTGACTCTCATATGCAGCGCTGACACTTGCAGTTTACCATCTTATTTTATAACAGAAACCTGGTTTAATCTTTATTTACTCATAGCAAATCCTGATATTAAGTTATTACAAGGCAGAGCTAATAAGGCAGAGTCTGAAAAGTGATTTCCTTTCCTGATGTTGAGAAGATCATTTTTGACACCAGCGGATAGATTTCCCCTTGAACAAAGGATGAAATTCTGTGAAATAAAGAACTTTCTTAAACAACAGTCTTTGGTATTATAAAACTTTATTAAACTTACATGTAAGAAAACCAATATTTTCTAAATAGCTTGTATGTTTGGGATGTGAACAGCAAGTGAGATGAAACCCTGCTATCCGTTACACAGTATGGAAATGCAACATTTGATCTTCAGCCTCAAGGAAAGGGTGAAATGCAAGCTGACCATTTCTACAGTTTGACTTACAGGGATTAAGGTAATGCAATTTATTTCGATAAGCAAGACAGAAACTTACACTCAAACAAAAACCTTCACCAAGGACTTTAAATGTATCTTAGAATACAAAATTGTAGGTTAAATTTCACTGAGGGGACTCATTAAGAGCAGAAAGGATAACTTGCCTGTGCAGTAAACTTTGGCCATGTAGACCTTGGTTGAAGGAGGAACCTGAATGAGTAAATGTTTCTTATATATTGCACAGGCATTGCTGAAAATTTGATTGGAGAGCAGCTGAAGCTAAGAGTTCTGTGTTCATTTTTGATCTCTGTATAGCCAAAAAATCCTGCCACAGCTCTGTAGCTTTGTAAATCCGCTTCCTTAGGGGATGGTGGCTTGAATGTTGGCTTAATATCTGGTGTCTGTATTAATGATCCCTTCTCCCTAGGGGAAGATAAATGGGCCATGCAGCAAAGACTGTTGGAACATCTAAAGCAAATTCTGAAAAATGTTTCTGCATTCTGCATAGCTCTACAGGGTTTTAGAGCTACACACCGTGAGTCAATAGCTAATTTGACTTGTGCTTTGCCAAGAGTATCAGTGCAAAGCTAGGAATGGTGCCCCATCATTTTTAATAAACTTTAAATAAACTCCATGATGAGAACAAACATCTGCCAGAAGGCTTACAGAAAACACACTATGGTAAGAAACTCCAAATAATGTTATTTTCCTTACATCCTTACTCCTGGCAGCCTGTTTTGCATTTTATTTTGCCTTTTTACTACCATCTAACTAACCATGCTAACTACCCGCACTGGTGGTTAGAAGTATGAAAGGAATCATTAGTCAAGAATGTGGTCGATTGTTCCTTTGTTTTATATGAAAACATTAACATAACTTGAGCAATTTCTCCTTTTTGAACAAATATAAAACCTGTGTTGTTCTAGGAAGACGGTACTATCTGTAAAAGGTACTGACAACTTCACCAGCATAAGCTCCTATCTTACTGTAGCAAGTTACATAAGGAATACCAGCAGATAAATGTGTGGAAGTGAGATGAAGGAAAGATTAAAAGAAATATGACCACATAATAGAGTCCCCTCTTCAATCACAATAGTGCTGTTGCAGAGATGTGGAAGTTGGAAAGGTGTAGCAGTAAGAAAAATGTGACTAGAATACCTGTATGCAGGAGATGGCTTTAAAAGAACTAATACAGCTATAGTGGTGACATGAAGACATCTATGTTTTCCCATGAAGGGCAAGAGTAAGAGAATGCTTAGGAATGTCAGATAAATTATTTTAAATTATTGCTGCTGTCAGCCAAGCTGGGGGCTCCTATGGACCAATAATTGATTTGAATTATATCATCAGGAAACACCTTCAGGAAGAAATAGCACCCAAAGAGCAGCAGGTACTACTGACTGTTTCCTTGCTGTTTCTGAGTGTGTTTAATGTCATCATCCTGCAGGTTTACACAACTTGGCTGTCAGTATCAGACATTTTCAGTAAGCTGCTCAACCTGGATTGGAAGGATGCAAGTTAGGAATTTGGCCTGGCACAGCTGCCAGAAGAGTCAAGAAGAGCTGCCTGATTAAGGAGACTTCTGTATAGATCCCGATTTGAGATTTACCCTGGTTCTTTTGGGGAGAGAGGAGTCTGAGGATTCACTAGTACAACATGACAGTGGTGGTATTAGCAAGGGTGTGACCCTCACAGTCTGACACAAACAGTTTTTAGCTAAAATAGTGTTAGAAGAACACCATTAATGCTCTTTTACTCTGGAATGAAGCTAATCACTAGGACACACCTATCGAAAAATATTTGGAAGCCAGAAAACTGCGAGGAAAGGGCAATGAATACAGTTATGCGTGAAGATCCAAAATAAATCTTAACTACGATCTCATGCCTTACATCCTTAAATGTTGCTGTATATTTTTCTTTTTTCCTTTTTCCTTTTAGCTTTTCTTTTTTTTCTTTTTTTTTTTAAATTTTTTTTGATCTCACTATCTTGATAAACACACTTAGATCTGTAGGAACTGAACCTGAAAATTTTAGTCCAGAAATCTTAAAGATAAGTGTTGCATATAACTAATGTTTATAGTCTAGAAACGGTCACCAAAGGATTTATGAATATTAGCTCCTATGAAAGACTTAAGTGCCAAAAAGCTCCAGATCCCTGAGCCAGATATGTTTTCCTGCAGTGCATGAGACTGAAACCAGTGTCAGCCTGTGTCAGCAAGGCTGTGGGTCTGTATTTACATAAACTCCATGGTCCTTGAGCTCTTCTGAGAGTATTGTCTTTGCCTTTTTGGAAAACTGAGTTTGTGTAACCTTAGAAAGGAGGCCCAGAGAGGAGTGTCTAGTGGCCCAGGTATGTGTGGTTCAATTCCCTTTTCTCCTTCCAAGAGGGTGCTCATTACTCGATTGTTGGTTGTTGGTGTGCTTTGCACCACTTACCTCCCCTCTTGATGCTTTCACCTATAAAAGATAGTGTTACACTGGGATAAGAGACCAGAAGAAATGTGGCATGAGTTTGTTGCTCAGTGGGTAGGACTAGCCTGGAAATAGATTTAAATCATCTCAGGCAGAGGAAGCAATCAAAACTCATGTGCTGTATAGAAGGCAGTGTCTCTCCTAAGTTTTGAAAGCAGCTGTATTTGTGTAATGAGGAATGTGATGCTGTGCATGCCTATTGGAACAAGCCTTAAAAAGGATTTAGATCTCCAGCTCCTGTTGTGTAGAACAGTCATTTGTGTCTGAACTGGGTACCCAAATGCCAGTTCCATTAAACTGAAAACCAGAATTGCTGAAACATGCAACTCTGGCATGCTGGTGCCCTTGGGAACTTTAAGCCGAGAAGGTCACTGTTAACAGAATGTTTTCCATGTCAGGCAGCAACAGGGTAAAAGTTTCCAGGATACTTTTTTTTTAGCTTAAGTGGAATTCAGACACACAAGATTTCATTGGCTCAGGTCTTAACATCTTTCAGCATTCTGATGACGTTAATGTAACTTCTTTTTACTTCTGATGTGCAAAATCAATTCCTTTAAACACTGCAATGTACTGGCCATGATTGCTGTTTTTGGTGCACAGGAAGCAGGTTGGCCAACACTGTTTCTGGAGAAGGCTGCTATGGTTCTGAACTGTGTGGACACCCAGAATTACTGGTAGTTGACTGGAAAGCTCTTACTTTGACAAATGCTTCAGCCTATTTGCTAATTAGTTTTGCAAAATAGGTTGGATAAATGTAGATGATACTCTTTGTATTTAAATTTTTGTACAGTGTAACTAGATAATAAAAGAAATTTGGTTAGCTTTAAAGGCCAAATCTCCTGCTATTCACAAAGTGCCTGTGTAACAGACCCTTTTCAATCCACCCCAGTGGCTCACAATACAAATGCCTGTTTAAGTTTTAGTCATGCTTCTATGTTAATTCAATGACAACAATTTTTGTATAAAGGGGTCCAGAGGTGACCAAGAAAACTCTGTTAAGTAAACTCTAGGCTATTTCTTCTTTTTCTGCTTCTTGCTTCTCATCATTTTCAGGTGTTGCAGGAGATGCTGTTTCATCAACACTTGGGTATTCATTTGTAGCATTGCTCAATGGAACTGTGGTCGCAGGAATGTTTTCTTCATTGGGTACCTGAACATAGTCTGCATTGGATTGTTTCTGAACCATTTCTCTGCAGGAAGACAGGATTAGGATTGTGATCTCACATGTTGAAATCCCACATGCACTAGAGTCTTTCAAAAGAGTGAATCTTTGTATTTGCTATCTGAACAGTAACCCCCATGTTATTACGACTGTTCCAAGATTGTGTGAAAAGGTTACAACACCACGGGTGCTGAGACAAAAAGAGTGACAGCATATTAGCTAGAAAGACATTTGCATTGCTGGTTTAAGAATTAGAATAAAATTTTAGTATGGGAATAGGATTTTAGTATCGGAATAGGATTTTAGTATGTTCAAATGTTATGCCAGGAAAGTGGAATGGGAAACTGAGCGCTGGTATTGTCTGAGGAGGGATAGGAAAACTCACTGCTTGGTGTGAGCTTTCTGGGAAATTTCATGCAGATCTGCAACGGGTGTCCCATTGAAGCGCATAAAAAATAGAGTTCAGTCAGAAAAGAATTATGAAAAGACTTGAATCTAGAAAAGTAATATAAAATATATTTAGTATTTTAGAAAATACAGAAATATAGAAAAATATTTTTAGTAACAGGTATTAATTCCATTTATCTTATCAAAACACTAATAAATCAACTCCCAATATTGAAGCATTTTCACATGGTAAAAAATATCAGATGCTAATAGATTAATTAAATGCAGTAAGATTTATTAGGATCTAAGTACAAAACTAGATGTTAATGCTACATTCATTGAAAGCAGAAATCAGGTGCATGAGTGACTGATCACTTGTCTGGATTAGCAGAATTCCATATTAGGAAGTATTAGACCTGTGCTACAGTGAAGTCACAGGTTTTTTCTGGCTTCAACTGCATGTAGTTACTTAGCATTTAACATCAAGGGGCTGAATACTGTCTTTATAGTGCATGAGATTATCCCTATTCTGAAGATTTGGCAATTTAAGGGAAAAAGAGCAACCAAAGTACAGAGAAGAAAACATCTCCAGAACAGGATCAAAATGGATATTCTGGGTTCCATTCTGTTGTCTAAACCTTGTGTTTCCTGCAATCTGGGATGCCTTGGAGTATCCCAAGTGTGTAACCTGTGATTTCAGATAGCACTGAACTGAGCCTTCTCTGTTTAAATCCCAGTAAATTTGGTGAGGTGACCCTTAGCTGCTCTTTCTTGTTTTACTTCCTCCACCTGCTTTTAACAGACCCCATTAACTTTAAATATAAAGAGCTGATTTTTTAACGTGCCACTTTAGCTTGTGTTGTTTAAAAGCATTTACTTCATTGTTTTAGAAACTCCTAAGTGGTAGCTGCCTGTTAAAACAGGGAAGAGGGCAATGGCAACTTCTGTTAAAAGAGCAACAGGTAAAAAGTCCCCCAAAAGCAGATGTTCACTCTGGAAGTTTTCTCAAAACTTGTATTATGCATTTTACTTTAATTCTGGATTATCAGAAGTGCTTTACAGAAATAATTGTCTTAAAATGAAGCAAACAAATTCTTACTGCATCTCATTATTTGGTGACTTCCTATTTTTTGCCTTCTTGGTTAAGATCCAGACGATAATGCAAATGATAGCAGCTGCCAGAATTGCTCCAATCAATGCTCCAGCAACAATACCACCATCTGAATCTGGAAAGAGAAAAAAAAATTACTTGACCTTTTAAAAAGTAGTAGTATAGCAAAATCCCACGGAAATTTAGTGCAGGAGCCTTTAGCAGAAAGAAGGGATTGGATTCAGAGAACTCTTTCCAGGAGGGTGGCCAAAGATTCTCTAGTAAAGTGAGAGCTCTCTAGGAGAGTGAGAGTGCTTGGGTGGTCTTTGCTGCCTCCTTTCTCGTTGGGTAGCTCCCTATTCCAATGCACTCTCTGTTTATGCCTGGCTAAGGGAAACATTGGCCTGTAACACTGACAATAGGTAAAAGCCTTTGCTTTTCAGTCATTGCAAACACATACTGAAATCCAGGTTGCCTTTATTTCTGTCTTTCAGCTAGTGGTCACATCTACAGTGCCCTAGTCCTTGTACTACCACATTTCACTGATGGTTGTAATTTCTGGGGTGGGGAGACCTCAATGGGACTGTTGGCTGGAAGAAATTGCACAAAACTCCTTGTCTGTCTGTTCTCAGTAAAGGCTCTGCAGTCAGAACCAGGTCCAGCTCCTGGGCATATTCAGTCAATTTTCTAGGTCAGTGTAAATTCTGGGCATGCCTGGATGAGAACTCCAGAGCTCTCCAAATCTTGTTCTGTTCTTACTTGAAAAAAAATAAATCTAAGCTTCAAAGTTGTTAGAGAATTTTCCTGCAAGCTGTGGATGTCCTCCATCAAAGATATGATTACTGTCATGCATTCCACTTACATTTTGCTGTTAGGTCAAGCTCACAGGTGCTGTTCCCCAGGATGTTGCTGGCTACACACCGATAGTAGCCAGTTTCAAAGGTGGTGAGGTTGCCAAGGTAAAGGATGCCAGAGTTCATATCTGTGACAAGCAGGGAGCAGGGACGTGTTACTGTTTGTATTCTGTAGAGGTGAACAGTTCTCTGTATTGGGTAACACAGCTATTCAGATATTAGAAAAAGGTTTCACCAATTATTGATTTATTTGGGTGGTTTTTAATACTTTAAATATGAAATGTTTATCTTTCTTGAAAATTGCTCCAGTGGATTCTGTGGGAGTGTATTAGAAGACCCTACTCCGCCAACAAGTCTGGCTGATGTTTTAACCATGCTGATACTGTGGTTGTCTGTGTAACTCCACAAATGAAAATGTAAGAGGTGTAGAAAATTTTTGTGAAGGAAGGATGTGCTAGTACTTGAATGACAAATTGATTCAACTTAAATTCACTCAAAGTTTCAAGGAAAGAGAATTGTAAAGGCATAAATATTTCTCACCTTTTAACAATTTAAAGGCACAGACAGGACTTCAACATTTTTTATTAAATAGAAAACACGTCCTGTGTTTTTGACAGCTGTCAGTCAATTTGAATAAATAAAAATAAGATTCTGTGACATTGACCATTGGAAGAGGAGGATAAATTTTAATTAGCCTATGTGATACACAGCATTTGAAATGCTGGAATTTCAGATCCTGAACATGGTATAGTAGTCCTGTAGTTACGTACTACGTTGTTCTGTCACAGGCTTGAGAGTATTCTCATCGACTTTGTACCAGTGGTAGGTGGGGCGAGGCAATCCCTCTTCACAGTTGCATAGGAGGTAGATTAGATGGCCTTTTTCAGGTGTTCCTTCTACTTTGCAGAACGGTTTTGACGGTTTGACTGTAAAATAAGAACAGACACATCGGGAGTGCGTACCAGGGCTGCAAACATTCACCTCAAGTTCTGGTACCATGCTGCTCTGAGCAAAGAACTGAACCCCATCTACAGATTTCCATCCAAGAGCAGAGTCTCACTTGTGGAACTGACCAAAGGCTCTCCCATTAAAAAATTGAATAATATTATACGTGGCCTAGGATACAGTTTTATTACCTTCCATTTGCATACTAACTGTTATTAGGGAGGCGTTGAGACAAAGATTATCAATTATTTTCATTTTAATGGGCCACTCACTATTCACCATACACCATTCTGCCACATAGCAGCATCATTTTCTTTAGAGACATGGCAGGAGCTTTTCCACAGAGAGGGAGAGGATCAAGGCCTGATTCTTTCAGTATATTAACAGTTGTGAAGGAAATAGATCATATAGTTATGTTAAAAATATATCTGTTTTTACATAATGTCCTCACTTTGCACAAAAGGGAAGATTTTGTCTTCACTTACACCCATTGTTTTTCATTTCTTAGCTACAGATATGCTTTAGAGCACTGTCAAGGAAACTACCAGCAATGAACACAGCCCAAACCAACAACTTTTCTTGGTTTTCATGTGAAAAGTGCAATCTTTAACTCAACTGCTCCAAGATTTACTATTTATTTTGGGAGTTTTAGATGAGAATTATCAGTAGTACTTTGATTTTTCAGGAAATGAGTTTACATATATCTTTTTCTTATTCCTGAAAGATAGGCAAGTGATGTTGGAATCACGTTCCCATATGTCTGTGATTTGTCACTCTGAGCAGGTATAAATTCTCAAGATAAAAGGAATTATTAGGCAGGGTTAGTACAATCTTCTATCTTATTAGGAAATAAAATATCTCATTCCACTGCTTTTCATCCTTTATGTTCTCCCTGTTCATGATTGAACTATTACTTTCTTCCATGCAAAACAGACTTTGTACTACTTTCATCTAACACATACTAATGATGCCTTTTTCCTGGTCTTAGAAAACAAAAGCCAGACACTGTTAAGGGGGAAAGGGGTCTACCTTGGTATTTCAATAAGGATCCTTATGTGCACCGTTCGCCAAGGTGGGATGCACCACAACGCATACCCACAGTAAATTGCGTATATATAAATTTATAGACCTTACAAATTAGCATATCTAACAAGGGTGCCCAATAAGGAGGGCTTGGGTAAATGGTGTGATATTTGGCCCATCCATTGAATACCCTCCTGGATGGGCCAAATCTCTAGTTTACAGGGTATGTTCTAGAAGGGGACCTTGGCTCCCCAAGATAGTAGGATGTTTGGTCTCCTGGCTGTGTGGCTTCTGGGATGTTTGGTCTCCTGGCCTAACAGAATACTAGGACTATGCTAAGTTATCAGACTTCAAGAATTACAAGGATGCATGCTAATACTTGTGGACACATAAAAGCTATATAATAGGTATATAAACGAAAAGGCAAAAAATCATCTTGGCATCACTAAGTTTCTAGAGATTTTGGGAATCGATGTGAGCCAGAAGTCTTGGGCTGTGCTGCTGCCTCTCCCTAGATTTACTCAAGTCACCATGATCAACATTAGGTAAAATTAGCAAATTTTTGGACTGTGCTGGGGCTGCATGTAATGGTTTCAGTGAGAAGTTGTTCACTCCCAGCTAAAACGGTGTTTTATGTTAATCAAGACTAATATCACTTTGTTTTCCAGTATGAAAAATGGAGTGAAGTTGGGTAATTCCAGCTGCTCTCTTACCTTCTTACATAAGGTACTTTTTGAAAGCACAAAGTGACTCTGAAGGCCAGTAGTGGGAGAATGAGATTTGACTGCAGTTCAGGCAAAGGAAGCTGTGGAGTGGAAGCAGGTCAGCTGTGGCTGGAAGCTAGAGGGCACCCAGGCCCTGCCTGCCTCCGGAAACACTGCAGCAGTGACTCAGGGAGCTTCCCTCTGCATCATGGGCCTTGTTTACCACAGCCTGTTATTCCCTCTGGCCCTATGTATTTTCAGCTGTGAATTCAGTGTTTCATAACACGGGAAGAAAACGACAATACAGCAAGAGAAAGGGAAGGCACTTACCCAGCACATTGACAATCACAGATTTTTGACTCTGTCCAGCATCACCCTGAGGGCTGAAAACTTCACAGGTGTAGGAACCAGTGTCTGAGGGCTGCATGTTGGAGATTGTTATTGATGCATTCCCTGGACTTGTTGAAGCTGTTATCCTGTTCTTAAATGCTCCATAGGAGTAAGACTGGCCTCCTGAATAATAATAGATCTGTGATAAAGAAACAATTGTTAGTTTAATAACAAAAGATCTTCTTGCTACTTTGTTTGGTACTCAGAATATATTTGATTTCTGATTAAAGCCTTTCTTGCCTCCTCCCCAAATAAAGCAGAAATGAAAACATGGCACACTTGAATACATATTTCTAAAGGTTCTTAAAAGACAAGCTTTTCAGAAACGGCATTTTAAACTGTGTGATTGACAGTAGTTAAATCTTTGTGGATACTCCCAGCACAGACTGATACATTTGCAAAAACAAAGGTGAGACCATTGATCATTATATGACAATTCTATGAAAAAATGCTAAGTCATGCACAGAGAAAATTAGTATTAAGGGGAGCACTGATAATTTGTCATAGCGTTAATAAGTGGATCAGTAGAAGATTATGACAAGGATGGACCTGTCATTGGAAAAAGTGGGTGGTTGCAGAGCTTTCCAAATACAGAATCTGGCAAACAGAACTGAAATGAATTCACAAGACAAAGGTCTAAGCAAACAAGCACCTGATCTGTTGGCAGTAAATTTGAAAGCCATAAGGATGCAGTACAAGAACAGAGAACAGTCATAACACATGCAATTAGAGCAGCCATGCTGTTCTTGTTTGTGTCATCGGCATTGTCATGGGCTATCTTGGTTGTTTGAACTTATACCAGGGAGGAAGTAAAGAATACCTGCCGGCCTCAGTGCTTGGGGCAGTTCCTATTTGGGATCAAGAAGTTCCCCTTTTACTAAATAGTGAAAAAAATGTTCTGCCAAATGCTAGATAAATGTTTCTAAGGAATGCAGCATTTCATCCCAATAAAAATTGCTGATTTAACATTGACTGATTTCACTGACTTCAGTAGCATTGATTGCTCTTAGCAGCACTGTGGAGTAGAAGTGGCCTCATAAGCCCAAACTCGTTGTCTGCTGATGGAAAGGAGAGGTAGAATTCTGTTTATTGTGAAGCCTGGATGGCAGTCCAAGCCTTGGGCTCTGAGTCTGTTTAGGAACTGCAGTATCTCATCTGCTCAGGGGTAAATACAATAATTTTCAAGGAGTACCTGCCCTCTGTCCAATCTAACTCTGCTCTGAAACCAAGATCTGGATGAATAAAGATGTGGAAAAGCTAAGATTCATTTATTGTTTTTCTGAGGTGTTAATGATAGTGTTACATGAAAGTGATAGTATTTGGGATAGGCAATATGTTCCCCCAGTGTCTACATGCCCAAACTAGGCAAAGTGAGTGGTTCCAGCACACTCAGTAATTTTTTCAAACTGGTGAGAGGTGACCATATAGAATTACAGGTTGTGACCCAAATAGATCTAACATTGTTCCTACTGGCAGTATTCCAGAATCATCAGTGTAAATGTATTTACTGAAGTTGAAGTAACAGCATGTTTTTTTAATGGAAATAGTGGAAAAACACGTGCAGGAAAAAGCTTCACAGACTCCTCTTCACAGGCCATTCTCACTTGACTAGTACCAAAATTTCCTTTTGGTCAAAGTTCTTTGCCTTTTAGGGATACTGCAGATCCCCAGGCAAGAAGTATAATTTGCTTTACTTTGCAGATTACCTGATTGCATTTTGAATTAAGAATATTTATTCTTAATTCTATTTATCCTCCCTGATATGCTGTTGACTGAAGTCTTTAAGAAATGTTATCTAAAAGCCTTTATTAGCTTAAGGCAAAGTACACCCCAAAACTGTCAGAGCAGAGCTGGTTTATGCAAAGATATGGCTTTGAAATGGAGGTCAGAACCCAGGTTGCAAAGCACCAGCAGCTCTGGGGCTGCAGCTTGGCCCCATCTCAAAAGCAAATTTGCATACTCCTCAGCCAGACTTTATCTTTCCCTGCCCCAGGATTACAAACACCAGGTACAATTGATGCAGGGCTCTGAACACCAAAGCATTCCCAAGGTGTGGAACACTGGTGTTACAGTGGGGAAGCATAAGAGGTCCAGGGTTAGCTCAGTGACAGACCTGGTTAGAAAGTCTGCTGAAGCTGGATACTCCTCCCAGTTTCTATTGTGTGCATGCAATACCATCAGTTTTAAAACTGATCTTATGCTTTTCAAATGTCTAGAGATTGCAAAATGTCTATTGCAAAACCAGAGTCTGGATGGACACACTGTATTCCCTGTGGAAGGAGAGTGTTCAAAATAAGGAGTTTGGTTTAGAAATTTCACTCATCAAAAACGTTGTCTTCCTGGAATTACAAAAACACACTGGCACATTAGTCTCATTCTACATTTGTCTGAGTGTGAGTAATAGAAGAGCATTATTTATCACTGTTTCTTGTGAGAGTCTGAAGTTACAAGAACTGCGACTTCTGGCTTCAGACTCTTCCGAGGCTGATGCCCCTGGATAGCTCTCAGTGATGGGCTGAATTTCCATCTCCTCTCCATCAACTGCACCTGTTGGAGTAGGGCAGTGAAAGGCGTCCTATCAGCTCTCTACACTAATGTGAAATTAAGCTCTACAATGATTTAAATGAAGTAATGTGTGTTTTGCTGCAGCATGAGAGGAGTGGCAGGACCATCATACCCTATTAAAGGCTTGATTGCTGGAAAAAGGGGTTAAATTCTACTCAATCTACCTCAGAGTGATCTGGGATTTGTGTGTGAGTAAAGAGTAGCAGAAGGGGTCCACTGAATGCTCATTTAGCTACAGCACATCTTCCTGGGAATAAGACTGGCACTGCAAGTCTTAAATGCAGTCAGGGCATGCCAGTAAACACTGTAGAGGAGCAAGTGCTCCTTGGTATATTTGAGCTGGAGTCAGGGTGAATTACGTGTTCAAGTCCTCATATAATGCACTGAAAAATTAATCCCCTGTGTTCTCTCTTTCTGAGTCAATGAATGCAGAGAAAACATTTTGCGTATACTGTTAAATCTGAGGCAGGTGTCAACACAGCAGAGAGTATTTCTTCTCTTCACAGATTCAAACAGAATCTTTCTGGGTCTTTTTTTTCGACCATGAACATAAGGGCAGTGAAACATTCTCAGGCAATGCCTTCAGTTCCTCTGCAGGCTCCTGCCTGTTCTCTGTCCTCCCTGCTTGATGCTTATCTTACTGGCTCTGGAGTTCATTGCCTAAAGGAAGGTGGTAAACACCAAAAAGGCTGAATAATGTTCTGATTAATTACAGAGTGTATATCTTGTCCCAGAGGTATGATTGGATTGTGTACAAAAGAAATTTCACTTAAGAGGAATATGTTTCAATTAATTGGCTGTGAATTCATAGGCCATTTTAAACAATACACTCAAAATGGGTATTTTAAACTCTGGTTCAAAGAGGTTTTATGCTGTCCTTGAAAAGCTGATTTGTGGCTTTCAGAAAACTGAAATGAAAATCTTTACAGAAGTGTTTCTGTTTCGATTCAAAAGTAAAAAAAACGTGTTTTCTGTTGAAGATATGGAAAGATTTTTGGTTTTGGGAAACTGCCAGCTAATGTTTCCTCCTACAGACACATATCTCATTGACATTTCTTTCCATTTTCCCTAAAATGTGTGTATGGGAAAACTGTATATTTAGTCAATGGCAGACTTTTTCTGGAAACCTTTTTAATCTGGTGTGATAAATATATTTTAAGTGCACCATATTGAATGCAAAAAAAAAAAAATACAAAAGAAATCTGCTGTCTTTCCTTCAAACAATAACCTTTTTATGTCCTCAAGCAAATCATGAGCAGCTGTAGTGAAGTTGATGATTTACCAGAGTAGAAACAATATTGAGGGTGCATTAATGGTTGTTGCTCCTCCTTACCAGCTGGTTTGTTCAGGCAAGTTATTATATAATGGTGTCTTTTCACATTTCATGGAAGCAGCTGCCTGGGTGACTAATCAAACATCTGACAGAAAAAGGAGTGGAGATTATCACTTCTAGAAGTGTTGTCCCTAATAACTTCATAATCTGAGACACTAGTTTCTGCTAAACAGCAAAGTTGCCCAGAAGACATCTCCCTGACCTTAGAAAGGGTTGCAGTTCAGGTTGTTCAACCTGTGGGCCAGGCAGAGCCTAGAGCTGCTGTCTCCAGCCAGCCATCCTTCCAGGCTTTCTGAGGCAGTGCTGTGGTTACCTTTAATGTCCACAGGAAGTTTCTTCTGAAGTGATGGTGTGGAAAGTATTTGCCTGCAGAGGAAGTAATTGGCAGAGCTGATGCTGAGTTGAGGACTTTCAAAGGCTGCCAGATGTTCAGCAGAATGTGAGGAACCCACCTACAGGTTTTCTTTGTACAACTTCTATAGAAAGATCTTCCTTAGGGTGTGAAGGGGGTGTGTGAAGAAGCAGGCAGGAAAGTAGAAGAAATATGCCTCTCTCTGCTTCTCTTCTTCTTGGGACAGGACAAATATATACTAGAATTTGCATAAATATGTGTCTTTCAGATGGCTTCAGCTGGACTCACTCATAATTTCCAGGTCAATGCTCCTCCCATCCCCATCTCCCGGAGTCACTGCATCACAATGCTGTACATGCCTAGTACTTAGGGATATCAAAGTTATAAGATGAGATGTACTTGAAGGTGCATTACAAAGTGTCCTGCTTAATCTCCACAGAATCCTGACTTCCTGACTGGGGGGCAGCTTCAGGACATGACCTCTTTTCCAGTACCTGTTTTTCCTCTCCAGCCTCTTCTCCCTTTCCCCCACCAGCACATGTAAAGCTCTAGCATCCTGTTGGATGACGTTTTTCTGATGGTTTCAGTGTGTGAATCACATTCTTTGCCTGGAGAGCTGGAAAGCTCCAGCGTCCAGAGTGCTGTCATTGGGTTGGTTTGTCATTTTCTGTTTGACATTTTCTCAAGCTACTAGAAAACTGAAGATATTAACAACTTTACAGGTTTGAGATCATGATCTCCTTTTGAATTCTGAAGACAGATAGAATTTATAAAATAACAACAAGGGAAAAAAATGTTCATCACTCCCTTAAGCATCTTACCACCTAATTAGAGAACAAATGCTGCACACTCAGAGTGTTAATGAAGGCCCAAAGCTCAGATTCTGAACTCAGCTAGCTGAGAATGCAAATGCTAGCGCATCTGTTGGTTTCTTTGACATGTGTCACATGACTGAGTCTGGGCCCAAAGCCCTTATTTCATCCACAGCTTCTTTTCACATATTTTTGTCAAAACTCTGATCTGCCAGAAGGTAGTAGGGATATTATAGACATATCCCTTACTGAGATTTTTGCATGGGGAATTGAGGATATTAACAATGACTAGAAATGTCTTGTTACAATAATGCATTGGTAGAAGAAGAAAGGGAGGGTGTCGGAAGCCTTTAGAGGATTAATCACTCAGCAGCTTTAACTGATGTGAATACATTGGAGGAGCAGCTCTTTCATGTTCTCACAGTATCATTCTTGTGGCTGAACTATTAGCTAATAACTCCTACAGTGCATCAAGCATAAACGTGTTTTCTTAGTGCATTTGGTATAACTGCTCTCCAGCAGTTATTATTAGATCTCAGTTTACATTGGGCTGTACCCTGTACTTCATGGTGAGACAAGAATCCTGCTGCAGTCAAAGAAAGTTTGGAATGGATGATTGCTGGAACGCTGAGCTGGCAGCTGAGGTGAACCCAATTCAGCTCAGTGTCCTCAGTATCCACCACATCTCAAAATGTTTTTATATTCTAGATAGGACATCCAGGATGATTTTTTTTTTTTCTATGTAAATATGTGGCCCCAAGTTTGGGCCATCCAGTCTTGCTCACATTCAGCCCAGAGGCTCCTGGTGGGTGCACACACCCTTCAGATACCCTTTGGGTAGAATATTCCTGAAGGTGCCAGTTCAGCCACCTAGAATAGGTGTGGGGAAAAAACCCCAACACAACAGCTACATCCAAAATAATTTTTACAGAGAAAAATGCAATGAAAAATAAGGTGAGTTAAAAATTCTGAATGATGCATCCGATTCAACTTATTTCAGTGGTGCTGGTTTTGAGATTTCAATACAGAGTATGAATACAGGTTTCACATTAGCACAAATCTAGTAGAAGCTATTTAGCTCTTTTTTCCCCCTTAAGATTATGGCGATTGTTTTCTTACCTTGTATCTCCAGCTACATCTTCCCCGTGCATCTGTCACATACACCATCTTTTGACAAAGACTGACTGACTTTTCATCCATACTCAGAATACCGTGACACGGGGAATGCTGTATTTGAGTAAAAATGTGCTGATCTGAGAGTTAAATGAGACTTTAAATGTTCCCCCAAAATCAAAGAGCCACTTCTCCACACAGCTCCCCACCTACCATCTGTGCTGATCATGAGGGCTGGGTGCCTCATGTTCAGTGTACTGTGCAGAAAGTATCTCAGGCCTTGATGACCGCAAGATGCAATAGAAGCTTATTGCTAAGTTTTACCTAAAATTAGGCAAACTAAGATTTAAGTCCAATGTTTGCTCCAAATACCCCAGTTATGACCGATTATTTTCTACTTGTCTGCACTTCCCTTTGTGATAACCACAGGCAGTCCACCATAGTCCCACTGACACCCAGAGTCACTCCAACTGCAGTAACACGACAACAGCATCTCCATTCCTCTGCATTGGAGGTGTTGCCTCTGCTTTCCATGAAGCTGCTCCTTACAGTGGCTGCTCAGTCATCTAAGTGCTAGATAAAACTCAGTTTTAAAAAATCACCTCTAGGCAAAAAGAAATGCTTATGTGTGAGAAAGGCCCTTTCAGAAAGTTTTCCTGTACTGCCTCTGGAGGTGCTTCACACAGGCTCATCTTCCTCATGGGCTGTAATGGACTGCTCTGCTCCCAAGCTGGTGTCCCCTGCAGCACTGACAGCCTCTGCAACACAGGATCCCAGGTGTCTTGTGGCTGAAAGCATGTGAAAGTGTCCCCTGAACTGCTCAGACTATATGGAGGAGAATTTGTTCTTTCAAAAGCTTTTATGGAAACCCCACACATACAGGGCTGGCTGGCCTCTGGCTCTCACCTGCGAGTGCCCACGGCCATGCCTTGCTTTGTGCTGGGAAGCATAGTTGAGCTGGCATTGGGACTAATGATAATCTGAATTTCTGGTGTCAGGGTGGAAGAAGCTGACACATTTGTGCTCAGGTTACTCTTCTTGCCTCTTTCCTCCTTCGGGCTTTCCCTCCTTGTCCCCTGTTGCTGACAAATGTACCACAAGTTCGCTTTTTTTCATAAGAAGATGATAGAAAATATCAATAATTCTGTTTTGCCTACAAGTAACAGGCATCCATGACCTTTACTCATATAGTGAATTTAAAATTTCAATCAAGAATCCTGCTCTGGGCACATCTTGTTTAGCCAAGTAGTGTCCCTGATCATTTCACTGACTTCAGCTGTGGGTGGCCTGGGCTGGAGGCTCAAGGTGTGGCCCTGGTTAGGTTCACGAGTTGTGTTTAGCTTTGCAAGGCTGCAGCCTTGCCTGTGAAGAGTCAACAGAGGCTTCAGCTTTCAAACATTTACTTAGGTGCTTTACACTGAGGCCGGATGAGTGACTCAGAGCATGGAAGGAAGCACAGATGTTGGTCTTAGCAGGAGCTGAGACCTTACCTTATGAACCAGGCCAGGCTGCGATGTAGCCTGGGTGAGTAGAATAAATAGTGTTAGCCTCAGTTTGTCTAGATGTAAAACAGAGATCGCTCAGTATCAGAAAGTTCTCAAGATCCTTGGCTGGGAGTTATTATTTAAAACTTAAATTTAGCATTAAAGGACATGTTGCTAAGGCCTAAATGGCAAGAAGAAAAAGTTAAAAATATGTATGGCATCCTATTTTCCATAATTTTATACTTACATTATTAAGTTCTATACTTACATTATTAAGTTCAAGTGAGGGAAATTACTTCTACTAGAGAAACTCCTCAGGAAAAGAGCAGAGCTAGGCTCAATCAGTAAAAAGGTCTATATTCCCACACTATGTAAAGCTGTGCTGTCTTCAAAACAGTGCTGTGAACACCTGGCTCTGTTTGCTGCCTCCCTTTTCATTGTGCTGCCTGTGAGCAGCCTGGCTGTGGTATCTCCTCCTTGCTCATGGCGTAACTGCCGTGATTGGAGCTGTTTAGCACCTGTGGCAGCACAGGGGCGGGTGGGCAAGGCAGAGCAGTGCATGAAAACACCAGAACAAGCAGCAAAAGACAAAACTAACCTCACAAAGGCTGTGCTGGGAGGCAGATCTGCATCAGTAGCAGATCTGCAAAGTAATGAAAAGCATAGCCTCACCCTTAGGCAAGGTAAAATCTGTTGCTGAATACTTAGGGACATTAAATTAACACCAGCACTTGTCCGGATCCTGTCCTTACTGATTTCACTCCAGCCAGGACTGTACCTGAGCTTATGGATCTCAAAACACTGCAAATCTGTACTGTAAGTGGCAGTGTAAGATAGGGGGTACCTATGGCCTCTGCTCATTATATGCTATATCCTAAAATCTAGTAATTTAAAATTCCCATTCATTAATTAAGCATTCATTAATGCTTAAAACCAAAGGCTTCTTAATGGTATAAATGTGCCTTAATTATATATAATGTTTATAAATGTACATAATGTTTACAGCTTGCTCTGTTATTTGTTGCCACTGTAGAGAGAAAGGGCTATGTTCTCAATTGTTTAAATAAACAGCATATATTAAAATCAATATTTTTTTCTCACACATATTTGTTATAGAGGATATCTCCTCTGCCTAATCTTATCATTTTGAGTATAGTGCCCATGTGAATAACATGGTCATCAAGACATCTAGCATTTAGTAAGATGTCAGGAATATTTTAAAATGTAGTAGGTGGGAGAAGATGTGTTTTCTCTAATTTTTTACAAAAATTGTAAGTCTCTTGTCTTTAAAATGTGTGGCAGAATTTTCCAATTTTCAAAAATGGAATTTGAAAATGTTATCCAATTAGTTGCTGAAAAAAAATGGCGAATTTTGAATAGAGACAGAATTTTCAAAAAAATTTTTAGGGCAAATATAAGCTATTTATAAGGAAGTTTTTGGGTTTTTTACTGTGGATCTGTTAGAAGACTCTAAATATCTCATAATAAAATTAAATAATTTTATTCCAGTTAAAATGCAAGCTATTGTTCTGGTGTTCAGTAAGATATGGTGCCAGTCTTTCCAATATAGTTGGGTTTGTCATCTTACCAGCATATTAAATATATTTTTGAATTGCATATTAGTATTGTTTTACCTAAACAATGAAAGCCAAAGCTGGAAACCTCCTCCATTGCTGATCATATGCTTCCCACTTGGAACAAAATGTGAAACTTAATTCAGCTACATGCCAAGCCATCAGGGCAAAGCCAGGTTTGTAGAGAGATTGTCTTTTTGTTTAATCTTGTAGGAGAAAAACATGTTGGCTTTCAGGCTCCCAGTCCTTTCGGAAACTCAGAAGAGTCACCAGCCTGAAATAGAAATACCAACCTCATTCAGAGGGATGGTGAAAATCCAACTTTATGTTCAGCTGTGTTGCGTGATTTCTTAAACCATTTTTTCCCACAAGCAATCACTATCCTTTCTTCACAGTGTTTGCATTAACACCATTAATTTTATTGTGAATAGGTTCAAAATGGTAAGGAATTGCCAGGTGGTGGTAAAAGGATACAGAGTCAATTAATACAAGACTGAATGGGTTGCAGAAAGCATTTTAAAAAGAACAGTGCCCCAGTCCTGCACCCTCCAGGGACACCAGCAGGCTGCAGGGAGCAAAGGAAACCCTCTGAGCCTCACTGAGTACACCAGCCCAGGAGAACTGGAGCTGCAATGAGACTGTGCCTTGGTCTTTGAGGAGAATGGGATTAGCACTAACCCATGGCCTTTCCAGACTGAATTGACTTTATGTAATGAAAATACAAATCATCCATCACAAATGCAGCCATTACAAATGTGTTGCAGTGTGAAAGTGAATTTGCCATGATATAGTTTCAGAAGGGGAAATCCAGCTGCAATTTTTCCCAGTAGTCTTTCTTATAGACCTTATAGGCACAGCTTTCCTGTTGCCTGCATTGAGAGCTGCAGAAGCCAGGAGGGAGCACTGGAGGGATTGATCCACAACATTTCCCTGACATTTGGTAGTCTTGCATCAGTTAGTTCTTGTTGACCGTATTCTGAACCACTCATAGTATTTTGTGATTCTCAGAGGGTATTTTTCTCATCATTAGTTACAGTTTACAAATGGTTTTCCCCTCCTGGATCTCTTGAAACTGTGTTATTCTCCCTCTAAAATACTTATAACTGCAATCTGCTTATTTCTCTTGATTGTGACCAGAAAAATATATGGCATTTAGTGTCTTGCAGTATGGAAAATTTGATGCAAGTAGAACAGAAAGACTCTAACCAAACCTGAAGAAGACGACCTTGATCCTATGTCAGTGCTGTACTTCCCACCTGAACAAGTGATTAAAATTTAAGATGTAACATACTGGATCAAAATTATATTATATTGTACTATATACAACTTAGGAAACTTGTAGCTACCACCCTTTCAGGAATAATTCTTCATTTAGTAAAATAGTTTTAACTTGAGGAAAGCAAACAATGAGTAACTACTACTCATACAATTAATCAGTCAAGGTGTGCATACATCAGTCCAGCATTCAGCTAGAGTCAGAATTTGGGATGGGCCCAGAGTTTGTACTTAGCACTGATACAGGCTTTATCTGTGGCTGTGATATACTGCAGGAGAGTAAGCAGTTCTGTCTTAGGTTAAATTGCCATTTCTTACATATTGGCTATTGCTGTTCAATGCCAAATACATTAGAACCTGCACATTCTGCAAATTACAGGCTAATTCTGCTGTAATTGATAAACCGGATGGAAGGTACAACTCTATCAGTGATGGCAAACATCCTATTGTAATATTATTAGGAAACTTGTGAACTTGACAAAAATATCCTGAGTGTGGATCGTGACACTTCTCTAAGTCAAATCTCTTTACATCAACTCTCAGCTGTAACACTAGGCAGAAGAATTGAACTTTCAGAAACAAAGCATTGGCAACAGGATAAAAACGATGGGAAATGATTGTCCCACAAACACAAGCCTGACACCAGGGCATGGAAAAGGAATCTCAGTCGTCTTCAAGGATTCAGCAACACTTCTAATCAGGATTTCTTCTTATAAAAGAAAGTGTTGCTGACTGCTCAGCACCTGTCAGAACTGAGCTGATGGGAACTCATACCTTGTGTATTATGCTGGAAATGAAATTAGTGGGTTCATTTCCCCACCAAAACATAAGATTAACAGATAGTTCTTGAAGTTTGGGCAGTAGTGTGAGTACATATAGGCAGCTACAGGTCCCATCTCTGACTCCTTCCAGGTAGACCAGGCTGCTTTGCAAGATCTTTACAGCCATGTGAGAGGCTCGGGCAGTGGTTAGAGCAAGTCACTGCCTGGTATTGGTGTCCTTCCCAATCCCATGTGTGCTGACACTCCAGCCTACAACACGGTCTCATTATACCCCCAGAGTAAGATATTGTTTGGCTCTGCAGCCTCCCCGGGTCTCGGGAAGGGGAGGGATCATTTGCCTTTGACCCGTAATTGTTCTGTTTCCACAGTTATCAGCCATGGAATGCCATGAAATACCAATGCAGGTTTGCTGTGGCAAATTTCCTGCTATGACTTTCTGCAGAGAGCTGCCAACACTTTTGCTGCTCCCTTTGTGCCCACAGTCCACTGTCATGCACAGCACCTCTTACTGAGCTGCCAAAAGGAACTGCAGTGACTGAGTCAAGAAGCTCTCATTTGACCTTTAAATGAGGAACAACACATTGTCATAGGCAAGGGCGTCTCACCAGGAAAGCAGCTTTCACAATGGCAGGAAATATCTGCCAGACAAGAGAAAAGGGAGCTGGTCCAGGGGTTGCAGCACTTGTGTGATTTTTGGACACCTGGTCTTTGCTTCATGCTTCCTGTGTGACTTGGAGCAAGTCATTTGAGCATCTGAATCACTTTTGTACTTTCTCATTAGTTTGTGAAGGCGTTCAGGCATGTCAGTGGGAGCTAGGAGCCCAGATAATTTGTTCATCTGCCCCTGAATTTCACTGCACCCCAGTCCTTAGTCCTTAGGTAGAAAAGTGACTCTTTTTCCTCCTCACCAAAAATTCAATTAAGGCAAACCCAGGACAGGTAGGGACCCCAACATTCCCTGGTCTGTAGTAAGGATAACCCTATCAAACATAACAAGACTCTTTGAGGACTTAAGGATATCTTAAATATAATTTCATAGTAATAATATATGAATATCTTACGGTATGCAGCTGGCTTTCCTTGGCACTGTAAAAACTCCACTGAATAAAGAAATTTCCCAGCGGTCCAGAACTGGTGTATGTGCAGAAGAGGGTTGCGTTTCCACCTGTCGTGACATTCACTGTCTTCTCAGGGACGGTGACCACAATCCCGCTGGCGTGGCCTGTGGGCAGTAAGTGTGGTGAGGAGAGATCAGCAGGAGCTGGCCCTGGGAGACATGCAGGAGTGCCTTACTCATTGTGTGATTGAAGAAACCTGTAGGATGTATCTGGCTGTTCTCCTTTTCAGTACAGTTTCCCTTGGGCTTTGTGTGGAAATTTCACTGATAACAAGCTGGGACTGGGTAAAAGCTAGCAAGCAAATAAATCCTCCAGAATACCTGTGCCCTTACAACAAATAATAGTCTTAAAAAGCAGAGTTTCTAAACCCATACTTGTTCTCATTTGCCGATACTCATCTTCTCATTAAGAGTCTGTGGTTAAACTGAACCTTTCTTCTGCACTCACAGTGCTCTCCTGTGCTTGCACTCTCATTCACAGCTGTGTCTACCCCCTCTTACACTTTTCTTGCCCTTTTTGGGATTTTTGCAGTTATTTCTTTAAATGTCTGATCTCCTTCACTGTGGAGCACCATCACCTACAGCGTTCTCACTTCATACACCCTTGTGTTCTGACCGGGACTGGGTGGCACTGTTGAGTCCCTCAGGCTGGAGCCCAGCAGCTTTTCTCTGCTTTTCTTTTACTAATTACTTTCCTTTTGTTTAGGTTTCTAAGGGCTTACCTCCAGAAGCTGGTTTTTTTTTTCCAATGCTATTACATTGGAAAAATCGAACTAAACTTTTTAGAACTGCTCTTACTATGTGGGTTGTATGGAGTTCTTTTTGATAACTCAATCAACCCTTTCTGTAGTGCTTAAAGCAGAAAGGGAGCAACCAACTTGAGAGCCCTTCCCCATAGCGTTCTGATCAGTCTTGACTACACAATCACAGCAATGAAAGGAATCAAGCATCACCTTACAGTACTTATCTGTTTCTATCCTCTGAGTGAATTACTAGCCATGATGACACATGACAGCAAAGCTAGAGCTGTTGGAAAAATCAGTCTGAATTTCAGGGTTTTGGTAGGTCACCGAGTCCAGTTTCAAAGCTAATGTCTAAAAATTCAGACGGAGAATGTATTCCTTTTGAATGGGATAGAAAACAAAACATTTTGGAGCTTTCTATACAAAACAGGCAAGGTGAGAACTTCATGTTATAATAATTTTCATGTGGGTTTATTACATATATTAATGATAGAGACAAAGATGTAAAATATTCTTCTGAATGCAGGATCTGTGTATCTTATGTTGGGGTGCCGCTTTTCAGAGTTTAAGCAGAACCTGCAGTAATACTAAAGAGTATTTTGCTGAAATTAACAGCCATGTGTGAGAAAACATTGCTTATAAAAAGAAACAACCTATTTTGTCACTTTAAACTATGTAAATATTGCAAATTCATGAGTTGGTGCAGTATGCAAACCTATCTGAACTGTTTTCCTTGTTTGATGGCTTCAATAGTAAAAGCTCACTGCAAGGAAGAAAGGAATAATATACTTTCCGTGTTGATGGTGGCTAGGATGAGAATTAATGGCTATAAACTACAACAAGATTTATAGTATATGTGAAGACAGTGTCACAGGAATGGCTGGAGACTAACCTAAATATGTCAAACCTGCCCTGGGGAAAGAGAGGATCCCAGGGCTGGCTGCTAGTCCTACTTGCCTTTTGAGTTTACAGCAGCTTAATCCTTACTGAGATCTAATATAAAAGCTGCGCCATATTATTTTAGGTATCTCAGTTCACTGTTCTCAGCTTTAAGAATTAGTGTTGGCCAGAGGATGATAGTTTCTTGCCACAGTTTAAATGTATTTATTTTCTGCTCTTTGCAGGATTAAAGGTACTGTCTTTCAACATAATGTTATTTTACTGAAAACATCCATTTTCCAGTCATCTGCTCCACATATTTACTTCATCATTCTCTGGTTTTAGAGTCAGGAGTGCCACAGAGCCTGACTGTTACAAGCTTTTCCTGAAGAAATTAATTTTAGCAGAAATGACTCCACAAAGCATTCTAGTTTCCATAAAACTGTATTTTGAAGAAATACATTTAATTGAAATAATCTTCACTCAAGTAAAAATATACTGGCAAAATCTATCAAACTGACATTGTCCAGCAAGGCTGTTTAAAGCCAGTACTAACTGCAAGATGGAGCTTTTGATTGACAGCAGAGCAAATTGGCCACACACAGCCTGTTCCCTCACCATGAATGTTAATGGGAGTTTCACTTTGCATTTATGGCTTCCAACCCCTAATCCCATTTCACACATACATGCCTTTTGGTTTAAATTTTTAAAAAGTGCACAAATAAGAAATAACTCAGTGAAAACAGCTAGTGTGAACAGGACCATAACTTGTTAAAAATGGTTGATCCATGTGTTTACTCATCAATATTATAATGAGACTGTTTCTTTCCCACAGAGAAAGTCATAGCAGTTAATTAGGAATCTCCGACTTTCACTGAAGTCCTTTGCAGTTCTTAACACTCATGAAATAAATCCAAGTTTGCTGATGTTTTCTGAGCCATGACAGAAAGCCCCAGTCAGTGGTGCCCATCAATATGGACACATTGCTAGTCTTAAATCCAGAACTTTCAAATTAGAGGACATTGCTTTGAAAAGTACGTGTGGTACCAACTCTGAATTATTTTTCATATCTAACGTAAAAGTCTGTTGGGTTTATATGCGTGAGAGTTAGAACACTGAAACTCCGGGAGCGGCTACTTTAAATGTTTCTATGGCACACAACCCAGATAATTCCAACTGGAAAAGAAGACGTGGAAACTAACTTTCATTTTCTGTAGTGGATACAGGAGCTGTTCATCTCCATGGAGCATTAGACTTAAAGTGACTGCTTCTGTATATATTAAAAGTAAAGCTTAGCACAATGAAATACCCTTGAAACATGGATAATATATAGTTTTTACTATACCATAAAATTCCTAGGTTCCACAAAGTGTTATGTTTAATTTCAGGAAAATCCAAAGATTATTTGCATGCTTAAAGTTAAGAACCCCCCCCAAATTTTTGGGTGGTTGAGGGACGGAGGCATCATTTTCCAGCCCTATTATCAAGGGGAGATAAAGCCAAATATGGAAAAACCTGACCTTGAAACACTTGAAAGACCTGAACGCTCCATACGAGAGCTCTTTGCCTCTTCCTGGCAACAGAGCAAAGCAGTAATCTACCAAAGCCAAAATTCTGTTCTTGAGCAAAAAGCTCTTACCAGACAGGGGTCAGTTTGTGGATTTCCATAAAATGGTCTGGCAGTATAGCCAAGATTTTCATTCCGTACTGAAATAATTCATCTTGAATGTTCTCCTAGTTTGCCAGTCAGGTTCACCTGCTCTCTTATTTCAACAAGTTCCTTTGTTCCAGTGCTATTTCGATCAGTTTTTTATTCTTACCTGCAAGGACAGCTAGAACTGGAAATATCTTCAGCATTGTCACACACACCTTCTTGATGCTGGGAGAGAAAAGAGACCAGATGCTGCTTCTGGCTTCGACTGAAATTCAACTGACTTTTTGAAGTCAGTTTTTTGTTTTCCTTATCAGCTGTGTATCAACACGTCAGTGAGCTGTTTCATTCTCCTTTATCACGTGTGCCTTTCTCCGACTAGTGGTGTGACTATTCACTTGAAACCATTTTATGGGGTTTGAGCAACCGAGGGTTTTGTTAATAATAAACCTTTGAATTAGAGAAGCCCAAGTTCTCCCGCTTTTGCCAGGGCCCTGCAGTATTTCCCTACCTAAGTACTTCCACTGAGTACAAGAAGAATATTTGTGGAGCTATTTAGCAGTCAATCTGATTACTAGTGTTGGAGAAAGGCCTAATATGAATAATCTTTATTTCCTGTTAACTCTGTAATTTCCTTTTAAAAACGGGCATGTGTAGATAATACATTGTCAGTACATTTTTAATTCAAAACATGTCTCTTATACAGTTTGTTCAGCTTCCTGCAGGAGCCAGATTTGCTTTTTGTGCTCCGTGTCATTTGACCGAGGGTGATTCAGAGCCCTGAGCTGCAAAGGGAGTAGCTGGCTCTGGTACACGGCCACGAGGAGTGACTGCCTGAAGACAGAGCAGAGGCAGCATCGCCTTGTACATGTATGCCTGCATCTGGGACCAAGGCAAGTAACAGGGTCAGGGACTTTTTCTATGCTTGTTGAAAACATGGGACTAGCTCATGCCTGATGATCCCATCTTTCTAGTGGCAGGCAAGGGCAGCCCCCTCTTCCATGGCAGGAGCCATGCTGAAGCATGGGAAGCTCTTTTGGAAGGTGGGGGTTAGCATCTGGCCATGTGAGGCTGGAGGGGAAAGGTATGACCAGGCTCTCCCTCATCTCCTATGTGATGTGGTGGTAGATTCTTCAGCAAAGAAGTCAAGTTGCTGATTGCATCAGTGACTGTTGGGATCAGGTTTATGAACTATTTTATTCTGCCAGATATTTCTGTGCATGGCAGATGCCTGAATAATCTCTGGGCAGATGGCAGGGATTGGTGATATTTTTATATAAGCCATCTCCAAAAGTTTTGGAGATATCTTCTCCTTATTTCAGCACTTCACACAGCATTCCCACAGGGAACTATGGGAAGGGCAAGTCTTGAAACTTTTAAATGTCTTGTCCAAGAATCACAGGGGACCCAGAGTCCAAAAAGGAATATGTACATTGAAAGACTGAAATTAGAATACAGATTTCTTCCAAAAGTTGAAAAGCATTTAGATTCACCTTCACTGAGGAAGCATGGAAGGATTACAAGTGCACATGGGAAGTTCTCACTGGCTTTCTCCAAAGCCTAAAATGGGAGCTGCTGCTGATTTCCAGTCATTTAGCTATGGATGAGTGCAAATGCGCTGAACATGAGACAACCTACAGACACATTTCAGTGATTGCCTGTGGCAGCTCCATAATATCCAGGAGACTGACTGGTTGCTCACAGAGGCCTGAGCCTTCGCAAAAGAGCAATTTTCAAGAAGATGCAGAAAACCACTGCCACCCTGCTGAATAAGTCGACATCTGCATGATCCTGTATCTTTACTACAATATCAGTGTGTCTTCTAATTCCCTCTCATCTATAAACACCAAAGTCCTTCCTCTGTCATTTAAAGCCCCCTCAGCTAACATGTATTTTTGCTCTGTTACAATCACTTTTTGCCAATAAAAAATGATAGAACTACATTCCTGGAGGGTGAAATGCTCAGTTTGACCAGAGAACAGGAGCCAAGAACACAAATTCTATATCAACATGTGCCTCTTTAAGTTTGGGATGAAGGGCTGAGATTACCAGTTACAGAATGGGTATAACTCATAGCAAAAGATTACCACCATCACCCTGTTTTACAGAGGATTCTGTACACCAGGAGTGTTTATGTTTGACTATTACCCACCTGAGGCTCATTTCACTCAAACCAGAGGTTCCTCAGCACTAATCTTCCAGGCCCTCCAGGGTTACTCTCCTGTGAAGGTAATAGATGGCACCTGTCAGCTGCTGACTTTGCTTTTAACTCATTGCTCCTGGAGAGCAGCACTGCTTGTTCAGGAGAACTGAACACAGAAAGCAAAATCTGCTTTGGTTTGATGTTTTAAGTTACAGTGGGACAACAAAGAAGCTCTTGCTTACACTGCTCAGCTAAGAGGAGAGAACAGCCCAGAGTGCAGCAGCACAGCAGTCACTTTGCTACGGGTGGAGCAAAGACTCCTATCTCAAGATAAAATGGAAGAGGCCAGTACCAGGAACTGTGTGTTAACAGACTTTGTGACTCAAATCTGTGTACACTGAAATGTATTCAGAAATGTTCCCTTTCAAGCAGCTCCCATGTATTCGCTCTCTAAATAGAAGTGTCAGTCATTAAAAAATGAAGCCCAGAGGCAAACCCCAAGCAAGGCAGCACCATCCAGACAAAGCACTGCCAGGATATTTAGGAGTTGCTTCTGTTGGCCTGAAACCTAATTGAAAAACTTCCTGTAGAATTCCATGTTTCGCTTGACAAAGCTCAGCAGCATTCCAACTGCTCTGTCTTCCTGAAATAAGCTAAATCTGTTATTGTGTGATGACACTAAACCCAGTCTAAACCAGTGATTTATAAAGCTCTCTGGTTCAGTATCACAGCTGATGGCTGGGGATGAAGAGAAGTGTGTAATTAAAGATCCCAACAAGTGCAGTGGAAGAGTTGCTTTAAGCCTCTAAATCCATCATTAGGTTGATTTTCAAATGCACAGTACAGTTTGCTTGCTTATTGCACAGCCTCACTTGTGGTTTAAAAACATATTTTTAAGCTTTTGTGGAGTGTTTGCAGCCTAAAAGTTAATTAATGAACTCACTGTTATTTTTAAGCTTGCAGAGAGTGAAAGTCTGTAAGGTACCAATAATATAAACTCTTCTGAGAAGAGCACCATGGCTTGCCACCTCAAAGTAACTTGGTCGGAAATACACCTAATCCTCTGTATTCAATCCCCAGAATGAGCACAGTTTATTATCAAAAAGCACAATTTCATTTCCTTGTAAAGGGTCTAGAATGGTCTTTTTTTTATATTGTCCCTTTTCTCACTCCAGAAAGAAGGTCTATTTTCCTTTTAGCCATTCAAAAGACAGAGTTCCCTAGAGCAAAATCCTTGTCCAATAAGCTTTCCTCTTTCTGGGGGAAAAAAAGAAAAGCAAGCACAGAAATGAGATGGAGCACCCACCCGCTGCTCTTGTCCTGCCACGGAGGGTGCTCCCGGGCTCCATCTGCCTGCCTGTGCACTGCACTGGCCTCTACACAGGTGGGCAGGGTGGGGAGGATAGCCAGCCTGTTTGGCCGACACAGACCACGTAGGAAGTTTTCTTATCTTGTATCGCTTTAGGAAACTGATGCCTGCTGCAGTCAAAGGGATTTGTTTGCTTGCAACACCTTGCAATAAAACTGTGACACCTGTATCCACAGCAGTGTGTATTTAGTCACCAAGTTCCACGTGAAATTGATGTGAATGTAAGGACCTGGACTGATTTGTGGATCTGGCTCAGGCTTTTTGGGTTGTCAGGAACACTCCTCTGGTCTTCCCTGCCTTCTGACCTGACGAAAAAATGAAAAGCAGAGAAACAGCTGCTTGTGATGCTGCCCCAGACCTCCTGAGAATGCTGGTGTAGCATCCACATACACTGGGATTAGGCTGCCTTGGATTGTGCTGGACCAGGATGATGGAAGTGCTGGAGGGAGTTCTGTTGCAGAATGGTTCTGCAGCAGTTGTGGTGTTAATATACACCTTGTGTGCAGGTCAGCTGAGCACCACGAGTGCCGTGATGAGAGCAGGATAAAGAATGACTTTCTAACATAAAGTGCCACCACCAGAGAATCCATTTCTGCTCTGTGGCTCAAAAGTCAAAGCCAAAGCAAGCTCTCCCCTGCATGGCAAATCACAGTAAAATGGTTCTGCCCTTGTACCATTGCTGTTCCCTTGGATTTGCACTGGCTGCATAACCTTTTCCCCCATATGATCAACCCTCCGTATGTCTTTTTTTCTTTTGACCTTTCTCTTTTACATGTAGTTTCAGAATTAAAGTTAATCAAACAAAAAAAGGGAAAAAAGGGGAAGATTCACACTGAGGATCTGAGGATTAAACTGTCTATCAACCTTATCAGAGGGAAAGTTCTTTTTTCTAATAATTGTTTGCATTTTCGTAGATCAACAATTTTTGAAACTATTGTTTTTGTTCTTTCAGCTTGGCAGCATTTGTTGTCCCTGTCTCAAATGAAAAATGCTTTCAGCTTAAGAGTGCATGGAACTGCATCATTTATATGGTGGCTGCTTGCCTTAACAGGTATGACAATGTAATTTTAGGATTACTCTCCTATATTAAAATCTGGCATAAAATTCATGCAACTGGGCTGAACTCTAGGCTTTCCACCTGCTCCTGCTGTCTCTGAAATGGAGGGTTCAGATGCATTGATGTTAAAAGTATGTGTTTTGTGCTTTCAAACACACCAGTTCCTGCTGTCAAATGACTACAAGGTGATCTCATTCTTTATTTTAAAAAATAGCCTGTTTTATAATTCTCACTGTTTCAAGGAAATTCTTGGACTCAGTGCTGACCTCAGCTGCCCCCTACTCCATATATTGCTACAAATCTCTTTGCTTTTGGCATGCGCCGGTTTAGGAAAGAGACTAAAGCAGCCTCTGTGTCTGAACATTGCTTTGCCTGCCTGAGTTTGACCTAGCTGTGAATCCCTTTCATTTTAATTCACATAACTGGCTCCCGGAGGGAACTGAGAATCTGTTTCTGCATCCAGGCTCTGCAACTCAGCTGCCCTCTGAAGGAGCCTGAATTTAGTGGGACTGTGTGGCTTTTTTCTTGGGGAGACAGGATAATATTTGTATATGCCATTAATTATTAATTAATGGTTGTATAGCTGGTTTTGCCCCAGCTGCCCTTCTCCCAGCAGGCATGCCATGGGGTCCCTGGTGGCTGCCGGAGCCTGGCTCTGCCTGCTGGCAGCCATCTTCCCAGGCTGCTCTGGCACCAGCTCCTTGAGGTGGGATATGATGGGGCATTTTCTTTGGGAAACTCTGGGTTCCCAAAAGCTGGGCAGTGCTTTGGAAATGCTGCAGTATGTTAAGGTGAACAAGCTAATATGAAGTGAACCAAGAGCAGCTGCTTGCTTGGCACCTGGCTTCATGAGACTTTTCCTTTTGATTCCCAGGAGCTTCCCAGGAGAAGGTTACTTGCTTACTTGGTTTTAATTCTCAGGAGGGCTGATAAGATGCTTCCTTTCCTGCTTTGCTAATAATCTCATTAGACTTGTCTTAATTATTTTCATTACACTGAGTACGGTAGTATGATGACGCGATGAAGTTGTGGAGCAGAGGATCAGCAATCGTGAATAAAAAACAGTGTAGGAGACCAGCTGAGATAAACCTAAGCACTTGTTCTGTCCTGCCTCTTACTTGCTGGTGGCAGGCAACCAAAGTTATTCATCAGCTGATTGGGACTCAGATCCTGCAGCCCAACTGCTTTGTTACACACCGCTGTTCAGATTCTTTGGAAGCACTTGTTATCCTTCAGTGATCAAGTGGGCACTGAGTTTGCAAAGTGGAGGGAAGTAATGGAAAATGAAACTGTCAGCAGCCTGTACATCGTGGGAGTAGCTGGGAAAGCAATAGCTCAGATTACTTCATCTGAAAAACATATGAATCTTAACAGTGTGTAGGGTGTAACCTTTGAAGAACAACTGTCTAATCCAATTGTACATAGCAATTTGATTCAAACGAGCTAATAAAAGCCGTGGGGCAGCCCAGCCTGGCACAGTTACGCCCCTATCACGCCTTCCCCCGCGGCACCACGGGTTTGCAGCTGTCCAAACCTGTCCCGGTGGCGGAGAAGCCCCGGTCCGTGGCCGGTGGCGGTGGCACACAGCACACAGCTCTGTCCCGCAGCCCAGCTCCGTGTGTGCCTGCAGCCCGGCTGTGTCCCGCACGGCCGCTGCATGTGGCCGTGTCCTGGCTCCCATGTTATGGCTGGATGTGCCCGTGCCGGGCAGGAGGCGCTGCAGAGCCCTGGGCGGTGCCTCTCATGCGGCCCCGTCCCAGGGAAACCCCCCGTGCTGCTCCAGCAGTCTCCCCTCGCCCGGCCCGGCTCCTCCTGCCTCTGCACCTGCTGAACACCACTGGCTGCGTCAATCTTGCTTTATAAACTACCCTGTAATTCCCACTCTCACAAGGGAAAAGCAAAAAATCACAGGCTTGCACAGGCGTTCCCAGAGAATGAAATGGCTTTGTAAAATTATCAGAAATGCAGTTGGGCTCCTTCTTTGCTCTTTTCCTTCCCAAGCACTGAGTACTGATTCTGTGCCAGAGATGATGTAAAACTCCTACTGGGTGGCTTTTTCTATAATGTTCAATAAGTGATATGTTCTTGGAGCCTGTATGAAATGCTGAAGAGCTTCCAAATCTATAAGCAGACAGCCACCAGAAAGAAAGAACGGTTTAAAACCCAGTTCAGGGACTTATCTATCAGCACCACTGATGTGACTTGTATTTAATTAGCATCAGCTTTTCATTCTGCCCCTTTTCATTCTGCAGGTTAACGTCATGTATCCAGCTGGGACTGTTCTGTTTGGCATCTGTCACGGTCGCTTTCTATGCATATCTAGAAAAAGCTGGTTTTAGTCCACTGTGATTTTGGGACGCCGGTCACACACCAGCAGACAACTGACCTGTAGCAGACAGATTAGAGTGGCTGTACCTTGCTAACAGTAATTACATGTAATTAGAGTGTCTTCCTGGGACAGGAAGCCCTTGACCTCACAAACGATCGTTTGCAGCCTTGCTTTGAGTCCCGTGGTGTCAGCGAGATTCCTGCAGCACTGGAGCCATCCACGTGCACGCAGCTGTGGGAGCAGGGCTGAGGGCTGGCAAAGAGGATGGCACCACTGAGCATATGAGCTGTAGAAAGTTGCTGTTTAGCCTCTGTGTTTCATCATTAGAATATGTTGTAGATGGGAGACACTGACCTGAAGTGTACCAGGATTGTCAGATTTATCATGACCCATGCAATAATTAATGGTTTCCCTTAAATTTCTGCCTCTGGGCACAGTGGTGCTGGATAATGACATGAAAGGTCAGTTTCATTTGCTCTTTCATTAAGGAAAGGCTGTTTCTATTCTGTGGATTGCATGGAAAAAAATCTTAAAATAGTTCCAAGTATACCCTGAAAGAGCAAAAATCAGAAAGCAAATCAACGACTTTCATAATTTTTATTTTTAAGAAAGCACGGCCCTACTTCGTCCTTGAACATGTAATCATGTGGTTTTAGAAAGGATTAAAAACTATTACCAGCTTCTTGCAGTTTGGACTTTTAAGCCAACCAGGGCAATGCCTCTTCCTGATATTTCTTCTTCAACCTTGTAATAATAATAATAATAATAATAATAATAATAATAGTAATATAGTTGGCAATTAGTTGCTAAGTTCTAGAAACAAGTTTATTTGAATAATATAATCTCTCTTGCAGTTCAAATGCCAGTCATTGGGTGCTTGCATTTTTTGCAGATGTTTCCTTTTTTAGGACATGAACTGAACAAAGACATAATCAAATGGTCTGTGAGTTCAACACAAGGGCTGTCTCTTGACAATTAAAAAGGACTTTTTTAGTTGTGATTGAGCACAAATCCATGTGACAGTTTTTAAATACCTTTTATGTGTTATCCCTCATCTAGCAGCTTAATTTGCACCTCCAAAGAACATGAGCAAATCTTTCCTTTTTCCTTAGAAAATGCTATTTTTGTGATCTTATTCCTGTAAGCCAAACTCATCTTGTTCAGTAGTCCCTCAGGTCAAATACAGCAAAAGCAATACTTCTGCTAAGTAAATATCAGCATAATGCAGTTAGGCGTCTTTTTTCATGTTTGAATAATAGAAAAGTCTGGCAGAGCCCTGGTTAATTACATGCATGTTAAGTAAACAGCCTGTTTTGATAGCCTTTTTTGCAATACAAAAGCTTTATGTACGTTAGTGGCTTAAAACCTTCTTGGACACTTTTGAGATGGGAATGTACTCAGGTGAGTGTTTCGGCCTTGCTTGGATTGATGGAACCAGGGAGGAAAGGAAGGGGTATCTGTTCTGTTGTAAGGGGTTACGGAAAAACATTCTGATATTTCATAATTAGAAATAATCTTCAAACTAAGGTTCCTTTTTCTTTTTTAACAACTATTCTTAAGAATTCTCCTTTCTGCTTTGACTGCTTGTTAAGGCACTAGATACCAAATGCATTTTGTCCTTCAAAGTTATGCCTATAAGAGGTTTTGAAACCTATTTGAGTAGAGTTCTCACACCTATGTCTGGAAGTTCAGTGGGACTTCTCTCAAGACAGGTGTTTACTTACAGTACTTCAAAAATAACTGGGAAAATGCGGACTTCTAGTTCAAAAAAGAAATCCCAGAGCTGACCATGTGTGGTGCTGATTGTGACAAGTAGTTTTATGGAACTGAAATGTTTGTGTGCTGACCCTTGTGTTGGAGCATGGTTTCATATTGCTAAATAGCATTTCTGCTTAGATTTGCTATTTTACGTGACAGATCCATGAACAAATCCAGCCTTTGCTTACCCCAGAGGTTGTAGGGTGGGTTGGAAACGCCAGGCTCTCCAGGATGCTGGTACCCTGCTGATACCATCTTTCTCATAATGAAATGCAACAGGCTGTGCAATGCTGGTGGTGAAACAGCAGCTGTGGGGAAGGTTGTGCCAATGTAGGTAATTTTATCCTTCACTTTTATTCACTGGAGTTTGCTCAGTAACCTAACTGCAGATATTCTCATTAAGCAGACAAAAATCTATTCCTGTTTTTGTATCTTGCAAACAGCTTCACCTCTGTGTTACCTTTCTTTGTGTGGTACTGTGCAGAAATGTAGCCTTTACTTAGGACATCCTGTCAGAACCAAAGAAAAATCCATTTCTTAAATGCAATTTGGACTGCAAGAGGGACAGCAAACACACTAGTATTTCAAAGAAACCTCTATATGAGAGAAGATCTATTGTTTGCTTGTTTTAAAGGAATGCCAGGATGTGTTCCCAACAGGAGAGACTGTATTATTTCATCTTACAACACAGTGCAATTTAAAAGCCAGTTAACAGCAAACGTATCTCTCAGGGCTTCCTGCTGACAAGAAGAGAGCATGCAGGGCATCCAGCGGGCAGGGATGGAACAGTGTGCGGAAGGGGTATCGGGCAGTGCCACTTAACCATCAACAGCACATTTCTGTCTGAAAATGGTAAAGCTTTGCTAATTGTCTCTCTTTGAGAAGTTACTTTCTGCTCCATGTTGTCTTCTGCTGTAAGCTGAGTTACTGCATTTACTGGAAGCCAGAGAACATATTTCTCAGGATGCTTTTTGCCATGTATCTAGCCTAAATCCTCAGTCCAGCACAGAAAACCTGGAGTGACAGTGGTGGTAAGAGCAGCTGTGTGGTATTTCCTTTTCTGTGCTGGTTTCACTCTGGCCAGAAATAAATGTATTGCAACAGAGCAGTACAAAAACAACCCATGCTGGTTTATCTCATGCATATGGAAACTCTCCTGTCTCCTTTACAGACACTGATCAATACCAGTCTTGGCTGGAGGTCTCAGGCTTGTAGGTCTGTTTTCCAGAAGGATTTTTCTTTTCTACAGGTGCCTGTGTTTTTCCTTTTCTACAGGGAAACGTCACCTCTAGTAAACATCTCTTCTCACTACAGAGAGGAGTCTGGACTTTGCCTCGTACCTGGTGCAGACTCAAGCCCCTCGCGTTGCTCGAGCCATGGGTGGCTGTGTGCACTTTGGCATCCCACTCTGTCACTGGTAGTTGGGATGAATGTGGTCCTACAAAAACTGTTGGCTTTGCTGTAGGCAATTAGTAACATCTTTCCCATTACTTCGGCCACATGATTTGTAAGTCTCTCAGAAAGTTTCCTGAAACATGAACCAATTTCTCTTTTAAAACTCTTATTACATTAAAAGAAAAAAATCATCTTGCACTGCTGAGCAAGATGGTATCAAAAATAAAGTTCTTGCTGCCAACCAATACAGATTTATACCTTATAGCAGAAAGGACAGAGAGCCTCAGTTTTTGATTAAAACAGCTCAGCTTTTCATCAGCTGAGGTCCACAGTGCCAAATAAAGTAAGGCCAAGTTTTTAGCTGGTTTAAACTGGATGAGCTCCATGGAGTGTCACCTGACCAGCACTGAATTTGCTGAATTTTGGCTGTTACATGACTTACCTTCTCTAACCAAGTAAGACATACAGCAGGATTGCAAAGGATGTGTCTAAAGAGACATGTTGCTATTCTGCTCCTGTCCAGTCCTAGATGCCTAGTTCCTGTCGATAGAAGTAGGATCTTACACACATTTATCAGGGATTTTTTCTCCTTTGGAGTCTGTATTTATGTTTATGGTTTGCTGCTGGAGCATTTGTTCTAGTGGAGTGGGGATTTTATCTGTTTCTTTATTCTGGCAAGCTGTGAAACAAAATTTTAACACCCAGTAAACAAAACTGAGAAGCAGTTTGTTCTCAGTAAAATATTTTTGTGATAATACAGTGGCAAGTAAATGGCATCTCTAAAGCACTGTGTTCTTCTCTTGGTGCTTTCAGTAATTTTAGCACTGCAGTCATGTAGCTGGGGAGGAGATTTGGGGTTGCAAAAATCTGAGTGTAAACCCCCAATGAAATAGTTGTTGGTGATTTTGTCATGCTTCTACCTTTAGTTCCTCTAAGACAGCCGAAACCTGAAGAAACGCCAAGAGCATTAATTACACTGGTATATACTTTTCAGCTATCTTTTGGCAGCCTTTTGAAAGTCACAGCTAAAAATACTGAAAACACTCTAGGCTTAATGGGATTTGAGTCAAGAAAACGGACAGCATAGAAAGAAAATCCTTAGAACAATGGGCTGTGCAATTGCTGTACTTGCATAGGTGAGATAACAAAAGGATTGTTCATCTGAACTAGAGGTGCACCTCATCTAAAGGGGAGTCCTACATTGTAGTCTGAAAAGTCGTGTGGGTTTTGAGGGATTTTTCTCTGTGATGGGAATATGAATAAACAAACCTTTTTGTGGTGGGTTGGCCTCGGCTGGATGCCAGGTGCTCACCAAGCTGCTCTATCACTGCCTTCCTCAGCAGGACAGGATGAAGTGGAGGAAAATAAGATGGAAAAAACCCGTGGGTCAAGATAAAGGCAGTTTAATAAAGCAAAAGCAAAGGACGTACATGGAAGTGACGGAAAACAAAAGATTTATTCTCTATTTCCCATCAGCAGGTGATGTCCAGCCACTTTCCAGGAAGCAGGGCTTCAGTACACAGAGCAGTAATTCTGGAAGACAGAAGTCATAAAAATGAATGACATAGGGACAGGCAGCAATCAGCATCTCTCAGACTCAGAACACCTCCTGATCCTTTAAGCTTAATAGCCCAAATCTTAGACTTGAATCAGCAGTTCATTTTAGGATATGGACCATGAAAGCCTAAAAAGAAATCAGCGAGTAAATCCAATTTTTTCCCCACCTCTGCCTACTATTTTAGTGTTTTACATGATTTCTGCCAGTTGTTCTCCCGAAGATATTAAAAGACTGAAACGTGAGAAAAGCATGGGAGGCACAGGCTATGGTAATAAAACGCATTTCTTCACTGATTTTAAAGGCTGTTGTAAAGTTGTCCCCATGTGACTGTATTTACTCACTCCCAAGTCACATTTTTCTCTAGCATTGAACAGGAGTGGCCAGAAATAAACCCTACACTAAGCCCTTGTTCCTGCCTCCACTTGATGCAGAAGCATTGCCTGTCCTGCAGCCAGAAATTCAAACTCTTAATGATGTCAAAGTGTGACTGGTTTTGCTTCAGCCTTCTCAGTTGTAGAAGATGAAAACTGGGGGCGCTGCCGTGTCTGCGGTGGGTCGGGACAGCAGGGACAGCCAGCAGCTGTGTGTTGCTCTCCGTGCCCGGGCGCTGCATCTTTTCAGGGATGCATTGCTTTTCTCCTAACGTGGCACTGGCACATTGTGAACTATACCCGGGGAATTAGCGAGGCAGGCACATTCCCTAGGTGTCCTGGGGCCTTCTGATTTTTCCTCCCCACCTAAGATTTATCTAATGTATCCATTACTGTGGGAGCAGTGCCCTGGTGCGAGGGGACCGCGAAGGCACTGAGGAGGGCAGCGTCACAGAGTGTGACTGAGTTACCGAGGTAAACAGCCGGAAGTAGAAATCCCGATAAACTGAAATTGCTGGAAATATACCTTCAAATCCTAACTTGGAGCTTAATTTTTGCTGGTTTGAGTTAGAACAGGGGCTGGGCGGGTTCACTCTTGGTTACCCGCCTGAGTTGAACACTGGAATAACGCTCGCCCAGCATCCCTCTTCACTCCTTCCTGTCCCCAGGCACAGACCGAGGGGAGAGGGACAAGTTTCGGTTCAGAAGGAGGCAACTTTGCCATGCTGAGAGGAGATGGGGCGGCTGCTCTGCGTGCTCCGGCTGCGGGGCTGCTTCGAGCCCTGAGGGTGCCTCACACAGAGCGCTGGGGCTCAGGTGGCCTTCCTGCCTACACCTCCTCTCGGAACATCTCACATCTCTCCTGATAACTTACATCTGCTCTTCTAACACCTTACACCTCTCCTAACACCTTGCCCTTCCAAGGCGGGTCCTGACCTGGCTGAGACAAGGGTGGCACTAATTACTTTGTCTTGATAAACAATAAAAGTATTTGGGAAGACTGACAGGATCCTCATCCCAGGCTGCCTCCAACCCCACCGTGCCCCTCGCAGGTCCCGCTGATCCGCCTGACCCCCGCCCCGGCTCCGGCCCGGGTTTTCCGCGTGGCTGCCGGGAGGGCTGGGCACTGGTCATCTCCACTCCCCGGGATGACCCCGCCCTGGGATGACCCCGCTCCCGCCCCCGCCCCGCGCCGCTGAGGGAAGGTAAGGGCTGCGGGGCTCTGTTGTGCCGGGCACAGCCCCGGAGTGCGGGAGGGGGCGGGAGCGCAGCCCCGGACCGGGCTCGGTGCGAGCGCTCCGTGTCCATGTCCGTGTGCCGGGTTCAGCCGCCGGACGGGACACAGCGGTGCCTGCCGGACCTCGCTCGCCAGCCGGGTGGCGCTTGGAGCGGGAGGAGGTGCCGCTCCCCTCCTGCTCCCCGCCCCGGGGCCAGCCGTGCGGCGGGTGGCCACGGGTCCCCGGAGGTGTCCGGGACCTCCCCTCCAGGCAGGGTCTGCCCGCGGGGGCACCGTGCGCTGGGCACACGTGGCCCGGCAGCGGGTGGGAGTGTGGGGTCGGGCGGCTGCAAGGAGCAGTTGCCGGGCAGGACAGCGGGCGGGACACGGGGACAGCCTCGGCGCCCGTGGCGGGGCCGGCAGTCCCGGTGGGGACGCGGGCTGCGGGTGCCCATGTGCTCCGCGGCAGCGCTTGGGGTCCGGACGGCGCCTGGCACAGCGACAGTGCAGCGTCCGGCGCGGTCGAGGGCACAGAGGTGACCTTGCCTTTCGCGGCCCTGCAGGTGACGGCTCGGGGCTGGTTCCGCAGACCAGGCTGCCAGGGCCCTGCCTTGACGTGAGGCATCACTCCCGTGGGTCTGGCCGGAACTTTGGGCTGTTCAAATAAAACTGTATCTTGTCTTGCATTGATGAATTGCGTTATCAAACCTTTTGCAATTAGTTGCAGAGTGGTTTTGTCCCATCTATTAAAACTAAGTTTGTGAGGCAGCTGCTGGTTTTCAGAGGAGAGAGATCATAGAATAGTTTGGGTTGGAACGGACCCTAAAGATCATCTCATTCCAACCCCCCTGCCTTGGGCAGGGATACACTAGACCAGGTTGCTCGAAGCCCCATCCAACCTAGCCTTGAACACTTCCAGGGATGGAGCATCCACAGCTTTCTCTGTAGAGAAAATCTGACATTAAAAAGCTTTTGAAAAAAGGAGAGTCCTAGAAAATAAGGGTTACTTTTGATGATTTATAGTGTACTTTTTGTTATTGCTTCCCCACTTTGTATTCTAAATTACTTGTAAAAACCTGGAACATGATGTGTCACTTTCCTGTGACTTCTGCTGTTTTGTCTGTATTTTCCTAGTCTCCCCTCTCCATCCTGGTTTTATTTACTTCCGTGTTCATGCTTCATTGTTGTAAATGCTTGGCGTGGCAATAAAAACAGCATTTATTAATTTCTGCTCCTTTTGCAGCCATCTCTCCAATGTGATCAATGCTGTTGTATAAGCCATGGTAACCTATGTCCTCTGACCTGTTTGGTTGTTATGTCTTTCTTGGATTGCTTTGGCAGTGACTCATTTTCACATAAAATAGTTTGCAGTGGAGCTTATTCTCTCTAGTGATGCTATCGACCATTCTAGGCCCCTGCATCTCTGCCCCTGGGGCAGACCACAGGGCGTGGTCGGATGGTGGAGATCTACAGACCTGCCCCTGTGAAACTTCTGTGGGGGTGTCAGCAGGCAGGGGTCAGTTCGTTCTGAGGGCGGAACCCATTTCCTTTACCTCCCTCCATGTTCCACCTTTGGCAGAATATCTGAGAAACTCCACGTGGTGACCCAAATTTTTGCTCTCCTGCACAATTCCGTAATTGAAGTGCAAACTTGTTTTTTTCCTCCTGAGCTCATAGATCATGTCCCTTTAGTGGGCCTCCATCCCTGGGAAAGGGACAGCCCTTGCCACAGTATGGCACAACATGGACAAAGTGTTCATTGTACATCACGCTCACTTTGATTGCATTTAAATCAATATTGTTATCTGCATTCAGAGATGTAGCTGGNGGGGGGGGGGGGGAAGAAAAATAAAGCAATAATCAATGTTTGCAACAAAGCTGAAAGGAGTACAAGGCTGTCCTGGGGTGTTAACAGGCATCAGAGCCTGAGAAAAATAAGGGTTTGTTAGTGACACTTGATTCAAAACCAAGTTACTTTTTTTGCAAGTTAAACCTTATGATGCAGTTCATCTTGGAGGGCCAAAACAGATGGGATTAGAAACTCACCCAGGGAGGATGCTGCTGGGAACTGCTCTGGGTGGCTGCTTGGCTGAGCCTCCATCATTTCAGGAGGTTCAGCCCAAGCTGTTGCCTTCTTGCAGACCTGCAGCTCACAGAGCTGACACTGCAAAGCAGAGTCACCAGCATGGAGTGTCCATGGGCAGGCATCTTACCCTCTGCAGCATAACGTGCATTTTACACAACAGCATCATCATACAGTTGTGTCTGGGCAGAATTAGAGTTGTCACTGCTCATATAAAAGCTCCCAATCTTATTCAGCATAAGCACCTAGAAATAAAACTACATTGTTCAGCAGTTCAGATGACCTTGTTATTTTTATCCAAAAAGTCTGTTTTCCCCACCTTCCTTCAGGATTTGCTAAGTATTCATGGAGCTGCACAATTGGAAGAAACACCTTGTCTGTGCAAGGAAGTGGTACCAGATGATCATGTGATACTGATTTTAATTTTAGTGATTTAATTAAGTCAGTGCAATCTGGGTTTGGACTTCTCACTCGAGTTTGCCTAAACTTTTATATTAAGCTAAACTAAATGACAGGCCATGTCCACATGCAGATTTGTGCTAATTTAAGCACATCTGTTTATAGCTGTGCTTGTAGCTAGTTAACCTACTGCAACTTTCTGCAGTAGAGAGAACCTGGTATGAGAACTGTAGCTTTGTGTTGAAATTAGTGTAGTATCTGATTTACTTAATTACTAATCTCCTTGTGGATTGAGACTACCCATCTCTGGTAGTATTAGCCTCCTCATGGCTGTGGGTGTTGATGTCACCCTTCACTGGACAGACTTAAATCTTTCACCTACGTCTAAGCACTGCAGGGGACAGACAGTGGAAGCAGGTGCCTTTTTCATTCTTGTGAGTAATGAGTGCTGCCAGGACCCCCTGTCCCACTCAGGTCATCCAGCTCCTAGAGCATATACATGGCTGCAATAGGTGAATTAATGACTGAGTCTGTGTTGGCATTGGAAAGTTGCATTATATCTGGAAGGAAAGTGGCCAGTTTAAAAAAAAAATATTCTCATGTATGAATTTGTTTTCTCATGGAACAAGGTCTGTGAAAGCAGGTGATGTGGCAGCTTCAGCAATGGGCTTACTCCCGCTGGAGTTTCCTTTCACAGTATGTCAGGGTGACAAAGTAAAACAGCTTCAGTTAAAATTTTAGTGTAGTGTGTTTCTGTGCAAGAACCAGGCCCAGCACAGACTGATCTAGGCCTCAGCACATGCTTGGGAATTAGAAGAGAAAAAGGTGTGGATCCCAGATTGGACATGGATGGACTTGATAATCACTTTTCTCCCCTTCCATAATCTGGGGGGTGACCCCAGCCTCTGGATGTAGACCCTCTTTGTTTTGGCATCAATTACTAGAAAACTACAGATCAGGAGATGACTTCTTAGAGTGTTTCCAAAACTCCTTTTCCTGGATGTTGGATGGAATTATACCTTCCAGATATTTCAAACTATGAGATGCACCCTGCTGTTTTACAGTTAACTCAAAACTGGAATGAAGGTATTTCAGAATCATCCAGGCATGGCTGAGGCTTAAAAATAGTCAGTGACCAGAAGGAAGGATCCCTCAGTGTGCAAAGTTTCCTAAACAAACACCACTGTTTTCTCTTGGCATTTATCACCATGGTTCTGCCTCATGCCATTGAGCTCAGCAGGCATAGGAGTACAAAGGAATTGGGCCCTGCATATTTTTAACTTCTCCAGCATATTACAAAATGAGGTGGTTTTAGCATTGTGGTTTTTTAAATAAAATGGCTTCTGATCTGGAGGGCTCCTGGCCAGGGTAGGTGTTGCAAGCTCACAATTACTGAGGCATAACAAGCAGGGTCAGGAAAGCAATTTAAGACATGTCACCACTGCAGGCAAACATGGAAAAATTATGTTTGGAAGGAAGCACAGTTGAGGTCAGCAAATATTTTTCTGGGTCAAAAATAAAAGCCAGAATTTCTCATGGGTTGTTGCTTTTTTGTTCATCTTCCATTTCTGCAGTTTCTTTGTTTGAACTCAACCAAAACTTATCTTCCCCCTCCCATTTTTCAAATTGAAAATATGTGAGTTCTGAGGATGAGTGAATGACAAAGGGGGACAGGGAGGCGATTAATCTAATACTCATAGTATTCCACCTTTAAGCTATTGATTGCTCAGTTTTAGTTACCATATATTTATTTATCGTTGCCTTTTCAAGTATAACAGCTGAGAAGGAGTACCCGTCATGCCATGTGGCATCTAGAAACCCTGCTAGCAGGACAGCTGAGTTCTTTAAAGCTGATACAACGTGTCTGTTCTCCCTTGGCTGAGAGGGAAGCCTGGACGCCAGGATGTTTCTCTTATGGAAATGTCAGTGCAGCAGAAGTGCAGCACGATGTCCATGAGAAGCCCTAAACTGGCTCGCAGCTACGCTGTGGGGGTGAAGGCTTGTTACAAACTACCAAATAGGGAATGAAATTCCTTTAGAACTCGTTTTCTTGAGGGCGTAAGTGCAGATTTACAGCAAACCTCAGCACAAGCCCCTGCCCCCACCCCAAAGCGAAGTGCGTTTAGTGGAGGTGTGGGAGCACTTCCGTCTTGCCTCCACCAAAGCTCCTGGGAGTGGAGTACCTGTGCTGGGAATTAATGAAGGCAGAGCGGGTCCGGCAGGGTGACAGAGCAAAGTCTCTGAAATACTGGCATCCTCTCTGGAGATCCGGCCATCCTTGTTCACTGGGATATTAGGAGATTTCTTGGTGTCCCAGGTGGCTGTGCTTGTTTATTTGTGTTCTGGCAATCTGCGGAATTACAATGAACTACATCCTGCAAGCTCTGCAAATAGTTCCCACCTATGAAATAAACAGAACTCTCAAATATTTAGACTATAGCATTGCATTATCAGTTTATTACCAATAAAAGGACTTGTTGACCTTAAGGAGTCTGAGTCAGACTTCTCCTCTGATGGGTGTTTTTATTTTGGCGATGTTGGTTCTAGGAAATAATGATTAAAACTGAGAAGCTCAGTCTTTTGTTTACCCTAGGTGGTAACCCTAGGGTAGTTCATTTAATTAAAAATGGCTAAAAGGAAGTAAATTGTGTGTAATGCAAATTCCACCCATGCAGTTCCTTGTTAGAAGGAGATGAGTAGAGTTCAGTGGAGATAATTATTCATGTGGTGGTTACATTGCATTGAGTAGAAATGTGCAGGGGAGGAAAAATCCTCATGCATCCTTAACTGAACCTTCTGTAATGTCCTGGGTCTGGGATATTCTCTGGAAGCCAATGTATTTCTGAGACTGAGTGCAAGTAAGCAGAATTCACCCACTTCTGATGTGGTCAGTGGAGCATTTCCTCAGTTATGCATTCCTCACATGCTCTGAATAGGGGAGTTTGCTCATTTTTTTGGCTTAGCATTGTATTGTTGTTCTAAAATATCTTCTACTGGCTGCTCTTGAGGGGCTGGGCTAGAGACCTGCTTGCTCTGATAAATTCCCTCAATTCCTCTGTGCCATCTCATCCTTCACTAAAGCTGCCCAAGGGGAGGGGGAGCGGCGAGGTACTAATAAAACAGCAGAGATTCTCCATCATGCTGGACATTATTGGAAAGTGTGATGTGAAACAATGACTTGATCTGAGAGAAACCACCCAGGACTGTGCTCAGAATGAACTGAGCAGTAGTTTTTTGTTCTGGGATGCACATTGGAGTAGAGAGCTATCTCTAGGGTCAGAGCTGCTCTCTTCTAGCTGCCCCTGGGGGCCTGCCAAAGCTGACCTCAGTGGGGTTATCAGCAACAAGCTGCTCATCATTCCTCTGAGGTGGGAATGGCACACTCTGTCATGTACAGCCCTCACTGAATAGAGAAAAATATGGAGAAAGTCTGTAACTAGTTGAGCTTGAGTAATTCTGGCATTTGTGCCTGGCATTGCCAGAATTTGGCCTTGACATTTCCTGTGTGATGGTAACAGGTGTGTTTAGATGTGGACTGCTCTGGGAGACCATAGTTGCCTGCTTTGTTTGAAGTTTATCTTATCAGCAGTCTCTCATTTGAAGGCCATTTCTATATGACTTAGCTGCTTAGGAGGTTTTTGGGTGGGAACTGTAGGCCTCTTTCTCTCATTTCTCTGCGAAGTGTCAGACAAAATATCATTGCAGTCAGTGCAGTGACAGCATTTTTAGTGGAATAGCTTTTCAGAAAGCAATTAAATATATTCTCTGTTCTTATAGTTTACAGCTGTTCTTAGCAGAGGAGTAGACAGTTCAGAGCTGCAGTGGTTTATTGCAAATTATGAGAAAATAATGCACCCTGGAAGAGCTCTTGTGATGCTGTGGAGCTTCACAACAACTAAACAAAAGGCAGGTATTATATATTTATTTCATTACAGTAAGAGGGGAGATGTGAGCACAGAGAGGCAGAAAGAGGGTTAGTGGTGTGAGTGTGGCCACAGGCAGAATAGACCTGGGTGGGGGTGTCTGCTGTTCAGCCATGTGCCTTCTCAGTGGGACAATCTTTGGCTGCCTCAGGAGCACTGTCCTACTTCCCAGCGATTTCATTCTTTAAGAGCAGTGTTTGTAAGCTTGTGCAATACCATTCCCATCTGTATTTTTGCACCTTGAGGGCTTGTCTGTGTGTTAAAGGGAGCACTTGGATCAGTTGAGCTGCCACAGGTTTAAGTGGGACTCACACCTGGCCCCCTCCTGCTGCAGCTGCCCTATCGCTCGCAGCCTCCCAGGCTGGGACTGCCCTTTGTCTTGGTGACCATGGCTGGTGCCGGCTGCAGCCAGCACTGGGCACAAACTGGGATCACACCGCTCCCTCTGCAGCTGCAGCACGCAACTCCGGGGAGGGAGACATAGCCCAGCCCCACGGACACGAGCTTTTATGCTGGTTTTCAGCCCATCCCCCTCCCAAAGTGGAAGACCATCCTACAGTTTGCTTTTTATTTTTTCTCTGCTGGCAAAGGACATCCATTAAGCATCATAGTATTATGACAATGAGCATTATAATGGCTGTCAATATTTTGCCTGTAAAATAATGATGGCAATGCCCTGCATATTTCACTGATTGCAGAAGAAATCAGATGGGAGGAAGAGTGGGGCTGGACTTTCCAACATGAGACAGAGAGAAGCACAGGGCTGATCATGGACTCTACAGGTATGGCAGTTTTGGCACTGTGTTTTTCTGGTGCTGTTAACCACAGCCTATACTGGGAACTGCAGTATGACTGTAGGTGCCAGGACCACATCCATCATTCCTAATACACTGCTACTCTCGGTTTTGACCTGCCCTACAAGGGCTGTCTTGACTAATGAGGGTACTGGGAAGTGTCCACGCATTGTAAACCAAAAGGAGGTTATTTCCTTATATTGTGACATGATGTGTGATAAAGAGGTATGGACAGCAGCCTCTTCAGCTAGCTGCTATTTTCATCAGGCTATGAATAGTCTTGTGAGATCAGTATTATCTGTTCCAGGTTTTGTTATGTTTGGCATTGGGAGGTTTTCATATCTTTATTATGTGGACCTGTGTGGAGCTCCAGGTCTAAAGAGTGATGTGGGTCTAGATGGTCCTATGCTCACCTAGGTAATGGAATGGGGTCCTGACTACCAATTTGTCAGGTTACAATTCCTAAATTCCTCCTCTCCCTTTACATGCCACTCAGTGTCTAGTCAATGAAATCTGCTTGGCCCATGGTATATATTATTAATCTGTGCACGTCCCAGTGCTGGGGAAGATGTGCAGCATTTTGGAGGAAAGGTGCATGCTGAGAAATCAGAACTAAGACTGGAGTGCTCTGCAGATGGCCTACAGATAGTTTGTGTCTGTAGGCAGATGTCAGCAAGAGCACTGAGCTGTACTGGGCATCTGAGCAGTTTGCGCTTGAGTTAGTTATGCAGAGCATTAACATAGTTCTGGTTTGAGCTGGAGTTCAGTTAAACCTTCCAGAAATAAGAAAATGCAGCGCAAAGAGTCAGCCCCTTCAGCATCTGCCTTTCCAAAAGGGAATGTTTCACACCTGCTAGGCCAAGCAAGCTTTTAATTTTCACCTGATCTAGCTATTTGAGAAGGAGTTATTTTTAAAAACCCAAACAGCTTCCAGAACAACAGCCTTCTCGACTACTTTTATTAGTAATCTTCTTAGCTTTTCTGCAAGTGATCACAACTCCTCTCTCTGAGAGCTTGGCAGAGCCATCTGCTGTGCCCTGTGTGAAGGCTGGTATTGCTTGTTTCCCTCCTGGCTGCAGAGCTGCAGCTAGGCACAGCTTATACCAGCTCTCCTGGCACTGCAAAACCAGTCCCACAGGTGAATATCCTGAGGGCTGCAGCTGTTGGAAAGAGCGTTTTTGCATCTGAATACTGCTAAACAGTTCCGTAGTAAACTAGATCTGGAGCTGAGAAGGGTTCGAGGGATGAGCAAAGCTCTGTGAGTAACACCTGGAATGAGCAAACAACAAACTTCCTTTGTCTGGAAAGAGAAGCCATGGCTGTGACACAGGGCTGCAAAATGCACAATATGGAGCAGGCGAGTGCAGAGTGATCCTTACTGGGTTTTCTAATAAAATACTTGAAGATATAAAATGAAACAAGCAAGTGGCAGGTCAAAACAAATCAAGGGCAGGTACTTTTGTGTTTAAAATGCAGTGAAACTCTGGGACTGTGGGGCTTTGAGGATATTACAAATGTTTAAAATTAATGTGAGTTCAGGAAGTAATTGGAAAAACTGTGAAATGCAGGGACAGTGCTCCTGTTTGAGGGCATCCCTGTCTGGTACCTTGCAGGAAGCTGGAGCACAGGATGGCTCTGGCCATATGCTGTTAGCCCTTGTTGAAGATCAACTGGTGCATTACAGGGACCTTCAGTCCAGCTGTATATGGCCTTCCATGTATTTTTACACTGGACACTGACAGTCTGTTGGGAGATGAAATGCACACATGCCAGAGCAGGCCTCACTTCTCCACCCATGCCTGAGCTCTGTGTTTGACAAGCTGCACAGTGGTGTAATACATCTTCACAGATCTTTTCTGGAGACTGAAGCATTGGCTTCTTCTTGGGGAGGTGGCTGTAAGAAGTCAAAAGCTATCACAGTAGGAGATGCAGCCAGTTATGCCACATGATGGGTCCTGCTGCTGCTTGTCTCCACACCCCCGCCACACCCAGCATTTGTCAACACGGCTGGGCATGTGAGTTGATCTTTGTGATGCTCTCTTCCCCAGAAAAGCAGTTAGAGGAGCGAAGGTCCTTTGGGCATCCAGCATGCTTCTCTGTTCAGATTTATGGTCTTTTCTGTAGCCATGATAATTCATTTTACCTATCTGCTTTGCTGTGAAATGGCAGGAGCCCCTGCGTTGGGGTGTCGTGATGGTGCAGAATCTGAGGGCAGCCCAGGTTTGTTGTGCATGGTGGGCCACAGGCCTTGGCAGAAGTTGCTTATCCGGACACAAACAATTCACTTTTTTATGACTCACCATTTTGGTCCTGTCACCAGAGAGTAATCCTGACCTAAGAGGGGTCTCCCACCGGTAGGAGGGAAGGAGAGTGCAACTTTCTTTGTGCTCATTACAGTTTGTCCAAAACCAGCTTACATTAGTCAGCTAAATAAAGTGCTTGCCCTGAAGAGGTCTCAGTCTGGGGTAAAATCTGCCAGCACTGTGCAATGACTCCCGTCATTGCCCTACAAATTAACAAAAGGCTTTTGTGTTATCCTTCCCAGCTGTTTGCAGAGGTGGCAAGGCCAGGGCTGGGCAGGACACACAGAAAGTGTTTCTATCTGTGTGGGACCCATGGGGTCCTGACTTTCCTATAGATCTGCTGATTTAGGTGTTTGTACTACATCACCCCTGTGGTGTCCAAACTGTCTATTAACAAGGCTTTGAGAGGAGGGAGGGCTATGTGCAATCTAACAGAGCGAATCCAAGCTGTGTGGTGCTGCTGGAGTGTGAGCCTGCTTCAGGGATTAAGCAATCGGGGGAGCAGCGATGGTTGGGCACAGAGCACTGTGCCTGCCTGATAACGTACTGTACCTGTCAGGTCATTCTTACCCTCAATCTATTGTACTTGTAGACCCACGTAAACAATTAGCACACTCTGCCTTAATGCTCTGCACCTGAGTGGTTCGTGGTGGGGCTCTTCTTTCGAGCCTCTGCACTGCCCAAGACACACATGGGGCACCCATCAGAGACTGCCCAGGCTCAGTCGCAGCAGGGACAGCCCTGTGGCCATGCTGCAGATGGAGGTAGTTTCCCAGCCTTGTTTATTCCTGCAGGTCTGGGCCAACAGCTTTGCAGCTTCTGACACTTCCAGCAAAACCTCCACCTCCGGTGAAGTGGTCTTCTGGACCAGCTCATTTTCCCACAGCAGGTGTATCAAGTAGTTTGATTTTTAACTATATAAAACAAAAGGAGTTGGCTGTTTGGTTTCTGTTAACCTTTTCCTTCTAATGTAGCTACTTCAGTAAGATAAAACATTTTCATGGGAAAGAAAAAAAAAGGCTCTTTACAAAGGAGTAGCCTTTTTCCCAAGAAGTAGCCTTTATTTTTAATTGACTGCCATACGGATGAATAAATATGAGTCTTCATTGAAAATATGATTGGAAGTAGTTTCAGCCCACATGTCATGGCGTTTGTTAAAAATAAATAAAAGTTATTGAGAAGCAAATACTTTGATATGTCCCTAGATAGCTTTTCAAAAATAAAATCTGTCCCAGAAAATTCTGTGAATGTCTTTGTAGAAGTAGGATTGTGCCTGAGAGAGAGTAGATGGAACTAAGCATGGAAGAGCCATGCCAAGCTGGATGAAATGTAGGTTTAAACAGTAGAGATTCACCAGGGCTTTTTATTATTGTTTCTGTTTAAACTATTTAGAGTGGTATTGATAGTTTCTCAGATGATAAAGGCTATAATTGTAGTGTGACAAGCACAGCCATTCTTGCCTAAAAGAAATAGGACATGTTGTTTCCTCCAACAATTTTTTACAAAAAACTGAGAGTTTTTATGACAATGCCATTCATTTTTATGAGCTTTTTCATGCAGTGTTCTGTGGTATTTCTTTGTAAACATTATGGCCAGATGCCTGTTCCTTCTTTTAACATGTTGTTACGCCATTACAAAAAAGGCAAATATTTGTGAATTCATCATTCATAAATTAAGGTAAGTCTGTGAAATGATGCCAAATGAGCAAAGCTCAGCTGAAGCACTGGTTCTCGGCTTTGGATAGGTCAGTTGATGGAAGAAATGCACCATGTAGAGACAGTCCAAAGAAGTGACAAAAATGATGAAAATGCCAGCTTTGAGGAATCTGAAGGAGCTGTGGTTGGTTAACATGCAGGCTGAGGTGTCAAGCCCAGCGAGGATGGCTGCAAAGGGATAATTCCTCTGTTAGCTAGGACAGGCTGATACCTATCAGGGAGATCTGGGGTAGGCAATAGGAAGTAGTTTCTTGCTGACAGCAAAGCACTGAAATAGGTGGCCTGAAAGGGCTGAGGTTGGTATCCTCAAAGGCACAGATTAGAGAGTAAGGGTGATACAGGCTTTGAGGTTAAGGAATGGGCCTGATGACTTTAAGATCATGTTTGCCATGAAAGCTGGGATTTATTAATTTTTAATGATCTGACTCCAAAGGCTGTGGCTTTGGAAGAAATAGCAAAGTATCGTGAAACCAACAATCACTCGAAAGGTTTGGAAACAGTGGAAATATTCAGTGAGCTAGAAACTGCCTGCATGGATAGGAGCAGAACTTTTGCTCCCTTAAAAGTGTGCCTTACTGCTTTCAAGTTGGCCAGAGGAGAGGAAAAGGAATAAAATGGCAAAGCAAGGCTTGATTTACCTTTCCTCCACGCCCTGCAGCCTCTGGCCATTTTTGCTGTCTTTTGAAACACAAAGTGATCTGCACCAGTAGTGTTTGAATAGCAAATACCAGTGCAGCATAAAGCAAAGGGCACACATATTAGAAAATGAGCAGCCCCTGGTATTTCTTAGCATAACATGCAGCAGAAATGCTTGCAGGTTGCTGTTCTGTAATTTTCGATTGCTTTACAAACGTTGGCTGCTTATCCTTGGTCTCATTTAGGGGAGAAAGAAGTGAGGATAAGAAGAATGGAGGTAAAAAGCAAGCAAGCAATTTGGTAATTTATATGCATATTTTGCTTGTAGCATGCTGAGTCAACTATTTACCTGTTAGTAGGAAAGGGCTAAAATAAAACATTGTGTTGGTTAGGTTTATACCACGTGAGGAGCTCTAGGACGGGGAGAAAAGTAGGGCAGCTTGTTTTGGAACTTGTGCTGGAGAGTAAATAAAAACCCCCAATGTACACGTTCGGTTACCATATGTCACGCTTATCATAAAAGGCATCTCGGTGCTATTTCTTTGCAGGGATGCTTGAACTCCGCAGAGCAGACTTCCCTGTTGAGGAGAGCGCATGCCAGCGGTGCTGGGGTTGCCGTTGGTGAGATGAGCTTTCGTGCCTGTTGAGGGACCTCCGGCGGGCGGTGGGAGTTCCTGTGCTTCCCTCTGTGATTGGCATCCGGATTGCTGCAACTGTGCCTGAAGAAAAGCAAAGGAGCCTGATTTTGCTGAGAGAATTTTCCTGGCAGGAGAAGGCATGCAGTGCAGAGAGACGTGCCAGCCAAGAGCCTGGAAGTGCAAGTCCAGGTGCTAAGGCGAGTTCCACCCAAGCCATGCTGTGGTGAATCCTTTATCTCCAGCTGTATCTTGCTCAGCACCAGGGCGGCTGCGAGGGGCTGCCCATGGCACTGCGGCAGCCTGGGCTGGATTAGTGCCTGCTCTGTCTTTGCTCCAGCCATCTGAAGGACTGAAGAAGATTGTAGGGAAGATGTTGGACTTGAGCTTTCTGACCGAGGAGGAGTATGAAAAGCTGATGAAGGTTCTGCAGAGAGATGCAGAGCTGAAGAAGAAGGATGGGGATCGCATCAGGTGAGAGAGCATGTGATAGCAGGGTGTGAGCTTCCCTTGGGGAAGATTTTTTCACTTCTTTGAGAGAGGAGCATGTGTGTGTGTGTATGTGAACAAGGAGAGGTGCAGGCTGCAGCAGTGCTGTCCCTTTAGCTCAGATCCTGATAGATCTTTGCATTGTACCTCTGTTTTCTCAGCCATCCTTCTGTCGCTGCTGTCCTCTCCTTGCGGGAGTGGACTCTCCTTTTGAGTTAATCATCAGCCCTCAGAGATGCCAAGGGCAATCATCCCTTTCCTTTTTGGTTGAGGAAGACGCTGATTTCTTTGTGGTAGAGGTCTGAGCAGGGGAGTAGCTGCTGCCTTGTGTTACTCCCTTGGTAGCAAAGAAAGGTCATAGTTTGTTTTAAAATGAGATTTTACCTTCTCTGCTTTATGATGCCCCATTGCTCTTTGAGGTGGGTGTGTGTGCACCATCTATCATGCAGAGAGAGGTGATTAGAGGCTACGTGATCTGCCAGAAGTTTGCAGAGAGCAATTCCAGAGCCAGGGATTCTTGCTCAGTTGAGCTCCTTTGCCACTGGCCATCCTGGAGCTCAGGTCTGGTTGATCAGGATTGCTTGTTGCTGCTGTCACTTTTTAAATGCCAGCCATTAGACCATGTGGGCTGACAGTATGCACCAGGCTCAGGGAGCTGGCACTGAATCCTCCATGGCAAGAAATTAGTAGCTCAGTGAGTGTGGATGGCACTGTGCCAGTTTAGCCCAACTAAGGATGTGAGTCTTCACCTTGCTGTTGAGCCAAAAAAAGAGTAAGCCCCATATGGGAAGGATGCTCAAGGCTTGAAGGGGGAGCAGGAAGCTTTGCTGCAGGCTCCTGGGAGCCTGTGTGCCCTGGCCTCTGCTTGGAGGTGAGAGCTGGGGAAACAACTGGAAGCCAGGAGCCTGGACATGGGGTGTATGTGTCTGCATGCTCTTACCTCTCCTCTGAATTGAAACAATTTCAAAAGGGTTTGGTTGTTTGGGGGCTTTTTGTTTTGTTTTTGTTTGGTTGGTTTTTTTTTTCTGAAATGGAGTGAATTTTTCCTCTGAAGTGGAGGTTTGGTAACAAGAGTGTTTGGATTATTTTCATTCTGTTTCACTTCTCTTTGGAAGCTGTTGCACAGGAGGCTTTGGTTTGGGAGTGAAGTGAATTAGGTCCTGCCCAGAGTCCCTTGCTGTCAGTTTGGCTATCTGCTGTAAGACATGTTTGGTTCCAACGCAATCTGCCTGCTGGGCAAAATGAAGTCAATGGCATCTCCTTGATCTGGTGTCAACAAGATTAAAATATTTCCTCTGGCCCAGCACCTTGAGACCCTCATGGAGGCAGGTGCAGCCCTGGTCTAGATGGGAGCTCCCATTGAGCCCCCAGCATGGCCTGCAGAGGCTTGAGCCAAGTTATCCCATACCTGCTCCCTCCTGGCCTTTAGGCAGCCAAATGTGACCCTTCAAGGCTCCAGGGTTATCTGGGGGTTTGGCCCCTCTTCCTGCTGAGAACTGGGCTGAAGTGGGAGCTTCTTCTGGCCTCCCAAGTTTCACAGGGACCCTGAACTGTGGTGAGCTGTGCCAGCTGAAAGGCAGCTAATTCAGCAAGCCATGGTGAGGACGGTTAGAGTACAGGCTGGCAAACAGAGCACTGACAGGTTTAGGTGCCAAAAACCAGCCCTGGGTGTGCCCAAGTGAGTTACAGTAGGAGAAGCCATGCTCAGGAAGGAGAGCTAACCATGCAAGTGCCAAAATGGGCATGGCAGGAGGAGCAGGTAGAGGAGCAGTGTCCAGGGAGAATGCTGCAGGGACAGGTTGCTTCCCTAAATATCATTATTTATTTCTGTGGTTTGCAGCAAATTTGATCCAAAAGGTTTTGCTGCTCATAAAGAGATTAATAGACAAATGAAATGGAGCAGTGCAAGAGAGACAAACAGCCCCACCCGTTCCTAAACCCTCTGGGCAGCCAAGCAAGTGGACAAATCTCCCTGCCAGGTGACTGATTTTGATTTGTGAAATTTGGAAGAGGTGAAAGCCTGTGTTTATGAGGTACTGTTACCATTTCAGATAAAGAGTGAATCAGCTGCTGTTTTAATGCTGGTTTGGCTCTTGCGATTGCAGAGAATAATCTCTGGATCCTTTGTACTGTCAGACAGGTGAACCCATGGACATATTACAAAGGTAGCTCAGGGGAAGTCGAAACTTTGAAGATCTTTTTGGTATATAATGCTCTTACTGACTTTCAGGCGGATACAAGGCTCCATCAAGGATGAAAAGAAGAAGAAGTTTGTGACAGGGGAATGGTTTTCAGAAGTGAAGGCAAAACGGTTTCAGGAAGACTTGGAGGGGCTGGATCTACTTCGGGCATCAATTAGAAGGAAGAAGGGCAAACTAGAAAGTAAGTACGTCAGTGTGCATCTTAAGGAAAAAAATTGATGGACCAGAAAAAAATTGGTCCAGGATGGGTCTCCCTGTACTGGGAGTCTGTTGAGAACCAGTCCCTGTGTTGTGGTAAGGAAATTCTCATCTATGTTTTCAGTGCTAGAAAAACATCCCTTGTTATCAAAATCAGGGCCCAAACAAAAAATTACGGTGTGGCAGAGGACCAAGGCAAAAGCCATGTGCAGTGAATGCCTTTTCCCCACTTCAGCTGCTTTTTTTTTCACTTCTTTTTTCCAAAATTTCTGTTTGCTAGAGGTCCCTGGTATAATTTCTTACCACAGAAGTAAAAAGAGAAGAGGATTATGTAGGACAGTTTCTGGCATCAAGCTGACATGTGTGGGTCAAACACATCCCCCAGCCCCAATTCCTGAAGTTGTCTGACAAAAGCTGCTCTCACAGGCCTCTGGGGTGGTGGGGTCAGTCACATCTCTGCGAAGGGAAAGGGTGCCTCTCTCCTCCTGGCATGTATTTGCTCACTTGAGAGGGTCTATGCCTAGCTTTTTACATGGAAATAATTCCAAGGCAAAATGTGGTTTTCAAAGTAAAAAGGGCTTTGTGGCCATGTCTGAATGGTACCCAGGCTGTGTGCCGCAGCCAGGCTGTATCTGAGACCGTGTGCTAATTGGAAGCAGATGTGTTGCGTGTTGTTCGATGTGCAGACAAACTTTCATGGTGCTGTGTAAAACAGATTAAAGCAGATTTGTCAGCTCAGGGCAAAAGATCAGCCCTGTGTGAAACAAGCAGGACCGTGCTTAGAGTCCAAATGTAACCAGCCTGGAGCTGGAACTTTCTGCTGAACATCTGTGCAAAGCAGAACTGGGGATGATTCACATCCAGTCCTCAACATGAGGACAGGCCAGCCACCCCTGCAGCCCAGTGTCACACAACCTCCTGGATGATTTGTCAGGGTGGGCAGTCACAGATCCTCAGCCGTGGCTGGGGAGTTACTGGCTGCTGCTGCTGCCCTGGGGAAGCCTTGGCTCTGCCAGGCAACTCTAAGCAAAGTCTGCCACTGTCTCTAACACAAGGGCCCCACAGCTGGCCTCTATTCTTTTGCAGTAAAGGCTACTGCCCCTGGCAAAGGGGCATCTGTCCAGCACTCAAATGTCATCTCCAGCAGTTCAGTTCAGCCATCTTTCCTGGGCCCAGCTTCCCATTCCTGCCGGAGGGAGCAGCAGTATAGATCACTCCTTTGTTTGGTGGGCCTCCTTGGCCAGGATGTGTCTGTAGCAGGAGTTGCCTGGGTTAGGGTACCCCTCCTTGCTTCACATTACTTAGACACATTCTGAAAGCTAAATGCTGACTAGGGACTTCACTGAGAGCCTCATTTTCTTTTTGCTCTTCACCTGCCCCGACAGCTCTCATAGCTTAGCATAGATTCATTGGAGCCTCTCATGCATAACTGGCCCATCATATATCGTATGAAGTTGCTTTTATCATTGGTATTATGGATTCATAATGTCATTAAATTTACTATTTTATCATACCTCCAGAATGCTAAAACATACAAAACCTTTTCCATCTTGGCAGAGGTGCCTGGCTTTTCTGCAGAGCATGTTCTTCTTTTTGAGGATGTGCATTTGTTCTTGCACCCTCTTGGCACGCAGGGGTAGAGCTTCAGCAGCCTCTCTGCCAGGGACCAGGTCAGGCAAATGCTCTGTCACCTGCAGCCCAGCTACCAGCCTGCAGTGGGTAGGATTGTCTGCCCTTTGCCTTGTACCCTGAGCTCTCTGCCCACTTCAGGAAAGCAGAATTTAAAGCACTGTTGGTTTTAGATTTAACTTTTAGGACTGATGTGCACATAAGAGATGATGTCTCAGGTCATCATATACAATAATCTCCTTACTAATACAGCAGTATTATGCAAGATAGTCATTGCATGTGCATTACTTGACTAATGCTGTTTTAAGAAGGAAGAAGCAAATGTTATTAAATTACTATAATAGTTATGTTTAGGTTTAGCCTTTATTCCTTTTTCAACTTTTTTTCTTCCCTTTTTTCCTCTATTTCTACTCTCAGACTTATTTTGATAAAGCACAGGCATAACATGGGACTTTATTCCTTCCTCTTACTTTTTCCACTGCCATTTTACATCACTGGTTGTGCATCATGATTCTGCAGCTAATATATTCACCTTAGATGAAATAAAGGCCTTTGCTTGCCATATTGACACCTTTTTTCCTTCCCCTGGAAAGATCAGTCATTCACCTCTGTTGGCTTTCGAGGTTACGAAGGGGTGCATGTTCATTTAGTCAAATCTGTGTTCATAACTCCTGATTTAAGGAGTTCTTTAGACTTAAGTCTGTGTTAGGGAGTGAAATGAGAAAATTTCTGCATGGAAAAGCCCTGCTGAGATAATTGCTGGCATTCCCTTTGCAAGGTAAGTGGGCTGAGAAGGGGTGGAAATTTGTGCTTGCAAAGGAAAATTCCCAGTGGTCTTTTCTGGAGGAGGGTTTTAGCCTTCAGAAGGGAGGGTTGTGGGGATCCCTTAGGGTTTTCACAGTTGGTATTGATTGTAGTAGAAAACTAGTCATGGACGGTAATACAAATCTATAAAACAGATAGATACCCTATATTTAAACTGCAGCCTGCAGAGGAGCACACATAGATGAATTTGATGGTAACTTCTCCTTGTGCTTATGTGCAATACTTCAGGGCTAAAAATCACCTACAAGAGAGACTAGTTTATCCACCTGCTGTGGCAAGTGAGCCCTGATGCAGTTAGTTTTGCTTATCCCAGGTACTGAGAATCTTTGTTGTAGGGTGGTAGGAAATGAGTAAAAGTGTTAGAGCAGGAGTGCCTATTAATTTTATACACATGCATAAAAATATATGTATGGACAAGTTAAACTGGTCAGACCACTCCTAATTTCTGTTGGAATTTTCTTCTTTAGGATGTTATCTCATCCTAAGGTTAGCAAAGGCATATTGCTTGTCTTGATGGATTATAACGTACTAAAATAGCTTATTTGTGGTGATAGGACCCAGGCGTAGCTGTGTAAGTGGCTGAGCCATTTTTCAGGGCAGGGATTTGGATGGGTGGAAGTGAAGGCTTCCTGCTGCCTCTGCCAGCCACGAGTGAAGATCTGTCTGAGGGAGAAGTGTCAGTGAAGAGTAAGTATGACACAGTGCCTTTGCAAGTGGGGTGAGAAATGAATACAGTCTTCAGTTGTCAAGGTCTTTTCAACCATGACAGGCAAAGGGAAAGCGTGGGAGCTCTGTGTTTGGTTCCTTTACTTCCAGCACAGCTACCTGCTGGTACCTCCCTCCCCCAGGTCTGAGGCAGAAGAGGAGGATGTGGCTCACTGTATCAATAAATCTCCTCAGTGTGCCTTCCTGTGCCCACATGTGCCATGGCCTGCATGTGCCACCCACCGTGCCTCAGGTTCTGTCTCTTAAAACAATGTTCAGTGATGCTTTGTGTGCATCAGTGTTGTCATGGGCGAAAGAGCCCCTCTCTCAAGAACATGCTCTCTAAAACTGGCTTGTTCCCACACAACCAGACTTGTTTTTCAGCAGGAGCAACTCCCCGACATCCCGCTGCTGTGGAAACCACGGGGCTCCCCAGCTGCCGCCTCCTGTGTGTGCCAGACATGCAGTCCTAATGCACACAGCTCTGAGCAGCAGCTGCTGTGTCCCTGCACCTCAGGGCCAGGCGCTGGGTGGGCAGGAAGATTGGGAATGCAGCAATTTTCTCCGTAGGAATGCACAGGCAAGGGAGAGTGAATCTTTGGATATTCCTGTGACTTGCAGGCTGACTGTGCTGATGCTGGATGGCACCACACAGGCTGTGTAGAGTCTTGTCTGACCATGGGACTGGCTTCTCTTGGGCCTCATGTGGTTTTCCAACCAGATAACAAGCAAGGCTATACTATTTAATATTACCTCTGAATGCTCTGAACTTCTTTTTCTATTGTATTGTTTCATGAAATATATCCCAAAATGGTTTGGCAGTTCTTGTAACAGGTAGATTTTCTCTTTCAAATAGACCTAGCTGCATGTGAATAAATATGTGCAGATCTTGTTGGCCAGACTAAGCTTAATTTTTATTCACTGTTTGAGAGTTTAATACTTTTGGATTTTTTGGTGAGAAAACCCATTTGCTAAGAAAATATCTAATGCAGCTTTATACCCTGCAGTCTGCTGTAAAGGTTACCGTCCTCTATTGTTTTTTCTTTGGGGTCTTTGGGAGCTTAGAAGATACAGCTGAGCCTTGTGCCAGTAAAAATAACAGGGATCTCCTCATTAACTGTATTGGCCTCCTCCTTTGTTTGCCAAGATCGGATGACTTGAGTCGAAACAGGAAGTGGCTGAATTTAAATCCTGGAATGGATTAACTTTATTGACAGTCATGGCAGCATCCTTTCGAGGTTTCCAGCAATTCGACAGCTCCTGACACGAGTCAGGTGTTTGGCAGCTTTGGCCTCTTGGACCTGGGGTCTGGAAGTGTCTTTGCTGCCTTGGGGCCTCTCCATCCTTGGGGAGAGCAGGCAGAGCCCCTGACAGCCCTCTCCTCTTAAACCCCCAGGGATTGTGCTTGTGGGACTCTTTTTCATTGGGCAAAGCTTTTTCTTTCCCCAAACAAAACACACCAACCACTACAAGTTTAATGAAATGTCATTTCTCAGTTGTCTCTGTTGTACTACAGATGAGGCCGACAAGGACATCCAGATGGATCTGGAAAACAAAGCTGCCCCGAGTCCTGCCTTTTCTGAAGATGTTGCTGATGCAGGAGAGGGAAGGTAACGCTGTCACATGTGCAGTGCTCTGGCTGCTGCTCTTACTTCTAATGAAAATTGAATGCTACCCATTAGATCCTGGTCTTTAACTGAGTTTCCGAGACTGTATAAGTAATACATTCTATAGGATATTTTTCAAGTCCTTCTTCCAGGAATTGTCAGAATATCAATCCACCCCTAATAATCAAGTGCTAATGTGCTTATCCCACAAAGATCTCTTCCTGCATGATTTGATAAGGGATCAGTAAAATGGAAGCTGTCTCTAATGTCAGGATATGCTGGTTAGTTTTTCAAAGTAATTATGGTTTTATTTGTTTAATTTTTGCTATGGAGCAACACTAACAAAATGAACTGTTTGAGGAAACTGCTCATTTCCTGCTGGTGCCAACCTCTGTGTCCAGTGCTCAGCACTCTCCATCAAGGCTTGGTAGGATTTCACATTGTGCTGACTGAGCAGAAACATCTACTAAAAGCACTCCAATGAGCAAGTCAGTGACCTCACTCAATATCCATGGACTATGGAGAAGCAATTAAAATATTCACATATTCATGTATTGTTCCCATCTTATTTGCCTTTTTTTGTCAGCAGAATGAAGAATCATTCACCGCAGGTGGCAGTTGCTCCAGTTAAATATTAAATATGGGCCTTGACAACACTTGGAAACCTCTTGCAGCTGATTAGTGGGTGTTGTTTAATGAAGGATCCAGAGGCAACAAGCCCGAGGTGCTCCTGCATTACTGGCACAACACCTAGTGATTTTTTGGGGAGGGTCGGTTAAATCCTGAAAAGCTAGCTTTGTTTTTCTCACTCAATCTTAAGCAAGGTGTGGCCTGTTCCTTCCTGGGCCATAGCATAGAAATGTCTCTCCCTTCTGCATGGCCCTTGGGCTCTTCCAGCACTTCCCAGAAGGGGAAAGTCTGAATAAACCTAGTAATTGAGACACATTGTTTTTATTGAGCAAGTTCTGTGTCTGAGCAGAACTGAGGTGATGTTGAAGACTGCCTGAGCACCCAAACAGGCACATCATTACCACAGACCTCCTTGTTCAGGCATTTCTCCTCTCCCACAGGTCCAGTACACCTACTCTTGAAACCACAGAGCAGAAAGTTTTGCCAAAACCGAAGCCAGGACTTCCTAACCAGTGGTCTGCATCATACAAGGTAGCACAGCCACAGCCTCTGCACTTTGTTTTGTTACTCCTTGGAGCTTCACAGAGTCTATACCTACTGACAGGGGCTCCATAGGCTGCCTGCCCTGGTGCCTCTGCTCAAATAAAATACATTTTTTCCAGTCTTGCCAGTATATATACACTAAGATAAGATTTGGTTTTTGCTCAGAGATCCAGCATACATGATGTCTCTTCCTCAGAGAGTGACATTGGAACAAGTCTATCTGTGACTGCAACAAACAGCTTTCATATGTCTAGAAAAGGTAAGTTTTTTGTTCAGTGAGCTATTTGTATTTTTGTTATTCAACATCAAACACCAAGAGACAAGATGCTTTTCAGTGTGTGTGCAAATAAATAACAAAGAGTACCTTGGCATATAAGAATGGGCTGCCAACATTTTGTGAATTACAGCCAGGGCAGCAGGGACCAAGGCAAAAAGCAATCTAATGACTGAAACTTCTCTGCACTCTCAGTATATTTTAAACTGAGTGCTTCGCTCTTAGCACTTTAATCCAGAAGAGGACTTACCCTCTGTTTGTGGCATTGAACGTACAGTAAAGTTTTGGAACACAGCAAATAGCCAGTAGGGAAGCTGTCAAATTGAAAGGAAACCTGTGAACAAATCCACAACTTGCAGCAACAGTTTAGAGCTCGATGGATTTTTTCTGTGCCCTGTTGCAGGGAGAAGGACTGGGGTTTTCAGGGCTTTCCTCTGATGGAAGGGAGCTTTCTAGAGTCTGAATATGAAAAAGAATTAGGAATATATTGATGATTTCTGAAAATTCCCTGTCTTTTCATTGAGATATTGCAGTCCAGACCTTCCGGGGAGATTGGATATGATGCAATGAGACAGGCTCTGAGCATTTGTTGTTGTTGTAGGTCATGGAATATCTCCATTGCCCACCAAGCTTTCAGAGGATGCTGTGCCTCAGCCCAGCACTGCAACTGGAGGAGAAGCTGTCGATGGGCCCACCAGCACCATGGAGGGGCCAAAAACTCCACCTGAAGAAGTTTATGCTCCCAGCAAAATACCTGTTAAGAAGAAACCAAGCAGAACCTTCCCCGGATCTGAGCAGTTTGTGAATCATGTGGGGCCAGCAGAGAACAGCCTTGCGAAGAAAGAGACGCTGGCAAGCCTCAGACTGCTGCCCACACAGGGGGAAAGCAGCCGGGCTGGTAAACAAGGCGTGAACTACACAATCTCATCGATGAGTAACAAAGAGGAGGATATTGGCCTTGACCATGAACATTTCAGGAACTTGAAGAACTTTTGGGAGAAAGGAGCAGACTTGGTGGCAGTGGGGAGCACGGTGGCAGAGCCGGGCTGGGCAGAGGCAGACGGTCAGCAGTTCAAGCTGTGCCGCTCACTCTCCATGCAGTCTGGGCAAGGCCAGGATGCTAAAGAAAAACCTGGCACCTTCACCAAAACAAAGATCCCCTACAAAAGGACGATAACATCTTCTAGTGAGGAAAAGCCAAGCTATTCCACTCCTGCAAGGAAGGGCTCGGTTTCTGTCACTCCCAGATCTACATATGCCAAGAGCAAAGGCGGCCTGGTTACAAGAAATGACTCGCTGAGTGAAAGCAATGGGAAGCTGCTGATGCCAGAGGAAGAGAAGGTGGTGCAGCACTGCTCCAGGAAATCCAGATTGCCTGTGCGAGCGCCTTCCATCGAACTTAAGTCACCTACCAAGGATGTGTCTGGCAGCACGCTGGAGCCAGGGACGCCTGTGGAGGAGCTGGTCATGGCAGAAGAGCGCAAGCCCACAGCAAGGTCCCTGGTGAGCAGGGTGCAGATACTGATCGAGCCTGTGCTCACAGACGGTGAAAGTGATGATGAGAAAAAGGAAAGATCTGATTTGGGCACTCATGACAACATGGAAATAAATGGAGAACTGCCTGAGGAAAAAATGTGTGAGTCTTTGGACCAGCCAACACCCAGTAAATCATCCGGAGAGAGAGAAGCTGTCCAGGGAACAGACTCAGCTGTTTACTCAGGTACTGAGGGCTGTGACTGCACTCTGTCAAATCCAAATAGAGAGCCGTCCCTAAGCCTGTTTTCTTCCCTAATCCTTCTGCATTTTGCACATTTTCTTCAACTGTCCATTTATCCTCTATTGCAATTTGTCCAGAGTTAGCTTGTGTGGAATGTGCTCTGGAAACAAATCTTGTGTAGCCTAGTGTGAGTGTAGAAGAGGACAGTGCCATGTTCCCTTGCTTTCCTCCCTACTCCCAGCCCCCTGTGCTCTACTTGCAAGCATCTCACCTTGGGACAGCCCTGCACTACCTACAACACATCACAGGAACTCACTTTATTTCACTCACTGGCAAGATTGTATTTTCTTCAAATGTGGGATTGGAGGAATTCTCTGTGGTAGTAGACATACGTCTAACACAAATAGAAAAAATAAAATGTGGAGCAAAGTGTTTTAATAAATACACTGGCTCTTAGAGTACCTTGATATAGCCACTGGTTGTCAGTGCCTAAATGACATTTTGGGTCTTTTTGGAATGCACAAGTGAACTTCAATATTAAACTTTAAGCAAAGCAGACTGAACAAGGAGTCTGATCCGTTTGGGTTCTGATACCATGTTCTCAACTGTGATGGTGTCGGTAGTGTCACCGTTTTAGCAGCTTCTTCCTCTGGGTTTGATGGGCCCTTGTAGTGACTATCACTATGAGAAAACGTTATTATCTGCGACTCACTTTACATTTGGGCTCCAATTACTCACAGCTCTGCTCTCTTCCAAGCAAAGACCTATGAAGAGAGAGCATCTTATCTCCTTTTCCCAAATTTCCTGTCCTCATGTGTCTGGGTAAGACCTGTTTGAGAGGATTTTCCACAGACTCATCTGATTTTTATTTTTTAATAGTGTAATTTCTTGTCTTATTTCCTACCTCATATAACATTCCTATGAAAATTCTGAGTTGCACTTCAGATCAATGCAAATATTTTCTTCATGGAATATTTTGGGTTGTGAAAGACATCTAAAATCATTAAGTCCAACCATTTATACACTAGATTATTCTAGTAGTTCTCAGGGCTTTTTCCTTTATTAATTGATTCATTTCAGGATGATATTAGCAGATGGCTCTATTTCACTGGAAGCTCTTCACAAGAGCTGGTCTGTTCTTAGGGACTCGGTTAATCCAGTATTTACATTTCCTGACACAGTGTGAAGAGCTTATCTCAGGGGAGCCATCAGAGCACCCAGATGATTGGAAAGCAGCCCTGTGCGATGTAACTGCAGTGTGCTCTAGGCAGGGTGACCAAGGGAGCCACACACACACACACACACACACACAGAGGCTTGTTGACATACTGCCCATTCATGTTTATTTATTTACCATGTTGATTTGGCTTTTTGTGTATTCCAGAGGAAGATGGGGATCATTCTCCTGCTGCTCAGGCACTGGCCAGAGCAAATAGTATTAATCTTGCAAAGAGCATGGTGAACATTTACACAACCACGGACAGTGAGTAACATCTTTCTTTCTTTCTTCTCTTTGGTTTACATTTGCTGAAGGTAATATATTATGCCAGTTTTTCATCACCATGCTTCTGTGCATGTACCCAGCTAGGAAAATGACATATTGTTTCATCATCAAATTAGAGAGTTTATAGTGCCTAAAATTAAATTCAGAGCCAGGAAATTGCAGCTAGATTGATGGTTTGTTACTTCAGCAAAAACACAAGGGCTTCAAAGGGTTGGCAAGAAGCTTGTGCTCATCTCTGTGGGATCTGCTGGCAGCCTGTGGGTTGGTCCAGGATGCCAGACCTAGTGTCAACGTGCAAGTTGTGCCACAGACTCATGCTCATGAGGCCTCTCCCCTCACCCAGAGCAGAGCCCGTGGCTGGACTGATGTCCCCAGCCGCCAGCTGGGACATTGTTTTATGGTGGTAGTCTCTCCCTGAGAAACCCAGAGAAGCTAAGGAGAAGGCAACCAAGGAAGCAGCAGCCTACCTGAAGAAGCACAAGAAAGCTGCAGCCATGGAACGCACCTGAGGGAAGGCAGCAGCAACCTCTGTGCCCAAGAAAGCCAATGACAATCTCCAGAAGGTGAAAGCTGGCAAGCCCAAAAAGACAGCTAAGAGTTTGCCTAAAAGGAAAATGGTGAGGCCAGTGCTGCCAGGACTGAAATGAGAAGCATAGGAAGGTAATGCCCAGGGAAAGGTAAAGCCACTTGGGGGCTTTGATTGAGCCGATTTAAGTCCAGCCCCTGGTTATGGGAGGGACGACAGTCGTCTTTGAGGCTCTGTCAGAGGTGGCTTGCAGGCAGGTCACACTGCATAGGCCTGTGGCTGTGCCCACCCTGGCTGGCACCTCATGCCGAGCACTGCCCCATCATGTGGTGCCCGACACGTCACAGGCACAGTGGCTCAAAGCTCCAGGCCCCACATTGCTGTTCAGGGACGTGGTCTCCACACAGACAACCAAGATTTCAGCCTCCCTTTATCTAGAGCCCCAAACCTCATCCTTGGAAACCCTCCTCTACAGAGCTACAGTTCCTTGTTTGCAAATAAAACAAAGTATAGCAAATAGTCTGTGGAGAGGGCTAGATACAATTATTTATTCAGGGCTGGAAATAAAAATAGTAAATATCAAATGAATGGTAAATCAAGAAGCTCTTGGGAATTTTGAGCACCAAAGAATGTATCATCATGCCTAACATGCTAAAAAAATACATCTTTTCAAAACAAATTCTTCTGGGATGGAGAAGGTCATCTTCAAGAGAGTTATTGGGAGAAGATAAAGATACAAAAGATAGGTTTTAGTTAGACATTTAAGCAGTCCAGTAACCATCTTTCTATTGATAGAAGGCTTTCTAACTTTTTTCTTTTAGCTAATCTGGCTATTGTCCACCTCTGTGTCTAGCGAAGTATTTGAGAAGTATATGAAATGGTGAAATTGTGGGTATAAATATTTTAGTGTTTTTTTCTACAGGGCAGTGTGCTATGAGATAAAAATGTGAACATGATTGGTTTCTTTGACAAGGAGGCAGATTTGTGTGGTTTTAGTGTAAGTTCAGTCTACACACAGCAGGCAACATCCACATCCTTGTGCTGATAAGGGCATTAGATGAGCCACTAGAGGGAGTTCCACAATCCCACGCAGCGAATGAAAACGTTGAAAATAGCTCTAGGATGTAAATTAGCAGTTTTTGTCTTGGATGATCAGCTTCAATGACAGATGACACATACAGGGCAAGTAGGTAGTACTCCAGTGCCTCCCACAAGCTTTTCCTCCTTCCTAGTGCCACTAAACAAAAGTGTGACCTATAATTTCCTGATTCTGACAAGCTATCTTGATGTCATTTTTTTTGTACCTACAGCATACAATAAACCTCATTTGATACCACATCAATTTCTTGAACCTGAAAGAGTCAAAGAACTGAGCAGATCCTCTCCTCTCCTGTTGTCTGAGGTGGGTTGATGCCAGAAATGGCTGAAATAGTGTTCACAGAATCCCCTGAATGGCAGTTGGTTTCATGAGGATGTTTCTCCCAGACATCAACAGTACTTGCTTTAGAGCATGCCTTGGTTATGTCATGAATAAAGGAGAAAAGCCTTAAGAAAAAAGCCCCCAGTAACTCAGAGCAGCTGTTCCATCCTGGACGAATTTAAGTGTTTCCCTGTGCCTCAAACCACACTGTTCTGTGCCCTTTCCCAGAGCCCAGGCGGGGCATGCAGCTCTGTTTGGAGGCAGTTAATGATGACGTTCAGTGCTGGTTGAAGGGGATGCCCTGGGGAGGCTCTCTGCACTCTCCTCCACTCTCCTAACCTGATCTCTGTTTAATGAGACTTTGCTGAGCGATTGGTTTTTCTCTCTAGTGTCGCAAAGTGCTCTTTCAGCAGAGCTTAAAGATGCTTCTTATTTTCTGAGCAGACTGAATCAGACACAGCTTCGGAAATCAGCTTCCAGTTTAACAGGCACAAAAAGACACCCAGCATTGGCAGCCACTCGTCCGACATGGCTTCTGTCTCCTCGGTAGGTACCAAGCGCTGGCGGCTCCTGGACAGGGCTCCTCCATCGGATGTGGTGATGCTGCATTTGGGCTGATGCTGATGATGTGGCCTCCAGAGTATCCTGTTGGTTTCTGCAGGGTGCATTATTAAAAGCACAGTGATGATTAATTACTCGCTTGGGTTAAAGGAGTAAATCCAGGTACCATCTCAAAACAGAGACCCACTGAGGAGTCGTTGGTCAAATTCCCTGTAAGCAACAGCCCCACTCCCAGGTGTGGATGCTCTGAATCCTGGCGGTGCAGAAGGTGGGAGGGAGGGGGTTTCTAGGTGGGAAAATGAGGCACACAGCTATTAAGGGACATGTTTGTCATTCAGGACTGCAGATGTGTCTCCTCTGCAAGCTCATCCTTTATCAGCAGATATGAGGGAACTCAGAGTTGGACAGCAAAAGCATGTTTGGGATCTTCAGCTTCTAAGGAAAGCTGAAAAGAGCTGAATGTGTTTAGTTGAGTATTTTTTAAAGATTCTTTAGAGACAGTATTTGGGGAGGGAGCTGCTTAAAATTGCTTGAATTTCCTGTGTAACTGTTATGGGTTTCTCCAAGGAGTATATTTGAGATTTACAGAATATATGTGAAGCGAAGCTGGTAGGGAGAGGTCATGAATGTAAATAAATATGTTAAAAACTTTGGGGCACATGAGTTCTTCTCCTAATCTGGAGCATCTGAAAATGAGTCCAGGTCATGCAGGTGTTCTTGAAAATCTCGTTCAGGATTCTCTGCTGGAGTGAGTATCCTGATGGGATGGTAAATGCAGCTCCAAGGACTGACAGGAGATGTTTAGCAGGTTTTTGGAGGTTATAATAAAATTCAGAACCAAAGTAAGCAGAGAGAGATAGAGTAGAGTGGGGTTAATTACTAGGAAAGTTTTTTGATAAATGTTCATTACTGTACTGGGGAAAATTGCCAAGAGGGTTAATGATTTGCTTTGTAAACAGTGTTAGTTTGTATGATATCCTATCAGGAATCACGAGTGATTGGTGCAATAGAAAATTATCTCATCTTTCTGTAACTGAGCTTTGCTTGTGTTTCATGACTTTCTACCAGTGAAAGACAAAGACTTGAAAAAAGAAGCCCAAGTTGTCTGGGCAAAATGCAGTTTGTTCTGGGAAAACAAGTAGCTCTTGGGTGCCTAGCTCCAGATTTGTATCTGGAGAAACCTCATGTTCCTGTGCCTTTGGGGCGAGCACAGGCTGTCTGTGGTGGCACAGTGGCTTTTCAGGACAGGGTTGTATCTGTTTTGCGCTGCTCCACGCACATTGTGAGTAAGCAACAAGATACGAATAGTTTTTCCTAAATTTCTTGTCTGATAGGGCTTTTACTAGCCTACTTTATAAATGGATTTACAATTGTGTGACCATATCTACCTGAAATAACAAGTTCTTATAAGATAGTTCAAGTTCTCTCAATATCTTTCTTTGTTAGTCATGAGATTGGGTCAGGATGTCAGTTATTTGTACTGTAAGCATAGGGAAGAGACTTGTGTGGTCCCCCCAGTAATATCTGAGTCCATTTCCCAAAGTTTTGGGATTTAGGAGTGAAAAAACTTCCGTGTTTCTTGAGTATTCAGTGCTTCTAAGGCCTCGTCTAGGATAGCACATCCTTGTGAGACCCTTATTCGGGTTCCCCAGCCCTGGCTTGTTTGAGAACAGCCACAGCTGTGAACCATCTCTATGTCAAGAACACCACACTGCACGAGGACGGGAATGCCAGATTTTTTTCTCTGGGAATGCATTTCTCAGACTGTCACCTTTGTCCAGAACCAAGTCAGACTGTGCCTGTTTCAGTGGCACTGACCTTGCTCTTCCCCCTGCCAGGTGAGTGGCAGTGTGCTCAGTGTCTACAGTGGCGATTTTGGAAGTGTGGATGCCCAAGGAACTGTGGAATTCGCTCTAGACTATGACGAGAAGAACCGGGAGTTCCAGGTCCACGTGTCCCAGTGCAAGGACTTGGCTGTAGTGGATGAGAAGAAAGGCAGATCTGACCCGTGAGTGATGTTTTGGTGCCTTGTGACTTCTACATTTCTGAATTCTGTGTTTGGAGGATTTTTATTTTCTTTAAATGTCATGGTTTCTTCCTTCCTTCCTTCCTTCCTTTCTATTAGAGAGCTTGGCGATGTGAGACAATATCCAACTGGAGTTTGTTTTCTTTTCTAGGTATGTTAAAACTTACCTGCTCCCAGACAAAGCTAGGATGGGTAAGAGGAAAACATCAGTAAAGAAGAGGACAGTGAACCCTGTTTACAACGAAGTGTTGCGGGTGAGAACAAATACACGCTCTGGAAACCTCTGTTGTAGTAGGCACCTCTATCAGGCAGGTCTGGAAAGATCCTGCCTTCTTGGCAAGATTATTTGCCTGCCTCCTGCCAACACTGCACTGCTCTTCCCTGGGGTTTGAGAGGCCTGGGATGTTAAAGGTTCCTCTGCACCCATCTGTGTGGCACCCAAGATTTCTCTGCCAAAAGCAGACAGATCTTTGGATGCTATAGGCACCTGCAGTCAGAGCAAGGGCTGTTTGCCCTCCCCTTCCCTGGCATGCAGTCACGAGGCATAGGACTGGTAAGAAAGGTCTGCATTATGTGATCATATTCATCAAAGCATAGAGGATTATTTAGCAATGCCCAGGCCTGTGTTAATAATTCTTGAAAGAATATTGGTTTTGCCCTGTGAAGAATGGAGTGCCAGGTTTCTCTGTGCTCAGCAGAAAAGCTTTGTTAGGGTAGTAGTGTTGCTACAGGACAAAAAAAGAGATGTGCAGACTGAAGCCAGTCCATTGGTAGTGCATGTGTAGGGTGGGTTTGAGTGTCTCAGAGTTTATTCAAGCTTTTGAGTAGTTTATTTCTGTTTTTGAAAGAAACAGAAGAAAAATTTGAACAACCTGACTTCTCTTTCTTCCTCTAGTATAAAATAGAGAAAATGGTATTGCTGATCCAAAAATTAAATCTCTCTGTTTGGCACAATGATCCATTGGGACGTAACAGTTTTTTGGGAGAGATTGAAATAGACTTGGCCAGCTGGGACTGGAGCAACCGGAAACTCAACTGGTACCCTCTGAAGCCCCGGGTAAGTGTGTCTCAGCTGCCATCCTGCTTTCTAGCCCAGCCCTGAAGCCTTGAGGGTGGCAGAAGTCCTTCCAGACTCCTCTGAGGTCTTCAAGTATGGTGGAGCAGAACAACTTGAACTGTACTAGGGAACAACCCCTGGGCACCTTAGTGCAGTTCAGTGCTTGGAACAATGGCCTTCTCAGGTCTGTTTTGGTGACTGATCTGTAGGGACACTTTCATAAATGCAACCCAACTCTAATCACAGCAACTCTGACATGACTTTGCCGTTCTCTCCACTCACGTGAAGACCATCCCTTAAAAACAGACAGCAGACTACTAGGTGAAGCAGCTGACCTGCCTTGGTAGGTAAATATTCAGGTGCCTCTGTTTGTAAAGCCTGTACAGCTTCCTGCATGCTTCTGGATTCACAGGTCAGATTTGAGATCCGTTTTAAGCAAATAAGAGAACATTTATCTTTCAGAACCAAGATGCTTAATTATATCCAGCTTGACATGTCTGGGAGGGCAGCCTTGTACTCTGAATCCTCAGGCTTTTGCTTCTGAGAGACTGAGTTTGACAACAAACCCACAGAGAAAGGAGCTGCCCTAGTAACAGTCTGCTCCAGCCATGGAAAATCAGTTTGTCCATTTGTGCTCCTCCACTGAAGTCAAAAGCTGTTTGCCTTGCTGTGTTTCCACAGTCCTTTATTTAGCCAGTCATAACTCTTTCTGTTTCAGAGCCTTTCTGCTGTTACTGGTGTGGATCATCGAGGAGTGATGAGTTTGTCCATTAAGTATGTCCCCCCTGGAAGCCTAGGTAAGTGTGGTTAATGCATTAAGGGCTACTGTTAGCCTGTTACTGATAAGTAAAACCTTACAAAAGGAAGGCCTTGTGAAATCATGGCTCAGGCCTGCTACTTTGGCTAAGTAGAAAAGGACTATGGGAAAGTGACTCAGCTGAATTAGAGGTAGAAAAACAAGTTACATAACTATCACGTGTTCACATCGTGGTATATGGTGGTTGAATTATGTTTGTTATTATTTAAAACTATGTAACTGATAAAGGCCTGACTGCTTAAAAAGGCCTGTTTTTTGCTCTCCTTTGCACCTGCCTGGGGACTCTGTGTCACTGTGGACCCTCACTGACAACTGCCCATGTGCGAACACACAGCTTGCAATGCCTCATCTGCTTAGGGGCTGCTTAAAGAGGAATCTCATTAGAGCAAGATCTTAGAGATCAGCGCAAAGGCACAGCCAGCAGTGTTTGACAGCACTGCCTGCAGCCTACATCTGATTTTCACATCTGGATTTACTGGGAAAGTGTTGGGGAGAGAGGCAGGGCTCAACAACCTCCAACTCATCAGCTGTTATGAGCATGTAGGCACTGTAGGGTGCTGTGATGTGGTAGCAGCACAGAACCCAAGGCACTGTGGGGCAGGCACAAGGTTGAGTTGGCTCAGCAGTTGCTTCTCTCTTCCTGTCTGATACAGCACTGGCAGGTTGTGTCAGGAGCCTCTGCAGCTGCAGGAGTGATGGAGCTGGCTGCAGTGCTGAGACCCGCAGGGAGGGGCAGTGAGCACAGAGCAGCCACATGGGTCCCACAGGCCCCTGGAGAACAGGCCTGTCATTCTGTGAGCTATGGCTCTGACTGGCATGACAGCTTTTCTCTTCTCCTAAATGGTAGGGCCCAATAATCCTCCCTCTGGCGAAGTTCACATTTGGGTCAAAGACGTCAAGGACCTGCTGCAGTTGCGTCCGTCTGGAGTTGACTCCTTTGTGAAATGGTGAGTGCATGAGCACAGTGCTGCTCCTGCTCTGTGCCCCCACAAAGGGCTGTGTTTCCTGCTCTGTTCTCAGGCTCACCAAGCTGTGCCTCCATTCTGGAAAGCCTTTGTGTTGCACTGGGAGAATTGTAGGGGAGAATCACCCTTGTTATTCACCTGTGGCCAAACTAGGAGAATCCTTGCTGTGATAAAACTCTTGGTCAGTGTTCAATGCTTCATGCTGGTTTTTTTCTCCTCTCAAAGCTATGTGCTTCCAGACACCAGTAAGAAGAGCTACCAAAAGACCCGAGTCATAAAGAGAGACACAAACCCTGTTTTCAATCACACCATTGTGTATGACGGCTTTCATACCGAGGATCTGAAGGATGCCTGTGTTGAACTCACTGTGTGGGATCATGAAAAACTTACCAACCATTTCCTTGGAGGAATCAGGCTGGGCCTTGGGACAGGTGAGTATTTTCCTTTATATTAACCCAGTACTGTTACCGTAGTGCTGAGCCACAAGGTAAAGTGGGGAGTTACAGAGTATTCTCCTGTTGGGGAGAAGCCAGGGATGGGGTGTCTCAGGAACTGGTACCTGCACTATGTCTTGGATGGAGGTGGCCCTGGTACCTGGTAACAACCCTCTATTCCCACATTTTCTGCCAACATCAGATCCGAGGTCTGGCAAAACTCAAGAACCTCCTTGGATCCCTCAGAGAGTTTTCCTGCTGTTACAGGAAAACAGGCTGCATGACAAACCAACATTATATTGCTGCTCCTCCCAGGGAAGAGTGCCAGGGATGGACCGGAATGTCACACAGGACAGCACCACCTGGTGACTGTCCAGCCTTGAAGTGCTCTCTCAGGGATTTCACTCTGTTGCAATCAAGAATAAGTGTTCCTTGGGGGACAAGGCTCGTGGTAGCTGGAAGGTCTTCCTTGCAGGTGCACCTGTGGCTATTGGACTTGCCTGCGTGTTCTCTGTTTTCAGCCTCTAATGTCACCAGGAGGGTTTTGAACTCTCCAGAGGGAAGGGGCAACAAGAATAAGACATAAAAATACCAAACCCAGGATTAGTTGTGATCTAAATTTAGACTTCCATCTCATTGACAAGTAATTGGCACCTGAAAAGTTAGTTGAATTGGAATTGATGTACACACTTTTCTGCTATGGTATGTTTGATTCCAGTAGAAATGAAACAAGAGAATTTTGATGAATGCTCCACCTTGTCCACAAGAACATCTTTTAAGGGGAAAACCAAGCCTTTAAGACCTTCTTTACCATTCAAAAAGGTGCAGAAAGGGCTTGAGCCCAATACTGCTTTCCTTGGCAGGTTATGTTGAGGGTTCTTGCATTTTATGGCTTTTGCAGTGACTTCAGTCTGAACTCTGGTGTAGAGTGGGTATTCGCAGGAGAACAGGAGGTGCTCAGGGTGCAGTTTGCTGAGGGGAAGTCAGCAGCTTTTATGTTAAGACACTGCCTGCAGCAGTTACATCCCATTGAGTGCTTTTACACAGAGTGGGACCTCTTTGTGTAGCTCCCAAAGTTTTCTCATTCTTTTCAGGTTTGAGCTATGGCATCTCTGTGGACTGGATGGACTCCACGCAGGAGGAAGTGGCCTTTTGGCAGGAGATGATGTTGGCTGCCAATGAATGGATCGAGGGATTGCTGCCACTGCGCTCACTGGCAGGGAGGAAAAAACTGAAATAACCCATTGTTGGTGCCATAGAAATGCCCAATGTTTTCATTAGAGTTAGGAAACTTCCTGCACCAGGGAGAAAGAGACCATCCACAGGACTGCAAGTGTTAGGGTAATAAGGCAGTTAATGGGCATCACCTTGGAGGTGTTAAGTACTAATCCACTGACGGGGGACATGGAAGATGCCAAACTGATGCTATACGTGATTTTGACCAAGAAGAAACTTAATTTGCCTTTTTGTTTAATCATTTATGTATTCAGTATATTTGAATTCCGTTAAGCTCTGGGAACATTGGCAGAAGGAGAAGGAGATGCGGATACTTTTATTTTTTTACTGTTTCTTGTGCCATTTTTTTTCCGTGCAGAGATGTAGTAGTACTGAAGCAGCAGTACGGTATTATTCATACTCCCTGCAAGGGGTACACTTTGTACTTGGTGTACAATTGCTCCAAGTCACCAGCACAGTTTGAGAACGGGAGCTTTGCATTTGTCACTGGTGATAACACCTCTTTAATGTGAGGAAAATTGAGTTCCAAGGTGCATCTGAAGAAAGAGTAGACTATTTCCAGCAGAAAATGAAGCAACCTGAGGAGGATGACAATGAGGAATTCAATGTATTAGTTTCTTTCTGCTTTAATCTGAAAGAGTGCATAGATGGTCTTACAGCTAGTGGGATTTTGCAAGCAGGGGTTGTTTCCTGGCTTTCCCACAGGATTCCTCAGTGACCTCAGGCAAGTTTCTTTGTGAAAGGAGAGTTTGAGTGCAATATTAACTAAAGTGTCTGCCCAAATGTAAAATATGGTTACATTGCTAATGGGCCTAATCACACCTTTGCAATGCCTTGTGTGCAAAACATTTCAGTATGAACTAATGAGGTAGAAGACAATCACACATGAGCCTGGCACCACGGGTCAGGTATGAAAGGTCAAAACTGCACTGGAACACAGGAGATACTGGGAGCTGGTGGGAGAGGTAAGTAGGGAGTGAGTGAACGTGAAGGGAGGGCAGAGCTGCAGTTTCCTGGGGGTCTCCTGCCATTGCATCCCCTGCTGCCCCTCTAGTTTTCCTTTCACCTGATGCCTATTAGTGAGTTGTCTGTGGCTGGAATTTCTCTTTTGCCAGTAGCTTGCAAAAAAACTTTGCATCTGGCACATTGACCATGGTAGAGTGGTGTTGTGAATACATTTTGAATTGCAGCTTTGTCATTTCTATTTTGGATGTACATATTGTGATTAAATAGAATGTTTTTCTTTAGTCATCAGTTGGTCTCCTTGTACCTATTTTTATCATGCTCTAAATAACAAAAAAGCAAGCAAAAGAGGTGTTAAATTTTGTTGTGTCAAAATGAAGCATTTTTGTGAAAGGGCAAGTGAAATGTTGTGAAGAAATATTTTGTATAACTATCCCACTTTAGATTTTGTTTCTCTGATTATTTTGATATTCTTCTTTAATGGATTGATTTTATTTAACTCGAGCCTACTGTGAATTTTCAGCTTAGCAAAGATGGTTGTAACTAAATTAATGGGAAAAACACTTAGAGTAACAAGACTTTTTCTTTAAATTGAAACATTTGGGATATAATCAGCAGCTTTCATGGGAAAAAATAAAGAATTAAAGTGATTTTGCAGTTGGAAAAAGACAATACTTGGAATTGTACCAGACACCGTAATAAAACCACTAGGAGAGAGTCCACAGAGCAACAGAATTAAGCAATGACTGTCTAATGAAGGAGGTGATACATCTGTAAGATGTCAGCCCAAAATATACTTTGTATGGGCTCCAGCCTGACGTGTTTGTTCACCAAAATTTGGTTATTTATTACCTTTGTGGGATAAAATAACAATACTGGGCTTAAGTTGAGAGTTTTAAAAATATTATCTTTACCACAGGTTCTAAACATGAATATTTATACATATGTATAACTTAGCTACTGCGAGAAGCCCTGGTCGCAGGGGTGGGTGGTGGCTTGTTGCAGTAAAGTTACCCACGAGACTGCTGCTTTCCTCTTGGGTGCTTCCCCATCTGCAGGGATAGGGATATTCCTGGGGTCAGATTTCTGCTGCGGCTGGGAAAGCGGTTGGTAATGCCAGGGGCTCTGTCTCAGACAGGTCCAGGTCTCTTCCTGGTGGGTTCAGCTGATTCCTCTCCATCATGAAAGTGGAGTTAACCCACCTCCTCCTCCTCATGCAGTGTTAGCGCATGGCAATGTTGCCAAAAGTGCTGTTTGCATCAATGGAGCTGGAAATGGTTGTGTTGGTCTTTCAGAAAATAAACATTTTTTTCATTGGTGGTGCCAGTAAGGAGAGAAAAAGGGGGTCAGTGGGCCAATTCATCTCAGCAGAGTTACTTTTATGAACTTGGCATGGAACTTTGTGAGACAATTTTTGTATTCAGATTCCATTGAGGATTTTTTGTTAATCTTTTGCCGGCTTGTTTATTTAAATTAAGCCCTGATTAACTTAATAAGCTTTCTTTGGCATTTAATAGTTTATCAGAGTAAAAGATTACACTGCCAAACCACACACACTTTTGTCACACAGCTGATTCTCAGGCAGTAAAATTTTCTATGCTCTCTGTTTCACTTACTGCACAGAAAGCACTTTATCATAAAATTATTTAAGGCACATTTATTCCCAGTGTCCTATGGAGGAGCAGAGGATCTTTTGGGATAACTTTAATGGCCTGTTTACATGCGGTTTATGATGCTGACATTTGTTGTCCGTGAATGCTGAACCTAACAGAGACTCTGGCCTGTAGGTGTGTGCTGATGGCAACAAAAGTGGGGTTGTAACTGGTGAAAAAATAAGAAAAAAAACATGGAAAGTTTTCTGACTGTATTTACTTGTTTGTTGTAGAATGGGTCAAGCAAAGCTTCATGAAAAGGTAAGACTTTGTGCCAACAGTGAATGTGTTTTGTGTCTCTTGTATCCCTGCACACGAAGGAGCCAGCGCTACAGCAGGAGCTGATTGTGACCCCTCGGCTCTTGCTGGACACAGAAGTGACCCCAGGGACTGAACCGGCCCAGGGACTGCTGGCTGACAGCCTGGGACCCTCGGGCACTATCCTCTTAATATAAAGCACAGACCTTAGCACCTACAGCAGCTGCTTTCCGTGAGGGTTCTGCATTTGTGAGTCAGTGTGCTTTCTTCCAGGTTATGTCTGATTTATATAACTTTTTCTTGGAAATCTTCCAGGATTCAAAAAAAAAACAGAGAAAAAGCAAAATTCTAGAAAGTATTTCTGCTTCATCAGGCAAATATGATGTGTGGCCTACGGCCATTTAAAATTATTCATATTACAGGTATCAGAAACTACTGAAAATAGTTTAGAAGCTAACTAAAGAAGAGAAAGAAAGAATTGCTGAACCTTGAATGAGTGTCTCAGCAGAGATGAAAAGAAGTGGCTGAATTAATTATCCATTACTAAATATTTGCCTAGCTTTATCCTTCACCAAGACAGGGAAAAAATTGAAGTACTGTAGAGATTTGGAGATAAAAACATGCTGGCTAAATAAACCCTTGTAATAATGTGATCTGTTGAAATTTAAAAATGCTGCATTTTTGCAGGCTTGTTAAGTCAAAAAATGTATCAAATAGACTGGTGTATCAAAAACTGAATAAATACATTTCTGTTCCTGATAACTAAGCATGAGCATATTCAGCACCAAGTTTGATTATTTAATTGTCTGGTTCATACTTGAAGATTTTTCATGCTTTTCCACCTGCTTACTTCGCACCCCTCAGGTGTTAGAGGGGATGCCTGGGAGCAGACGTCCCTCTGAGCACTGTCACAGAGGTTGTCAGCAGAAGTTGGGAAGCTCACTGTGAAGCCCCATGCAAGATCAGTGCTTACACAGATGTGCAAGGTACATGTTCCTGGAGCTCTCAACAGCATTGCTGCTGCACGAGATCCACTGACCACAGGAGAGCCCTTGAAACAGAAATCCCTTCCCATGGGGTCAGCCAGGAGCAGCCACTGCTTCTCAGGGGATGCATTTTTTGGGAGGTTCCTGGTATTGGTGGCTCTGCCACAAGGAGCAGCTCTGCCAGGGTGAAGGTTGTGGGGCTGCAGGAGGGCTCACAGTGTTTTGGGACAGCAGGACCAGCTCCTGGCCTGTCCTGATCAGGAGATGGCTGAATTGGAGCAATGAGGTTTGAGCAACAATGGCCAACTCCAGAGTGGCCATACCCACTTTCGGGGTGTTTTCCACCTTCACCCACACTTCTGAATGTGTTCGTTGGTTGGTTGGTTGGTTGGTTGGAAGGTACAGAAACTGAGCATCGGTCTCCAGAAGGCCCATGGAGAAATTACTATAAATGGTTTATATGAGATCTCTTTCTTCTGAGAGAGGGATGGGAATGATGGAGAGGTGGATATGTCTCGTTCAGGAGCCCTACAGGAGTCTGGCAGCCCCAAACCAAGCTCCTTTTCATTTTGCATTAATTTCCTGTTCACTCAGCTTAAATGCATCATATCAGATAGTAAAGTCTGAATGAAGGGTGAAACTGTCAGGAGGCAGCAGCATCCTAGAAGGAGTGGAAAAACGCAAACAGGAGCAGGGGCTGAGCTTGCCAGGTTTGCTAGTCTCACCAGGTTCATGCTTGAGGACTCCAGTAAATATTCCTGCTGGAAAGGAGCTGATGTAGTCACTGCCCTGCAAGTGACCTGAAATGCGTGCTCACTTAAGCAGGCAGATATTTGTTTTTTAAAATGTTGTAAAATCATATTATGGTTGAACTTGTCTCTGGGCTGTGGCAATTCAGCCTCTGTTGTGGACCCAAACTAGCTAAGCCAGCCCTGCTTTAGGTTGCTTTAGGAGGAAAGGAAGGAATCCTGTCCATGAAGGCATTTCTGCGGGTCAGTTTTCCTTTTGTTCCAGGACTGCCATCAGGGTTTAGTGAATTACTTGGCATCCTGTATATTACAAAATGGAAACTATACAACACTACAAAACCACAAGTCCTACCCGTTGCAGCACCTTAAAGACCTCCACAACTAATCCTCAACAGGCATGGCAACTTCTGATGAAATGGTGCTTGAACAGAGTGACTGCAAGTGTGTTTTGCCTTTTCTCCACAGACCAGCCTATGCTGCTGCTAAACTTGAGATGCTGCCAGCAGGAACAGAAATCAGATTTCATGCATCTAACAACCCATAATACCATTATAGTAGTTGTTAACAATCCAAAGTAACGCTTGCGCTGTAAGCAAGCCGTCTGAGCTCTGGACTTACAGGGGAAGCCAGGGAGTGTTTTCTGGCAGTGTAAGTAGCTCAGACACCCACTTTATAGCAAGAAAAATCACAATAACCTCTTTCCCTTCCCTCCTCTCTATCTCCTACTCACCATTACTAATTTATCCTGATTGTAATAGCTTCTATTTGCTCTAAGCAGATCCTGTTCCCTTCCTGGGAAGAACAGCTACAAGGGCATAATATTCCCAGTGGAGGATCTGTGCTAGGATTCAGGCAGACTCAGGCAGATATAATGACCTTTTGATGGGAGGCCCCCTTTTTGATCAGCCAGCCCATGACCATTTTAATGTGATCGTAATCTGAAATAAGACAACAGGAGCTGCATCTGGAGTGAGCCCTCCCATGGTAATGAGCTGACGTTTAATTTATTGTCACAGGGAAACATTTTGCAAATGTTTTATGTCTCTTCAAAAAGCCCAGCTGACTTGCTTGTATGTGCCCGCTGTTGGGGCTGGAGGCTGTGTCATGGGTGCTGAGTGGCACCAGAGGGTGGGCTCTGCCACTTGAAGAGATGCAGGGACAACCTCATCCTCTGTACACGTCCACCCATGTGGGTCACACTGTATGAGAGTTTCATCTTCCCTGTCCATTCTGGCCACAAAGCAAATGCTAACACTGCCCTGGAGCACTGCTACTGGCTCATGAGGATTCTCTGGTTATTTCTGAAGTTTCTCTGCATTTGTGTCTCTCTCACATTCTCGCACTGCCATGGATCCTGGCTGGCTTTGCAGCCCTGTCTCTGTGCCGTTGTTAAGCTCCTTGTGAGGAGGCAGAGCCTCCTGCTCAGGGGATGGGGCAATTGAAGCTGTCTGAAGTCGGGCAGCTACTCTGCTGGGCTCTTTGTTCCTCTGTGGCCAAGGGAGAGAGAAGTGGTGGTGGAGGACGGTTCCTCCAATCAAGCTGAGTGGGATAAATAGCTCTCAAGATGTTCCTGCCTCTCTCAGCTGGGTACAGAAGGAGCCTGGGCACCTAGTGTAAGAGAGCCATTTAGGTAATGGGTTCCTATATTGATGGGGGCCCATTAATGGGACAGCCAGCATCACTCAGCCAGGACTCTCTTTATCAAGCCTGTGTCTGCTTTACTGCTTTTGTTTTGATCCCAGTGTGACACTAGGGAACCAGTGGTAGGTCTGCAGGATGCCACCCCTGGAGCCCCAGCCAGCATGCCTGGAGCTGCCTTGGTGGGCAGTGCTCACTCCTTTGTGCACTAGAAGCATTTTGCCTACAGGGGGGTGTTTGGGGAGGGAGAACAGACAAGTTTCCTGGGTACAGCAGCTGCCAGTCTGCCAGAGAACTCCACATTTCCAAAAGGCACTTTAGCCCAGCCAAAAGCCAAGGTGGGACAGAAGCTACACTGTGTGCCTCCTGGCACTCAACCCTACCTGCTCTCCCCGCCTGCTACTACTGCTGGAGGCTCTAAAGCTCTTACCTCGTCACAAAGTCCTAAATTATGCTCCTAGTGTCTGCTGTCAGCTGGGCTGTCAGTTCCAGAGCACTGTGTGGTGCCCTTGACTTTACGCTTGTCTGCACCACCCTGACTAACTGTGAGCATCATATAAATAATGAACACTAATTCTCCTTAATACTTTCCTTCTGTCCTGGGTTTTACAGCAACACAGTCAGCCATAGGTCATGGGTGCAATCATATCCCTGTCAACAGTGTAATCTGTCTCCATGTCACATCTGGACAGGCCTAATTTAACAGGGATGTTTTTTAGAACTAGCTAATAAATTGTTTGCTCCATGTGGTTACCCAACCCTGCTCTCAGCACTCCCATCACCCTGGTGTGTGGCCTGTGACTGTTTTCAGTGACTGGTCTCTGGCTTGTTTGGCTATGGAGGGACTCAGGGCTCTGCTTGGGTGCAGTTTATCTCTGCAACAGCGAGCAGCTCCATTGTGAGTGTGTACTACCTGCAAGGGCCAGGGATGACAGCATGTGGATGTGGGTGCTCCAGTGTGTTGTGATCACTGCACTGTCCCAGGCTGGGGCACAGACACGGGCTGCCTCACGGAGCTCCTGTGCAGCCAGACCCGCAGTGAGGGATTGTGGCTGATTGATTGTTTTTTGTATCCTTGGAAACTGAAAGGGCATTAAAATTGCATGGTATGTGCAGTGCTGATGCCCTCTGCTCCTTGTAATGCAGCTTTGGGCTTGGAGATGGCTTCAGCCTCCAGCTGTGGGCTGTAAAGGGCACTGGTTCAGGAGAAAAGCTAAGCTACAACTGAACACCAAACTATTTAGAGGGAATACTATCTATTTAGAGGGAATCTAACCAAGGCCAGGTTCCATGGGCCTTTGAGCAACCTGGTCTAGTCACAGCTAGCCCTGCACATGGCAGGGGTTTGGAACTGGATGAGCTTTAATGTCCCTTCCAACCCAAACCATTCCATGATTCTGTGAAGTACCTCTGTGAATTGCAGTGCTGAGGTCCAGGAGGGTGTCTGGTTCTGAGACATCTATGACCATGGCTCAGTACCTTCTCTGTTTTGTTTCTCACAGCACAGCTCCTGCCCAAGAGGAGTTACCTGCCTCGAGACCATCCCACCCCAGCCATAGGGACTGCTGGGGCTCGGGCCAGGCCCTAACGTGGAGTTTCTGCCACTGGGAGCATGCACAGAAATCACCACCCACCAGCCTGAGGAACAGGGCCTGCAAAAAGCCTAAGTATCTGCTTAGAGCTTCATCATATAACACTAAAAGGGAGTGAATATAATCTCTCTGGAATAGAGACTACAGGGGAGCACAGGGGAGAAAGGGAGTAATTCTCCAGCCTTTGCCTCATTTTGTCTCAGCTTTTATGCCTTAAAATAAATTTACTAAATAAGAAATACTTGCTCCAGTGGCTGATGTGTGGATGTTCGTCACCTAGTGCAAGGTGTGCACTGAGCCCTTGGGCAGGGCTGTCACCCATCTTTGGCTGTACACAGCACAGGGTGTTGGGGAGCACTGCCCACACAGGAGCTCCCCTTGGCTTCCCAAAGCGGTGCTGGCTGCTGGATTGGACCCTGCTTGTGTAGTCCCACAGGTGCTGCCAGCAGGTGAGAGAGCTCTGGGATCAGCCATACTCTCACCTGTGCTCAGGTGGTTCTCAGGCAGCTCTCCCCAGCACTACCAGCTCTGAGGGGAAAGGGGCTTCTCTGGAATCACCCCCAGGCCAATGGGAAGGAGCGCTGAAGGGCTGTCCCTAGTCCGGGGCTGCCAACAGCCCCTTGGAGGCTGCTCCCAGTGCTGCCATCAGTGCACATACTTCCATGGTGTCTCACCAGCACCTGCTGTCCTGTCCTCAGCCAACAAACCTCCTTTTACATCAAATCTGGGTTACTGTCTCTCAGACACCAGATTTTCCATTTTCTAAAATGGTACCAGAACAAAGGCTCTCCCAGGATCTCATTTGCTCCTACCTTCTCACTTGCTGCTAATTAATACCATGGCTGCCTAGTCACACAGCAGGTGTTCATCTTTATGCATGTGTTCAGAGAAGATGAACATAATGTCTGCATCACGCAGTCCTGCAAGTTGATTTGCTGGGCAAGACAGGTCCCTGATGCTCCAGGAATTCCTCTAGCTACAACAGGATCTGCTGGGCACCTTGGTGGTCTCCTCAGCTCCGCACAGCCCTGCAAGTCAAGGTGCTCTGGCTGCTCCCTGTCAAAGGTCACGCTGATGCCAGGAAATGTTCACTGTCACTGTGCCTTGAGCTGCTCCTGGAGATGCTGCTGGTGGATGACTTGCAGGGTGTTACTGAGTGCCTTGTGCCAGCTGGAGCATGGTCAGACCTGTGGAAGAAAGGGAATGGGGCAACTGTGCGTGCAAGCGCATGGGGAGGAGAGAAAAACAGTGAAGAGAAACTACAACTGGTTGCGGGATTCAACTAATGGGCATCAAGTACTCAGAAATCATTCGGTAAAGTGCGCCAGATCCTCACAAAGCCTCGCTGGCAATGAGACACTGGTTAATGTAACACTAACTTGGATTTATAGTTTTAATATTTTTCTGTTGCACTGTTGCTGTTGCTGTGTAGATTGCTTCATCCATTTTCTTTCCTGCCCTGAGGTACTTTAAAATAGGATCTTTTGGGGTTGTTATTTTTTAATAAATAGATCATATTTCAAAGAATATTGAAAAGGTTCCTTGCCATTTATTCCTCAAGACTTGAAATGGTCTCTCTAATGTCCTAGTCCAATTTATAAGGCGGCTGTCTCATGCCTATATAAATGTCCTTTTTTTGAGGACCTAATGAATATAACAGCCACTCTCAATGCATTTATTTCAATAGTGGTCATGAAGGAGGAGCTTTTAATGAAACCATCTTTATTTTTAAAAAAACCCCACCAACATATTAATAAATTTTTAAAAAGTGTCAGTAATCCTCCCTTTTTTGTCTGACTGAATACAGACATTTTACTCCCTGTTTTTAATAATATACATGCCAATTTTCCCTTCCAGAGATCAAAACTCTGCTCTGGCAAGAGTTTTAAAAGTAGGTGCTCCAACTCGCCATATCCCACGGAGCCAGGGGAGAGTGGTGCGTGCTGCCGTGGCGGTGACACTCCCTGTTTGGGACAGGCTGGGCAGAACTGGGACTGACAGTCCGAGGTGTCTGCGCTTGCACTGCTGGATGTTTCCGGCCACTCTGGCTCCTGAACACTGCGCTTCACCCTGAGGAGCCCGGAACCCACTCGAGCAAAGTGAGGGAAAATGGATTTAAGACATGTAGTGTTTAAGTTGCTGGGTATTTAATGTCTGTAATTATTAATTTTTGAGACTGTACACACATCACATATACACATACACTATATATATATACACAGACACATACGTGTGTGTGAGCGTGTATATTTCTTGGGTTTCGTAAGATGCCCTCCTGTTACCACTGTCTCTTTCCAGACAGGCTGGCGCGGTGCAGGCGAGCCTGGGGCAGTGCAGAGGCTCTCCAGAAGTGGCAGGAGCAGTTGGCTACTCTCGTAGATATCAATGGGAATGTAGCCCCCGATGCAGTAGTGAGGAGCCTGAACCTCTCCAGAAATGAGACTCGGGTTTAAAACACAGAAAGGTGTTGCGCACCCTGCTCGACCCCCCGTTACCTTGGCGAAGCGCTGAGGAAGGTGAGCTCCCCCC
>VZTG01004987.1:302405-346600 GCA_013397845.1 Melanocharis versteri | reverse complement strand
TCGCTGGGGAGTGGGGCGAGACCGAGGCGGCGTTGGGTCCGCGTTTTACCAGCCGGGAAGTGTCCGTGCATCAGTGGATGCAGCTGGCAGGGAAAGCGCCTGCTCCCCCCGGTGCGGAGGCAGTGACCAGGATGTTTCACAGTCGAACACTTAGGCTGAGGCTCGCGAAATGCAGTGCAATATTTGTTTTGGCGCTCTGCTGCGACAGCAGAGCTCAGCTCTCCGTAGGACAGAGAAAGGTCGGGACAAATCCTTGGCTGTGGCTGTGCAGGGATGACAGGTGCTTTCTGGAGAGTGCCACGCCGAGCGCTGCATGGGGACAGACAATTTGAGAGCTTAAGCAACAGTAACCAAGTCTCGATGAAGTAAAATAAACGCAGCATGTGGGACCGTGCCACGTTTCCCACAGGACTGTACGGGAAAAACAGCAGCCCTGGTTGGAGCAGGCTCGGCCCTAGCCAAAGAGGGGCTCAGACCTGCTGCTCAGACAACGCTCATTTTGGATGGATGTGAGTGTACCCGCAGCTCCTGGCCTCCTGTTTGCTTGTATTTTTTGTGTGTCTTTAACCCTCATCCACTCTTCCATCCTGCTCCCTCTGGGATCACTTCCTGTGTTCTACATCTCTGTGCAGCATCACAGAACTTCTGCTTCTGTGCTGTAATGACTCGCCTGAGGAATGTTTTGATTTCATTCGGTAGATGAAAACTCCCCTACCCCCTACTCCGCTCTCACCACCTTCCCTCGCATCTGTGGCACTGGTGTCTGGCCCAAGATGTGCAGTAGCTGGTCCTTATCCACTGACAGGTTTTTCCTCTGCTACCTTGAAGCCTTGCAGGCAGGGAGCTGGTGCTTTATTTTGCTGAGAGAGGAGGTGCTTTAGCTTGCAGTTGCATCAGCTTCCAGCTTTGGATTTCTGGCTGAGGTCTGTAGAAAACACACCTGAGTGCCGTCTCCTGTTCCTGCCATTGCTGTGAAGAGCAAGAGCTGTGGGATGGCTTCAGTTTCCTTTCTTTTACACATTAGGAAGTTCGGGGCCCTGGAGGCTGCTTGCCCTCCATGCTGGGGGCTGACCCAGCCTGGCACTTGGGTTGTCAGCATGATGAGCAGGCGACCTTCAGTGCAAGGGCAGCTGCACTGCTGCGGTGGGCAGCAGCCTGCAAAGGCAGGAAGAGTGCGAGGGGCAGTGACATTAAAAAAACCCTACTGTGCAACTTAGAAATATCCTTGCCGAAGTGCAGACTTGAATTCCCAGTGTGAAGAGCTGGAGGGAAATGAGCAAACCCAGGGGCCTTTATGGTGCACTCTGAAATGTGAAAGAAAAAAAAAAAGGTAAAATGTCTGGTTTGTGTTTATCCCTTTCAAATCACTCTTAGCCTTGTGGCAAATTGTGCCCGATGAAGACAACTCTTGGGCTTCTCCTACAAGATATGTTTCTTGGCCAGAGACAAGAATTAGCTGTTACTGGAATACGCCAAAGCGCTTTGGACTTGTCATGGGCAAGAAGCACAATGGAGCAGGTGCTCTCCAGAAACCTGAAACTTTTTTTGCCATTTGTCAAGCACAGGGAATTTCTTGAGAGAATCTCTTAAGAAATCCCCTTTTTCAGATTTGAGCATTTGCAATCTGCTTTGCATAGTTTAACAGCTGCCCCATGAGGACAAAACCACTGTAGTTATTTCGAAAACACCTTGGCATTCTCTGAGCAGCAGCTGTGTTACAGTTTTGCTCTGCCTGACCCCCTGTTGTGAGCTCTATCACTCTCCATAAATTAGTAGCAATTTCTGTGCAGTCAAGGCTTAAATTACAGTTAAACATGTGCCACTCTATTTTGCCAGACCAGGCCCCAAAACATGCTGCTTGGGGCAGTGTTGAGGCTGCTTTGGAGCTGTTAAAGAGCAGAGTCTAATTCTTCCCGGATCCAGCAGGTTTTGCCCATCTCTGGTTGCTCAGATACTGCTATTTTCTTGTCTGAAACGTGATGTTGTGTAATGCTAGCAAAAGCAAAAGCCTGTGCAGCCCTCACTCCCTGGAACTGTGTTCCACCACCTGCAGAAGAGCTGTTTCCTTCCAGCCAGCAGCTCTCCCTTGGCTGAGAGGGAAATACTCGAACAAACAGGCATAGACTGTGGGTGCAGGAGTCCCCACTATGGGTACAGAGCAAGGGACAGTTCCCAGACAGAGATGTTGCCTGTATGTTAAAACTTGGCCAAAATAGGTGCAAGTCCCTGTACTGCTCTGCGACAGTGTGTCAGCATGGCAAGAGGAGGGAAGGTAGAAATCTCAGAAGGCAATTGGGGAGGGATGTGCAGCATGAAGGCAATATACTTTGCCTCCTGGAGATCAGTGAGGAAAATAGTTGTGGAAAAGGCTTTAAGAAAAGGCACTGAGACCTTCACCTAGTTTTACCTTGCAGCAGTGTTCAGCTTAGATCCCTGTCTTGTCTTTCAGAAGTACCTGAGGCATTGTTGTTACTGGCAGGAGGAGCCAGGGCTGATGGCATGGAACACAAGGGAGAAGCAGAAATGTCTGTGACAGTGTGGGGGTGAATTCAAAGTGCCAATATCTGTTTGCAGCTGGCCAGATAGCAAAAGGCAGATCTAATTCCGTCAGTGCTAAATGGGCAGAGCAACTGTTGTCCCTCAGCCGAACAATTGGAGAGGAGAAATTATCCAAATACAGCCAACTATGTTTTTCCCCTGCTTCTGGCTTTCTTCAGTTTTATCTGTGAATTTTCACCCATCACGGTACGTCTGTTGATTAAACAATTCTTGAAAACTCTAGTTTGTCCCTTCTTGGGGCAATTTCGACAGATACACACACTACAGGACCAAACAGCACCTAACAACAGTCTTGCATGGCCAAAAAAAGGCTTGTCCTAAGGTAAAAAATGCAGCAGTGCTTGTAATACTCCAGCGAGGAAAGTTCAGGCCTGAGCGTGAACTCCTCCAGGACCGAAATTGATCATTGCTTCTGGATTTAGAGCAAATCCATGACTTGCAGAAACACCACTGTTTATCAGCTTCTTGGTTTTGCCTTGTGTAGTAGTCACTGAACTGTAGCTCTGCTCAGCCTCATGGCCTCAGCTTTGCTCCATCACCCCGTGTTTGCTGATTTCCTGTGCTGCTTCTGGCTGCCTTGGGCTGGCCTAGCTCAGAAGAGCTGTGGGAGATGTGCTCCATTTCCCAGCCTGCAGCTCCAGGGTCTTTTTGGTGACTATTTAATGTTGTCCGTATTTGGCAGGAATGCGACTAGTGTTAGTGCAGATTTTCCTTGGAAGCTCTTGTATCATTTCACTGTTTCTCAGGAGCTTGGATGGGCTGCTCCTGTCAGTGCCACTAACAGTAACAGTGTCCTGTCACTGCAATGTCACTTTAATCCATTCGTGTAGTGGGAGAAGGTGTAGTGATGGGTGGATGTCCCTATCCCAGGGCCCTGGGTATATGGAGGGGAGCTACAACCCCATGGTTGCCTTCCAAATCTCTGACATCCTGCTTTTATGTGTCTGCCAGAGAGCAGGTGTTTGGTTTCAATTGAATCCTTTGATTTGTCACAGTGCTTCTAAACCAGTAGGTTAGATGAGGTGTCCAGAGAACTGACACGGTGTGGAGTGGGACTCAACAGCCAGGGTCATACAGAAATCCATGAGAGAAAAAAGTGGTGGTGGGGATTTTGAACAGAGCCATAATAAATCAGTGGGGCAGTTACCCAGGCGTGAAATCTTTAACCCAAGATAAGTTTTCCTTTTAAATGACAAGCTCTAAGCTTGGGCACAAGGTAAAAGTCCTAAGACATTGCCGGAAGGGCCTTCTCTTGCCCTGTATTCTGCAGGGTAGACAGGGTGGTTGTAATGCTGCTTTCTTGAAGGATGTATATTCAGACAGCTGTAACTTAACACTGTTGTGGCTCCTTGGCTTGCAGGTCCATCACCAGAGCCTACTACAGGAACTCAGTTGGAGGACTCCTCCTCTTTGACATTACAAACCGCAGGTCTTTCCAGAACGTCCACGAGTGGCTGGAGGAGACCAAGGTGCACGTCCAGCCATACCAGATCGTCTTTGTTCTGGTGGGTCACAAGTGTGACCTTGACACACAGCGGCAAGTGACCAGGCACGAGGCGGAGAAACTGGCTGCTGCCTATGGTATGAAGTACATTGAGACCTCAGCTCGGGATGCCATTAACGTGGAGAAGGCCTTCACTGATCTGACTCGTGATATATATGAGCTGGTGAAAAGGGGGGACATTTCAATCCAGGAGGGATGGGAAGGGGTAAAGAGCGGGTTTGTCCCAAATGTAGTGCACTCTTCAGAAGAAGTGGTGAAATCAGATAGGCGGTGCTTGTGCTGAGCTCCTCTAGAGAGGCGAGTGGTGATGAACTCTACTAACCAAACGTACTTTACTAAGTGAACTCAGTGTGACAGAAGGGAGAGCAACACTCCCGTTGTGAACAGCCTCCCACATTGTTTTGGACACCAGGACAGACCCTGGAAAGAAATGTTCTGTTCCAAATAACATTTCAGAACTGGGGGCTACAAACCTGAAGGAGAGTGAGTGAGGGTGCATGTGGATGTTATAAGGAGACAGGAAGCAGAAGTGAGGGGCTGCACAACACAGGACAGAGTATACAGAGCTGAATGGGCTGGTACATGCCAGGGTACTGTACACGATCTCTTTTAAGTAAATCCATAGCTCCTTGCTGGCTTTCGGAGCCACAGGATGGATACTCAGTCATGTGACAAACAGGCAGACAGAGAGAAAGCAGGAGGACATCTTGGTTTGTGTCAGCTGTTTCTTTCCAGGAAGGTCTAAAGGCAGCAGAGATACCATTTCCTCATAAGGTCAGTTCCATAGGAGAAGTTTACTGACATGATATGCACACTTCTGAGTTTTCTTTCTTACGTTCTTGAACCTTGTTTGATAGCAAAGAGTATTTTGTGGGATTTAAAGAGGAAAACAGCAGTTATTTTATTGGTAATTAAAATTTAAATTATCCCTCCCTTAACAGTGCTTTTCTTGCTGTGCTGAACCAGGACTTTAAGTGGCAACTCTTGCTGCAGTAGGGACTATTCAATGCAATTTTTACTCATTTACTGCCTGGGTGAGTATCTTGAAAGTACCCCAAGTTCAGGGCTTTCCAGTAGAATTAAGTGATCAAGAGCATAAAGAGAGAACCATGGCCTCAGGTGTTACGTCTTCAGGCTGGGGTGTTGCAGCCAGGTGGGACACACCAACATTTCTGTCTCAGTAACAGCACTGTGCTGACCTTAGCAGCCAGGTCACAAGGAGGAATGGAAAGGAGGGTGGAAAAAAAGAAACCCAACAAAATAAAAAACTTGAAAAGCTTAACTCAGGTGCTTCAGACATCCTAAAAGGTGAGATTTGCTCTTAAGTTAAATAGCATTGAAAGCAACAGCTTCAATAGGTACTTTCTCCTGTTAAAGTGTCATTTTCTGTCTTGGCCTCTGTGGAAGAGAACTGGCACTGGGAAGGTGGACCATGCAGCAGGAGTGTCTGAGCCGGTGGAAAGGAAAGCCTCAAGACACACTCAAGAGTAAAATTTGTTTTCCTCTACGTTTTAGTTTGACAAAAGAGGATCCATCTCAGGTTGGCCATCGTGGGATGGCAGCCACGTTACAAAAGCTGTATGTAGGTGGATGTTTTCAGGGAATGCTATTCACCACTTAAAAGCTTTGCTTCTGCCAAGTTTTAACCTGAGCTTTTGAAGTGCAGTGGGGTGACTGTGCTCCGGTAGCAAATTAGGGAAGTTCAGCCTATCGAAAGAAAACAAACAAAACTATAGTGACTTTTTCACTTGTGTTTGAAAGCTTTATACACCAAACTGCAATGGGCAGGAGGGGGAGGATTAGGTAAAAGCCACAGGAAGCATCTAGTGTTTATTTTAGGCCTCTGAGTAGAGAAAAAGAAAATACTTGTTCCAGCTTTTTAATCTGCCTCGTCTACAGAAATACGGGTCTTGATTGCTGTTGAGTTCAGACTGTTTCTCCTTCTGAACCTGTTCTTGCAGTTTGCAGCAGCACATGGGCAGGTCTGTAATTAATAAGAAAAAAACCCTGTGGTTTCCATATTGAAGCTGTAAAAAAAAAAACAAACCTGCAGCAAACCCAGCCCAACAACCCAAACCCTGAACACTTTCGTTTTCAGTGTTCTAGGAACAGTTTCAGTTCCTGAGCTCTGCAGGGGAGCAGCAGCACTGCACCTGCTGGGAGGGCACAGGGAGCAAATGCCAGGAAGGGGGGTAGCAGTGGCCTGGCACTTCTCAGTGAGCTTGTCACTGCTTGAATAGGCTGTGAATGTATCCAACACCTCCTGCTAAAGGGCAGTGAATGCCAGGCACTTGTGGTTGAGTTGAGTTGAGTGCCCTGAAGATTAAAAGAAGAAAAAGAAAAGTATGCCCTTTGCAAGATCTGTTTCTGGGTGAGCAAAGGTGGGTGCAGGGAGCACCCTAGGAGCTGGGTGGATGCCAGGGCAGAGCGCGGGGTTTGCTCAGACCAGCTCAGTCAGTTGTATTTCACAAAGGCACGCACAGACAGTACCAACGCGTCAGTTTCTTTGTTCCATGGATGGGAAGTCCACCAAGCAGCTACTTCAACTTTTCAGGGGCCAGCTGGACAGGAAGTGTGTCTGGGGTTATCTGGCTGAGGATAGCAGCAGAGCCAGAGTGTGACATGAGGGGCAGCGAGGAGTTGGATCAGACATTTTAGCAATAGTCAAATTCTATAATTCCCTGTGTGAGAGCCTGGCCAGAGGGGAAAGATCACTTTTCATGAGGCAGACAATATCTTATTTAATGGGTTTTGCACATTCCCCTTTACTGCTCCCAGGGAGAAATTCCAGAAAGCCTAAGCCAGTAAGTGCATTCAGGCCTTCAGAGTAAATCTTCAATTTAAATACAGAAGTGTTGTAATTCTGCAGAGGAACAATACAGAAGAAAATGTACACAGTCTTAACTACTTAGAGTTAATAAATTGTTATATTAAATGGTAGAGAAAGCATTATCTACATCTTTTTCTAATTCCTTGCATTTTCTAGACAGCTTATTAAAATATAGGAAATTTAGATTCATCTGTACAAAATTTGGAATGTTTTTTCTAAGATGAAGAACTTACAGGATATGCTAAGAATTCTTTTCTAACAACTGGTTTTAATGCTTTGACTTAGAGGGACTTTGAGAAATCAGGTGATACCTCTCACAGGCTAAAGGTCAGGAGCTCTTATACTCTAGGACAAAAAAGAAAAAAAAAGCAAAAGCTAACTTTCTGTGGTCTCTACCACATGTTAAAAACAATCTGCATGTTAGACTGAACTTGCTCAGAACCTCCAGAATAAAAGCGTACTATACACTGTCCTCGCTTTGTTATGCACTGTAATGAAATGTGAAAATAACGCTGTATTTAGCTGTCTGTATGTCACTGAAAATATGCTTGTATTTAGCAAAATGGTTACTGCGTGATAATGTGAAATTCAAAACTTGTAAAGAAACTTTGGTGGTTTTTTTTTTCCCTTTCCCCCTGCCCATTCTCTCTTTGTGTGTTCCCTGCTCCCCATCCCTGCTCTGTATTCCTGCCAGGGCTGGATCCACCATTCCCAGGCACTGCCTCACAGCCACTGGACACCCTTCCCTGCAGGGCCTGCCTCACTCTGCAGAACCTGTCCTCTGTCTTGCTGAGAAAAAACAGACCAACTGCTCTGAGACAAAACCGCCCCTTGCTCCCAGCCGTTGTAACCACCGCAGCCTTGGCCCCTCCAGGAGGCCTCTGCAGGACTGGTGGCACAGCAGCTACAACAGCAAAGGGCAGAGCAGACCTAGGCAGGGATTAGTCATTGAGCTCATCTGTGAGTTTTGGGGATTTTATTTACCTCAGATCAAACACACAAACGCCAAACCCTGAGGTATGATGGCCACAGCCATCTCCCATCCCCCAGGAACCAGACACCTTTGAACATAGGAGCAATTTCAGCTTCAAGGCTGTCACCCTGTCCCCCCGACACGCAGCAGCAGGTTCCCAGCAGTTGCACATGGTGCTGATTTTGCTTGGTTCTGCTTGCTGCTGTGCAAAAATGCTTAACTGGTTGTTTCGTTGTGCACAACAAAGGCAGGCAATTGCTGCCTTAGAACCAGCTGGGGGTGCTGGGAAGGGGGAAGCACAGCCTGTTGGGATCTCATTAATCCAAATTGAAGAAAAAACTGTAAGAGAAATCAGGATGTGTTTGCAACTGCCTTTCCATCATTGCTGATGCTAGAAAAAGAAAACGGAAAGCAGCAGCCTGCAGCCTGACCAGCACCACGTCCTGCTGCTGTAGCAGATACCTGTTGGAGAATACAGTAGAGCTCCACATCCCTCTGCTGCAGCCACAGACACAGAAACAAACAGCATCGCCCTGGGGAAGGAAGAGATGAGCCCAGGCACTCATTGGCAACCAGCACTAAGGGTTTACCTGCTCTCTGCCCTTCCATGCAGCTCACTTTTTGACAGGCACAGTGCTGTTAAATCACTTGCTTTCAGTCACCAATTCAGATGTGCTGACTCACGCTCCCCCTTTCATTCACGCTAGGATCCAGCAGCCAGACTTTTCACGTCTGCTGCTTCCACGGAATTTTTCACCCCCCACGCCCAGTTGAGGGAAACATTTTAGAAGATCACACATCACATTCATGTGTTTCACACAAAGAAAGATGCACAAAAACAGCTGTTTGCCACAACTGTTTAGTTTTACTATTTTAATATCATGAAATAAAAGTACAAAAAATTTACAGGTATATTGTTTCTTACATGAAGACTGAACAGTTAACGTTTGCATTTATTTTGCAGTGAAACCTGTACTCCCAGTCACAGAATGTGATTATTAGCCACTGACATCACCACTGAGTATTTTATTTTAGAAAGAAACTGCAAAGGTAAAAGGCAACAATCTCACAAGGCTTCATAAGGACCAAAAAAATACTCCAACTGTACCACCAGAGGTCAGGTGTCAACCATTCCGATCTAACACAGGTTTCACCACCTGGGAGGCTGTGTTCAGACATTTGAACTGGACATCTGGGCCAAGGGGGTGGAAATGGGAGGCTCTCACAAGCTGTGGGCTCTTGGGTCTTTGTTCAAATTGTTCGCTGAAACAACCAACGTGTGTGCACATGTATAAAAAAGAAGGGGTGAGACCTGCAGGCTTGACATCCCCTGTGCTGCTCACTCCTTTCCCACTGCTCTCTGAGGACAAATCACAAACTGCTGCATGTAAAGTGCTGAGAGCTCAGTAACAGGCAGTTAGCTAACCCAGAGTTACAACAAGTTTATCCAAAGCGGATATCCAGGAATGCCTGCATACTGGTGCTGCCATTAACTAACTAAAACAAACCCCAAGATTCCACTCTATTTTTGTTGTTTCTTAGAACATTACAGCTGCACATCTTCCCAGCCCAAGTAAAAGTTAACTTCATCAGCTGTCCAGAGATGAAAACGCCTGCACTGCCTTAGCCTGCGAACATGTCAGGCTCCATTTCATACATGCCCCTCAGCTTTTCAGACAGGCTTTCAGGTAGAAATTTATTTATGATGGACTGGTCTAATCAAAATACTACATCCTTTGCTGGACTGTGTGGTGCCTTTTCAAATAATTTGTTTCTGAAGCATGCATGAAACCAAATTTTGAGTTTACAAATAAATAAAATGGTGCTCACCATTAGTTTTTATATATTTTACCATTTACTGAAATGCTGAAAGTAACTCAGTCCTGAATGAAGTTTGGGGGTGTTTAAATAAAAAATACTTGGAAATTGAAACCACATTTAAAATTGGCAAAACTATGCTTTGTTTTTGGAAGGGTCTTGCTTGTTTCTTCTCTTTACATCCCAGTTATAAACTCTAGCCATATCTGAGGGTGTGGAGTTACGGAAACAGCTCAGGCTATCAGAAAAGAGAAAAAAAAAAGAGATTTTTTAAAAAGGAGAAAAAGCAGGCCACAGAACTGGCCACTTAGTTATAACAGTCAGTATAGAAACCATTTCATGAAAGGGCTAACTTGGTGCAAAGCTTCAACTCTCAGGAACACTGGTAACTGTTGGTAACTGCAGTATTTATATCATTATTAAAAAACCTCCAAAAAAAATTACTGCAGAGAAACGCAATTTTAGTTTTGCCTAACTCTTTGCTGATTTCAGTCAAGCTGCCCATATCAGCTGTATTTGCCTCCTTCAGGTATCCCCAACTCCTGCAGCACTAAGACAGCTCAAGTGTCAACTTGAAAAAACAAGCAGTTGTGCCTTCATTAAAGTAAATCTAATGCTTCAGTTAATGACTACACTCACTGGAGTAGTTTTTAAGTAGAACGTATAAAAAAACAACTCCAAACACCCAGGATGTGGTTCATGACAGTATAAAGAAATTAAAAAAACACTGAGCATAGCCCAAGCCAGTCCCAGGCTTGCTGCAGCAGGGCTTGTGCTGCTTGGAGGCAGCTGCAAAGGGTGTGCTGTGCAACGAAGAACAATATTCATATGCTCTAGAGGAAGGGTCTCTGTGCTTTAAAGTGGTCACCTGGGCATCAATCCACACTTCCAACTCACTCTGGCATCAGTCTGGGTTGCAACCACTGCAGTAGGTTTCATGAGGACACAAACAAAAGCTTTGCTACCTCTCACATACCAACCTCCAACTCAGCCCTGCAAACACAATATTCCACTTCATTGCTAGGACAGTTAAAATTCACAGGAGCTACAGAATTTTGAGGGCAGCCAGTCTAAGATAAAAACACATCAGAAAGTCGGTCTGGATGATGGCTTTCACATACATCTCCTCCCCCACATGAACGAAAAGGATACTGACTTCTGTAGTGGTGAACTGATCTCTGAGAAAATCCAGGTCTTCCTCTAGAAGATCGAGGTTTTTTGTGGCTGTTGACAAATTCTTCTCTAACAGAGCCTGAGCTTCATCAATATCATATTCAAGCATCACATTGGCCTAAAAAAGAAAGACTGATAAAAGCACTTACTCTTACATTGTAAGGACTAAGCCACACCAAGCGTATTTTAGGCTGCTGTTCATAACTAATCATGTTAGCAACAGACTGTCCTGACAGGCCAAAACAAGATTCAGGACTGGCAATGTCAGAATCCACTTGAGGCCTCCACCCCTTAAGTAACCGAGTAATAAATCTCCCTAGTGACATAAAGAAGTTCTCTTCCTGTAGCTAAGCAAGGAGGGATTTCTTCCCCTGTGGATCACATTCAGCCTTTCAGGTATCAGCATCTCATCCTCACTGTATTTGAAAAGTGAGAGACCTTATATTTATTAGCAGCACCTTTCAGTTGCCACACAACTCTAGAAACAGTTTTTGTTGGATTCAAGATAAACCTCAGGCTCTCTGTGTGGAACACTGACAAACAGCTGGCACTGTCAGTAACAAGAGCTAGTACAGGTATTTAAAGATACAAAAGATAAAAAAGTCCTCCCTGATGCTGTGGTGGTGGTTTTTAATCCACGTATGGTTGTTTCAGTAAGAAGCCACCACAGGACAAGATAAAAGAGCAGTATCACGTGAAAATGTACCAATGAAGCTTTGTCCCATTCAAGAACTGTGCCCTGAACGGAGCCACATTCTGTGACTGACAGGATCCCAGGGAAGGCTACACTGAGCTGCCAGAGTGGACAAGCTGTTCTTTAAAGCAAGTGGAGAGCAGAGATCCCCAGTAACAGTGACATGCACAGCCCAACACAGACTGTAAGCAACAAGCAGGAGAAAGGCAGATGGCCCAGAACACCTAAATAAAATGAACTGTTTGTTGTGTGGCATTTCATTATAACTTTTCAGTATGAACTGTCAACAGGATGAACCTTCTCTGACCTTCTGTTGGAAAATAAACCTGGGATGCTCCATGAAAGTCAGTGTTTTTGAATTCTGAAGACAGTCTCCTGAAAGCAACAGGTATCAGAAAAAAATTGTCTTTTTATGATAGAAGTGGGAGAGGTTGGGAGCAACTGTCCAATTAGTCTGGATGCTTCATATGTCAACAGTGTTTCTGTCATAACCAAGAGGTTTTGTTTGGCAGCCAACATTGGGATTTTGGAACATCCATGATTTAAAAGTCTCAAAATAAGCATCAGCAGGTTAATCCCACACATAATGAAGCCTCTAAATACAAAATACCCCAACCTGATATTACTTAAGTATTTAGGAATCTGGGGTGTGAATGCTGATCCCAGCAGGCTTTAGTGCAAAGTCCACTATAAATGCTGGCAGATACCTGTGAGTAACAGAAATCCCATCTTTCCCTAAAAAGGTTCATGAAAAGGGAAAGCAAGATGCTGAATACAAATAACATAGAGAAGATGGGAAGCTACTTGCCAAACTAAGTTATTTTGCTGGGCACATTCTCATGCCAGGCAATGCTGGATGTTAATTTGAACCAAAAAGTGATGGAAATGGTAAGGGAAACACAAACAAGCTTTTTGGAAAGAGCAATTCAGCAAAAAGACAATTCTCTGAAGTCTTATGGTTCTAGGACCAAATAAAATAGAACAAGAAATCTTCACTAACATACTAAAGCTGCCTGGCTAGATATGCTCTGCTGCCAGGGCGCAGCACCATCATGCATCCATCCACAGAATCATGCTCACTACAACCAGGGGAGACAGCAACCAAAACTCTCTTTCACAAGCCTTTTATAAGTTACTGAAACAGTTTCAGAGAAAGTTCAATTTTACTTACCCCCAACCACAAACAAACTTTATCTGTAGGAGGAACTGAAGCTTTGCAGTAGAGATTATCTGCCAATAAAAATCTGGTTTCCATTGGATGTGTGGAATCCTTAAGACAAATGATAAAACTTACAATTGCTATTTTCACTGGAAACTTATGCCAAAGACATAAAAATTAAAATAAAGAGCACACTTTTCTGCTTTTTGCCATTGATACAGTATTTTGGGAGGAATTCCACATAACTTTACTTCAACGTTAAAGTTAGAGCTCCAAGAATAATGTATTTTTAAAAGATACATTTAAAAACAATACCGAAATCTCTATATAGAATGGAGATGAAGTCAAAGCTTAGCTGCAATCTATACACTATTAAAAGTGAAGTCTGCATTACAAACATTAACCTTTTTTGAACTAGCTTTCAAAAAGTACTACATACCTTTAAAAACAATTCTGTTATTTATAAAGGCATATTAAGTGTGCTCTCCAAAACATTTCTTGCAATGTGTTTCATTAGGGTGGGAAGGTAGTTAGCTTTTCTCATACTCATTAGATATTCAAAATAGTTTACCTTTTTCTTCTGCATGTGTTTTAAAATTTCTAATGTCTGTTTAATTTCAGGAATCTGACTTTTTAGCCTGTGAATTAACAACAGTCATAATTTATTATTTTACAGAGACACAAAGGTTCCTAAACAAGTGATCAGTTTTATTATACAGTCCACCCTCCATTTTAAAACTAGTTAACAGCTTTTTCCAGCTTACAAATGCAGGTCTGAAAGACACGGCATGTAAAGGCAGCTCAGCTCCAGCTTCACCTGCCCCTCACAACACCAAGGCTCACTGGCTTTGGAAGCACAGCAATCCATTCGGCTTTCACATCGGAACAACACACAGTAACAGTAACAGACCCCCTTTTTCTAAAATGGTACATTTTGCATATTTGTAATCTCCCAGAGAACAGGGAAACCTCAGCAGAAATACAGGTAGAAACCACCACAGGTAAAACAAAACAAGTGAGCTTCTTCTGAGGTTCATGGACTATTCTGACAGACAGTGAGAGCCACAGGACTCTGCGCTGTTCAAGCAAAAGTCCTCCAGAGCTGAAGACAATGCTCTCCCTGACAGCCCTGCCAGAGGCACTGGGATCCCCACAGCCTTCCTGGCCACTAGGCTTATTATTTTAAAAAAACACAGAACTGTGCTAAACATTTCCCAATTCTGCAAAAATGATTACTTACCTCCTTTTCTTTTGAGCAAGATTAAGTTCCAAAAACTTATACTTTTGATACTGCTCATCCAACTTCTTAAGAACTACATCTGCTGTCTCATTTCCAGGCTGTTTCATAAAAGAATCTACATCTTCCTTTAAGGGGAGAAAGAAATCCTCAATGTTAGAAGAGTTTTATGGAAATCCTAGACATAGACATGCTATCATCTTACTGCAGCTACATCTAGAGGGGGTTTGAAATGTAAACAAACTTTTTTCCTGGACTGAAGTAGAAAAGCATTTGGTTTCTTTTCTTAGTCATCTCTTCATTTTCACCTCCCTGCTTTTTTTGGTAGGGAACTAAGGGATAGGTGTAAGGAGTATTTCATAACCATTTTTATGGGTACATGCTTAGTGGTGCTTTCAGTCCTGGCTGATGTCAAGTGACACCTTACAGGGGTGGGTATCCACAGAGCATGGCTAAACCTGGGTTTCCTACCTGTAAAGCAGGGATAATGCTTCTCTGTGGCTAACCAGATTATGAACTGTTTTGGATAAAACTGATGAAGGAAAAGAGTCACAGCCTGACCAAGCATGCTGTGGCAGAGAAAGATGCAAAGTGGGGAAAACTGAGGTATCTGCTCAGACAGGCACTACGGAAGTGAACAGCCTGGTTTCAAAAGCTCCTTCTATAATTAGCAGGAAGCCACAGAAACCTCTAGAGAACAACTCCAGCCAATCCTACCATCAACTGGAAGAGCTGCCAGAGAAGACAGGCCGGCAAGGATGTCAACCTTGGCATATGCCTCCTTCAGAATCCCAGGAAGCAGTTCACCTGCTTGGGGACAATGTTCCCAGCCTCTGAAAGGTACATCAGGCAAGGGATCAACCACGTGTTTCTGGCCTCGCCACCATTTACACACGTAATTCGAGATGACCCCACTCCCCCACTGAGGTAATTCTGTCCTTGTCTACACAGCTCAGTAAAACCTGATGGAAGCCCTACCACACTCCTCTTCAGCTCCTCTTTTTGAACTTTGTGTCTCCATTCCAGAAGTTTCACATCAGAAAAAGACTGTAATGTGCTACTAAAGCAACATCAGACATGGAGCTGCTCCCCCTCATTATGATGCCTTAACTCTCTTGTCTAAAGAAACTTACTAAGAAATTACTGAATCTGGTAAGAAGTTCTTGCCTTCTTTACCATTAAGGAAATCTGTAGCAGAACACAAACTCCACAACCTGCAGCAGGCAGCACTGTCCAGGTGGTAGATCCAAACCCAAGAGACCGCACCTCAGACTGCCTGAAAAATGCCTTGAGCTACCTCACAGTCCAGGAAGCATTCCTACCTCTGGATAAAGCTCATGGAGACGCCTTCAACAAAGAAAACAAGGATTAGGTTTGGGAAAGTGCTGTAGAACTGAGGCCTGAGGATACCGTGAAATGAAACTTCCTCTTGTGGAAGCAGCTCTGCTCGTTTAAACCACCTGGGGCAGAAAGCAAAAGCAAGTGGGCAGCAGCTCCACCCACACCCTGCCTGGCACCCAGCTCTGCCTCAGCTCCCATCTATCTGTGCACAGGGACAGGACACAATCCATGTCTTCCTGAAACAAAGATGCTGAGAAGTGAATCCAGAAGTAAATCCAGGCCCCCTATTTACTGGTGATCTCCTTCCACTACATAATGTCCCAGTTCAAGGTGAGCTCAGATTTACCCCCAAGGTTTTCCAGCTGGGGCTTCCAAGCCTGCTGCTCAGGCTCTTGTCCCAAGCCCTCATCAGCAAGGCTGAGGAACAGCTACTTCCTTTAAGCTTGACCAGAACAGCTCTGAGGCACCGCTGGCTGTCAAAGCCATTAGGATCCCCACAAAGTGGTGTATTTCACAGCACCTCCACTGCAGAATCACCTTACAGGTTCTGCAAGGACCTGCCAAAACTTGTCTCTATCTTTTTAGGAAGAAAATTCACTGGCAGAGCACCATTTTGCAAACTTCAAGCCAAGCCACAGGGATGTTCTGTAGAAGCCCTGAAATACAGCAGGATAGTGCATTCCCACGTGTCCCTACAGTTCTCTTCTGACTGATGACCCAAATAAAGAGCTGCAGGCACTCACTCTGCAGAGAGCTTCATCACCTGGGGGCATGTGCAGAGAACACGACAAGAGATGTGTTTGCAGACCTGCATCCTCATACCTGCTGAAGAAGGCAGAACAAAGAAGGCATTTTATCTGGAAATGTCTGGGCAACAGCTCAAAACCACCACAGCTGAAAGTTCTGCTTGGAGAATTTGTTATCCAGCAAAACCCTGTGTCTTAACATTTCTTACTCTGAGTGCTTAACATCACTTGAAACTCGGAGAGAGACAGGAATTCATGGATCAATTGCCTCAGAGAAGACATCAGCCAAAAATTGTGTGAAGAGCCTCTATTGAACCAAGACACTTACTTGTCATCTCTGAAGACAAGATTCACAATAAGGCTGCCCATGCAGCATGTGGGGGAGGGAAATGTCAAGCAAGAGATCAGCGAGTCTTTAAATGTTTTTGAAACAGAAACCTATTTTCCAAAATTAAAAAGCTCTAGTAAAACCTACCCTCAAGACAGTAGTATTTTCACTCTGCAGAGCAGAATACCATTACAAATTCTAAGTAAAGGCTTATTCTGAATAAAAGAAAGTCTACCTTAACATCTACATCCAAGTACTCTATGATCACCATCAAAGATCTCTTCTGCAGACACACCTGTATTTGATCAGAGCACCTCTCAAAACTGAGAATTAGGAAGCTTCCAAGATGTTTAGATCCAGGCACAAGGTTATGAAGAACTGAAGAGAAGCATGGACTAAGGCACAGCCCCAGAACTCTCCGAGCCACATGGTACAGCACACAAGATACTTCAGACACAGGTATTGAAAGGAAACTACATGGTACCAAACACAACAGCTACAAAGGCAGCCACCAGCATGGAATGAGGAATGTGACAGCCTTAAAGTGTCTGCTGAGGCTGGTTATCTCCTGCTTCCTGCCAGGGTGGCCACCTGCACTGCAGAGTCAGCACAGACCACAAGTTCTCTATCAGGATCAGTGAGGTCTCACAGGGCAGCTGAAAACATGTCCCTTCCCTTTCACTTCCATCTACGTTGGTCTCCCACGAGACATGGAAGGAAGTTAGCTGGAAGCAGCAATGGTTTTCCTGCCCAGTAAGGATTTGCCAGATCCTAATTATTGTTAAAAAACCTTAAAGGAAAAGGAGGAACTGGATCACTGAAAGCAAAGTCACTGTACCTGTCTGATCAGGCCCTATGCCCAAACAAGACACATCAACAGTACAAGCACTACACCTAGAAACACCAAAATGCAAGTCAAACCAATTTATTTCCATAAAAGCAGTTGTATCAGATGGGGCAGACACCAGCACTTCCTGAGATCTTCACGGCAGCCAGGTATAGCCACTCTGATCAATCGTTATCGATCAAAGGAAATAAAACAGCAATCAAGACCGTGTACCAAGCATGAGCTCACAGCTGAAAGTGAACAGCAGATGATTGTAAGATTATGTCACGGCATAAGTCACCGATTCCTGCTTTTCAACCACTCTACAGAATCATCAAATGCTCCGTACATCAGTTTTTAAAGTTGGATAAACAAGTTCGGCCTGTTTTCCAGAAGATACAAATTTGTTGGTTTTCAAGAACATATGGGCGCTTCTGAAGAGTGAATCTTCTCAGCAGTCTAAAACTGGACTAAGAGAAGAAGATGTATGGAAAGGTGCTTGGAGCACGGCACGCTATCCGTGGAGCAGGAGCGGCAAGGCGTGCCCCGCGCAGCGTGTGCCAGGAGGGCTCTCACAACAGGCTGCTCACTGCCCTGAGTCGGGCAGTGCAATAGCACGACGCTGCTTAACGCGGGGAGCTGAGCTCCTTGTAACGTGCATAATGCTCAGTAACGCCAGGTCGGGATCGAAACAGGGCAACTCACCCGGGAAAAGGCCCACGACTTAGGCTGTGAAGGGCCTCCGCCATCCGCGCCCCTCGAGCACCACCCGCCCGCCCGCTGAGGTGCCGTCTCACGGGGGCCGGGCCCGGCTCGCGGAGCACAGCCCCCACTCCTCGGCCCTGCTCCCTATGAACGGCGCATCAGGGATGCCCAGCCCCACTCCCCAGGCCCACTCCCCAGGAACACCATCTCGGGGTTGCCTAGCCCAGCTCGCCGGCCCCACTCACCACGAACGCCGCCTCAGGGATGCCGAGCGGGCCGCGCCTCCCACCCGCCGCTGCCGCCGCCTCGCTGCCTCCGGCCGCCGCCATTTTGTGAACGGACGGTGCATGCGCGGCGTGCGCCAGGACGCCGGGGCAGTGCGTCATCGCGTCGGCGCCGAGCGCGACGCGAGGCCGGGGTGGGCGGGGCAGTGAGAGCCCGGGTCCACCCCCACCCCGCCCGCCAATGGGGAGCGGCCAATGGGCGGTGCCGGGGCGGGGCAAGGCCCGTGAGGGTGAGGAAGGCGGGGCAGGAAGCGGGAGGCGCCGGCAGCTGGGGCCGCCTGGGGCGGCGGGATTGCGAGTGCCCTGCCTGCCCCGTCCCGGGGATGGGGTGCCGTGCCAATATCCCGGTGCAGAGGAAGGACGGGAAGGGAACGTCCCTTATCCCAACCTCTGCTTCTGCCTACGGAGGAAGCGCCCTTGTTTCTAAACGCAGCTGCTCTGCCTTTCCCACGGCATAGATGACAAGCCAGAGCAAACAGGAGCAACGCTTTTAACAATTTGCAATAAACATTTCTAAAGGATCACCACTAATGCTTGCCCTGTGTTTACACGCATAAGCTTCCCCGCCTTGCTCGGCCCGTGCCCTTCCTCCTGCAGTCAGTTCGGTCAATTACTGCCTCTGCGGGGCGGGACGGAGCGATGCCGCTGGGACAGCGCCAGGCCCAGGCCCTGGACCCCACGGCTCCTTGCCGCCGCCCGGTGCTTCAGCACAGAGATGGAAGTGTGACAGAACACGAATTAACTATTAAGCAGTCCAAGCTCACAACTGAAAATAGATCTCTGCAACCTAAAGAAACAAAAATACAGCTATTAAAAACAGAATTTTCTGATTTAGAAACAAGGAGCACCCATCGCCACAATTCCTTAGCCTGTCTGTTCCAGGCCCTCCACACTCAGCTGGAATGACAATGGTTGGGGAATGAATCCAGCTCTATGCAAACTCAATCAAAACTCAGTCTCCCCGGAGCCTTCTCTTCTCTGATGTTAACACAGAGGAGTTACAAGCCAATCAAGTACACTAAATCAGCCATGGCTATCAGCATTATGGAAAGCCTTAAGCCTGAGAACACAAAAAATGATCACATACGCACACCTTGCATATGCCAAAGTTTATTTTTTTCCAAAACTTGTTTCATCAAATAATTGGATATGAGCAATTTTTAAAAAAATGAACAATTTGCGTATTAACAAACTGTGAAGTCCCACAATTAAAATATCAACACAGCCAGTCTTGTGCTTAGGCTTCTTTTTAAAAAAATTATTCATAGAACATAAACCCTTAGATTTTTTTCCAGTTTGTGGAATATTTTCCACACATTCTGTATTCTTATAAAATGAAGGAACTCACATAAAGGAACAGCTGTACAAGAATACATCTGAAAAAAAGCAACCTAAATTATCATAGCTCCTTTAAAATAAATATCCAATAAAAGGCACAAACCTGTTACGGGGGAAAACACAACATACAAAACAAGACCTATTAAATAAATAAAGTGTGGGTTGAGGTGAGGGAAATCTGTTCCAGCACCTATATTATCATTGCTCCAAGATGAAATTCCAACCAAACATTTGGTAAAGGATTAAGCTTAATCACAAGGATACACATCTGAGATATACTGAAAGATTTGACGTTACAATTCCTGTTGTAACTGTACCAGTTACTACAATCTCTTTAAATAAATGATCATGAGAATCTGCATAAAGTAGTGATGCAGCGATGTACAGATCAATGACAAGTCAGATACATCTTCAGAGTCATAGCAACAGGTTTTCTATATCCCTAGCTATCAGTAATGTATAAATGATAACATGTACAGTTTCCATCGCTCAAAAATATAATCTTTTAAATGGAAATAAATGACTGATACAGTGCCTTTAGATGTTATCCTTACAATACAAACTACCCCAAACAAAGTTTTCCTTTATGTACAAATTAAGCACCGATCCACAGTGCATACTATTCTAATTGTAACCCCCCGTCCCTGCCACACATCAAAAAATCCAGCTGGAGATAGATACACCTTGTATTCAATTTTGTAGTCTGAAGTTTTGTTGTTGTTACTTTTGTGTGTGGTTTTTGCTGTTGGTTTTGTTTCTTTCTTAAACAAAAGTCCATTTGTTATTTTACCTACAAATATTCCACCACTATGTGCACAGAACTGAGATTTTTCTAGTACACATATCCAAATTTTATTTTTAAAAAAAATCAGTAACTTCTTGGAGGTGAAGTCAAACTATATCTAGAGAACATTTGAAAACCCCAGTTATTTAGAGAGGTACACATTCAAGTCCAAGAGGCCTCACACAATCCACCTTTCCAAAGTCCCTCAGAAGTTATCCTATGGCATATTCCATGAGAGACAGCCTGCTTGTAGCAGCACCAAGTCCCAACAGCGAGGCTCAAGTGACCCACTAAAGTACAATAATGCAAAGTGTACGGCACACGTCAAAGTCTTCCTCCTTGTTCAGACAAACATGGAGAGACATCTTAGTTATCAGCTTCCTGAAGTATTCAGAACATTATTCTGATCCAGTGAGTTGGAAGGAGAGTCACATTTATATACATCTCTCTTCACTCAACACAACTACTTACTGTTCACAGCTCCTGCCAGCTGGTACAGTCACATTCAAGAACAACCTTGGTGTTCAGAGTGGGGGTTTTTGTGGAGAATAAGTTCTGAGCCGTAAAAGCCTTGACAGCATCCTAAGTCCTTGGTTTTCACTTCTTATGTATGCAATTTAAATACATACTCTGCCATTTTATGTGTTCCAATACGTGCACAAGGAAGAGGTGGGCAAAACCCAGTCCTGTGCACACGTGTGCAGAGAGAAGGTGCAAAGCGATCTTTGCTTCACAAGGATCAAGCTGAAAGCTGTGTTTCAAAGCATCAAAAGAAGGCAGGTGATAAAGTTTTTAAAAGATACTTTGTGGCTGTTTCTCCTTTTTTAATACTAGTAAGTTGGTATCAGACAGCTTTGCTACAAGAAAGCAGACCAAAAGAACCATTAACAGATCCACAGCTAATCAGAAGTAGTGCAAACTATTATCCAGTACTAAATCCATTTCTGAGCCAGGTATATTCCAGATATTCTGAATGCTCTGAAATAAAGTTATAACAAATATATACTGCTTGCCAGGCATTTATTTGCATATTTTATTAAAATAATGCATTATTACTTATACAACTCAGTATAAGAAAGAGACCTAACAGCTTACAGTGCTAGGAACTGCCTGCTTGTAGCACTCTTAGTTCTGCCATTAATGCCCAAACATTTATAACTACATGGACTGATCCAATTTGAACACAAGACTTTTGATTGCTGAATAAATCTATGGAGTTCACTATTTCTTAAATAAACAGTCCCCTGAACACAATGACCCATTCCACATGGCATCTATTCCCTCATCATGTGGAGGGCAACTATAGGCACTGAAGAACCCATTGGCTTAAAACTGTACAATTGTTCAACCCAAAAAAGCTGGATTAAAGCTTGAAGCCCTTTGTAATTCAAACTTGAACATTAAACTGCCATATACTGGTCCAAATTCTTTCAAAATCAACACACATCAAGGAACACTGAGTTTTAAATTTCTGCAAGGTTTCATTTTCCAGGAAATTAGCAGATTTCATGGGTTGAGGGTTGGAGTTTTATTTTGTTTCTTTTGTATTGATTCATTTGGCAAAATATTTACCATAGGGTTAAGAAATACTACTTCTGCACTCTTTGGACAGAATTAAGCATTTGGAAAAAGAGAAGGGTTGTTCTCACTCTGAGGAATGTGCTTAATTTAGAAGTTCTCTACAGGACAGTTTGACAAGATTCTCAGGCCTATCTGCATTTATGGTGAGAGTCAGAGATATTTCTGCAATTACAGACTCCCCAAAGGATAAAAGACATAATACAATGGAGGTCTATTTATTGTAACAATAGAAAACTCAGCTTCAATATTAATCATTATTAGAAATAATTTTATAGGAGAGCTTTTCATTGCATTTTGCTACAAAACTTCTGGACAAAAGGTTGTTCCCACTTCTATCTACTTAATTATGACTATTGGGTTTTTTTAATGCAATCACTTTTTATCAGACAGTGAAAAATACAAGACAAGGCATTTTCATAGCCAATTTCAGTTCTGGAGGAAGATTCTTAAATAGAAAATATGTGCCAGAAGTCTGTACACATCTGACCCATTGTGAACAGCAATACTTCATAAATTAGTTGATTTCAAAGATTTTCCTCTCAAAAAGAGTCTGGATTTCTTAATGTAGCATTTTTACCTTGAAATTACTACAGAAGAAAAAGATTACTGCAGCATCAAAGAAACAATTATCTAAAAGTTTACATGTATTTACACATTTAAAAATAATTATTTTTATATGGTTTACAACTAGGTTCTTATTTCAAAAAAGAAGCACAAGCTATTCTCTACAGCTGGATAATTTCAAAATAGTTGCCAGTTCACAAGTGTTAGCATGATTGCAAGGTTTGAGTCTTTCGACCTAATGGACTTTAGAATGAAGAACTGGCTCTCTTGCCTCTACTGCAGTTATCAACAAGACTCTCAGACTTGCTCCTGTGTGCTGTGGCACCGACAGTCACTGGCTCCCAAGGCTGCTCTTCCCTGAGCCCATGGTGGGAGGTGCCACCTGCAGAGAAGGTACCCATGGAAGTGCAGCTGCTGGCACCTGTTGGAGGCTGCATAAGCTGTTCTGGAACACACTCGTTTTCCCTACACCATCACAGCCTTGCAGCTGCTGGCTCTTTCCACTTAGCCCTGTAATACTGACATACCAATGGAGCAATTTATTAGTTTTACTATATCTATCTATGTAATGTGTCCTGTTGATTCACAGCATTCCAAACTCACACTATAAAGTTTGCAAATTACTGTAAGCTATTCTAATGTGAAAAAGCTGTCTGATTTCACGCAATATTTGCCTTATGATAATGCAAGCATTGCTCTATCAGAGTATTTATTAGAGCACATAAAAATTTTATTGCTCAGCTTGATTTGTGTTGTGTCTTGGTTACAACAGCCACAGAATTTATGGATAAAATAAATAGCTTTGACATCCTTAGTCAATTCCTAAGGTAATCCATTGATGATTAAGGTTGTAGAGCAATCATGTAACCTTCTCCTTGATTTTGAAGATGATAATCCAGCTTGCACCTTCTGAGTTAACCTCAATAAAAATACACTTTTCTGCTGAGCAGTTAAAAAAAAACCTCAGGGAACAAACATGTCTTCACACTGCAGTGACTGTTATAAACCAGAATCTCTAAAGCATTGCAGTTCAAAATAATATTGTATTATACAGGGAATAAACAGTTGCCCTGTTCAGGAATAAATCATGGAAAGATTGAAATTCAGTCTTTTCATTTTTTTACCAGTATTTGGTTGTTCTCACATCTTGTTGCTTTGGTGGCTCTACATAAACTGTATCTGTGAAACAAAGATTACATATTAATGCCACTTACATAACAAATGGTTTCCCAGTGTTTTAGAATAATGATTCTATTTGACTGCCTTGTTACTTTGTAAGTTAAGTCTATAGGCTTTGGCACTTTAAAAAAAACCCCAAAGAGTATTAAGACCTATGGATTTAGATGACAGGAGTACAGTTTCTCCAGCGTGAATGATCTCTTATCCATGACTTTTTCACTCCCCCATTACCTGATCCTTCAGGAAACTTCCAACACTGGTCTGGGTCAGTATGACTAAACCAAGTATCCAGCTAATGTCATAGGGAGACTAAAACCTACATACCTTCACCACTCCTGTTTACTTAATATTGAAACAGTGAGAGTTAAAAATCTGATTTTTATGTTCTTCCTTGCTTCCTGCAATTTCATCATCTGAATTTGCCTCCTCATCAGCAAAAGCTGCTGCCCTTGACTGAGGAACCCCTCACTTTCACATGCAGAAATACACCAGCAGCCCTACATGAAGCATTTGGTTGTGTTTACCAAGGCTGAAGTTTCAATGTCAACACAAGATTAAAGAGCACCATTCACCTGAGTTTCAGAAACAGGTGCAAAAGGATTTGTTGGCCTTAGACCAGGCTGTGTATACATCATTGACTGGGGTGCCATCAAAGGAGCAGCTCCAACCTGAGGAGGTACCTGTGACAGAAGCAAAAACCCCACAAAACAAATATATAAAATTCAAACTACTTCCACAAGACACATCTTTTTGCATTTTAAGTATAGTAGAAAATAGACATATAGACACACACACAGAATAAAGTAAAAACTTTTAAAAACCGCCGCTATATAAACCTCAGAGTCATCTCTTTCAATGCAGTGTGAGAAACATATCAGATTTCACACACTATTGCCAATACATTTAATTTGCAGGATGGTTTGAACATCATGATTCATGACATGAAACCCACTGGTAGAGACAACTCAGTTTTCAGGAATACAAAACAAATCACGTTTCTTACCATTCCATATACAGGCACTTGAGGTGTGGTCAATGGGTATGTGATAGGAGCAGGTACCTTTAATCAAGAAAATTTTAAATTTTAGAGAAACTCATACATATTTAGTAATATATATAAAACTTCGAAAAACACGTATTCAGTACTTAAAATAGCCAATGTATTTACAAGAAATTGACTTACATATCCAGGATAATGTACTCCATTCTGGCATAGCAAAAGGATAATACAGAAAATTATTTAACAGGTATTTATGCTGGAAATTCTAACTAAGGGATGGGTTCAAGTCCAGTACCATAACAGTTTGTAACTATACTCATTTATTAAAACAATTAAAGTGTGAGGAAAAGAAGTGCAAGGACAGTAACATCACTAATTATGCTTAGAAATTTATCACTAGTACAACTTAGAGCAAAATCAGAAATTTTGCTACACCTAGCCAGACTTGAGCATATTGCTTGCACAAGCATGTGTGTGAGAAGCTTTTAGAGAGCATGGCATGCGGTGCTCTTTCTTCCTTCCATTATGTGAGAAGGGCATAGAAAAAAAGCCAAGAAAGCCAATGACCATTCAGCTTAAGAAGCGAATAGCAACAGATGTTTAGTCAGGTTGATGTTGCCCACACACTAACATCTGATGCCAGCACATATCACAATATGAAAAGAGAAAAATGAAGAGTATTTTAAGCCTTATATCAGGTTACGTTCACAGGCACGGCAATGCATGTGCTTCATAAGGCCATGCTTTGTTAAGCAGTGCTAATTACACTGAAACCCAAGTGCTGGATGAAACACTTGGCTATAGGATAGGATTAGAGGGCTAGTTCTGAGTGCCAGAGGCCACCCAGGACACTGAGACCTCTGCAGTTCTGGGGCACAGATTTTAAAGAGGCTCATAGCTGAGCTAGATCTTCACATCAGTAATTGTTGGGAGTTCCAGGCAAATGAGTGAGCAGACACCTGGCATAAAACACTCAAATACTTAGACCGGATGAACACATGAAATAAAAACGTAACTTTAAATCCACAGTGATCAATGGGTGCTAAGGTACCCTCTATGTTCCAGACATAAAAATGCATCAGCACTCTTAACAACACATTCTAGAGCACCTAGAGGGGATAAATAGATTGTATGGTCTCAAAAAATCTCACATAAAAGTGCAATACAACTGTGCCCTCTCATCTAAATTTTTTTGTCTCATTTTTGAGTCCAACACTGGATTTAATACTGTATTCAACTTTGCTAATTCTAAAGGAGCATAGTCATGTACGAGAAGGAAAATAATTTTGCAATAAGAATAGCTTTGCCTCTAATGCTTAAGTCAGACAGCAGTCCAAATTTCATAGCAAATGTGGTAATTATTCTAGCTGTACATATAACTAAGATGAACATTCTACCTCCATCTAAGACAGCTATATTTTAGAAGTGATTCATATTCGTATAAATATATTATGAATACAACACACTTGAAAAATCTCTTTTAAAAGCATAGCAAGAGTCAGTTGCCTACAAATATCCCTCCTAGAAATGAAAATTCTTGATTTAAATAACTATAAAAGATACACTTAACATTTGTACTGTATTAAAAATATGAAGTTGCTGTTGAGATTATTAAAAAGTCCAAAGTGCTGCTTGACCTAATTATTAAGGTGCCTTGCAGGGGGGCTGCAGCAGTGTTTCACGATAAAACTGAAAAAGGAGCAAAAACTGGAAGGAACAGCAGTTTTGCCCTTGAAACACATTCTCAGGATTCTTAAAGGTGAATGTTTGTGTGCACATGTGCGTGGGAGGGGAAGTGGGAGCATCTCAAACATGCACATCAGGAGTTTTCTGGACTGGGATCATTTGTTTCAATCCCAAAAGAATTTATGAACTGAGACAGGCTATCAGCCTTTCACTTGAGACATAAGTCCTTAATGGATAAGTTTTACAGTGAGGGGAAATAAAGCATCCTAAGATCTATACCTCATTCAGTATGATGCTATGATCCTAGAAGCATTCCTTGCTACCCCCAGTCTTGTCTCAAATGCCATTGCTGTTCTTTATAAATTAACTCAAGCAGAAAAGCAGCATTTGTTAGAATGATGTGTGATTTCATAGTACAGAAATTACCATGTGTGGAATAGTGGGTAAGGGAGTTGGGTTCCACGTGGTTGATGTGCTTGTTTTTGCTTGCCAGTTTGTTCCACCTGTAAGTTTTTTCTCTGTAGGCTGAGACCACTGCATATCTGATCTAAAATGAAACCATGGTGTTAGTTTTCATGAAGAGGCAACAGCTAGAGTAAAACAACATAATAGGAAACCCAAACATGCCTTAATGCATGCACACGGCTGAAATCTATGAGGAAACACTCAGGATTTCAGTAGCTACTTAAGTATCCCTTCTCCAGTAAGTGTGAAGTCTAGGGGTTCTGTTTGTGTTAAAAGTGAACTATCAGTACTGCACTGCACAATATAATGATTAACTGGAGTCTGATGTAACTCTTACAGTGTTTCATAAAAATACTTCAATAAAAATATAGCAATTGCAGAACTAATTAAAGTGAGCTACTTCAGAGTTAAGGTTGGCTGTGTTACGGTGGCTGACCGCAAACATACTGTTCCGAGGCACTTCTCAATCATTTCAGATTATTTCAAGAGTTGAGATTATTGCCGTAGGCTATCAAATAGTCATGTGAGAATATTCTAAGTACATATATGCACTTACTTTTTGGATGGAGTTCCTCCAAACCCAAGATCTATAGGGGAAAAGAAAGACAAAATCCTTAAGCATTTTAATTTGGGAGGGAAAAAAAGCTTGTTTTGCTTTCAGTAACAAACGGGAAAGTTAATTTTAAAAGCTTCACACTTACTTCCTACTAGATTAGCAAGTGAAGAATCGAGGTCATTTGCCAAAATTTTTCCACTTTGCTGGCTCGCTACAGTGGCTCTTTGACTCTGTGGTGGTACTGTGGGTTGCAATACATCATCTAGAAAGTTAAAACCTGAACAAAGAAAATAAAAGCAACTGTTAACAAAATGGTTACACTGCATTTAATAAATGACATCCATAGGCCAGGGAGGTATTTTCTTTATAGAAGGCTAATTTGAGTATTTATATGTGAAGGTTCAACATGATGTAAGTATTTAAGACTTTGATAGATAGTTTAACTTCTTATTTTTTACTGAATACTATATTGTACCTACTAATCTAAAAGCATCTTTAACTGCACTTCAACAATACTGTGCTATACAGAAGAGAAACTCTAATTCAGGTATTCTTCGAGCAACACACACAACCAGTTCTGCACTTCTGCAAGTGCTATGCCTCTCAATGGAGTCAGAGGGAAGTCATCACCATGTATTAAGAGAAAGCACAGAAGACAAATGAACATGAGCTTACCCGTTAGGAGACATTCAGTGAGCCATGTTCAAAGTTCGTTCCCCCAGAGAGAGAGGAAACAGTTATTACACAGAGAATGAAATCAGTCAAAGCTAATTTTAAACTAAATAACTATTAACTGAACTGATTACCTCTTATCAGCTCATAATCACCTTGCAAATATATTAAGTTATTAAATTTTCAACTGCAATAGCAATTATGCTAAATTGTTAAGCAACTGTTGCCTGTAGGGTATAAATTAGTCATAAGGCAGTTTTTACCACTTGCAGTCCTGTACTCTGGTGCTGTAGATTTTCCTCCAAAAACAGCATCAAAGTCCACATTAATTGTTGAAGAGATGGTACTCGGAGGAGCTGAAGGAAGAGGAAAACCTGAAAAAAAAGTTGATTAATGAAATACACCCATGAAGTAGTATCACTCATTCCAGTGAAACCAGAAAGTTTTAAAAAACCAAAAAAAGTCAAATTACCATCAACAGTCACAGGATGATACACAGAAGCATATATTGGTTTATGACCACTAAAGTCATCTTTGCAAAAAGAGGGAAGAAAATAAGATCAGTTTCAGTGAGAAAAAGGAAGACGGAACCCAACAATTAAGTCTGCAGTTAAAAATTAGGAATTTTTACTATTATAAAAAGTTTTGTTTTTATTTTACAGATTTGAAAAGCTAAGTAACTCCTGCATTCCCCGTTACAAAAGAGAAAGGAGGCTGTAGTTTGAAAGAATTCAGCAGATTTCAGCAACACTTCAAGTCTTAGGATGTCTAGTCTGGGCAAGCAGAACAAAGTAATAATTTATTTCAACCATAGAAACAAACATTTAAGGAAACATATAATTTACTACGCCTGGAATGAATGTACCATTTTCACTTGTTAATAAAAAGTGAAGATTGGCCCAAACCACAAAAAGATTACATGGCCCACATTATCATCTCCAGTTGCAAATAAGTTACATGGGGTTTGGTTTTTTTACCACTAAACAGCTCCACTGTTTGTTTGGAGGAAAAAGAAGAATTGATGAAAGGGGTGGCAGATTTTACAGCTTCTTCAACTGGCTTCATGTCAAAGATGTCCAGATGAGGTGGAGAACCAACACAACCATTTGAAGACGAGAAAGGACCTTTCAGATGCAGAAGTGAAGGAAAGAATACAGAGTACAAATAATGGAAAAGAAAAACAGACTGAAATGATTGAATATGAGAACCTCTAGACAAAATCAAACTGTAAATATTCTATGTAATGATCAGTCCATTTAGACATAATTTTTTAGTTTCAGATAAAAATCCTAACAGCTCTCTATTTAAGGAAAATAATTCTAGTATAGACATTAGGTGGGAGGGGGAGAATGACAGAACAAATATCAAAGAACTTAGATACTACATTTTTGGCTTCAATAATCTACCTTTTAAATAGCATATAAGAGTATCAATTCCACCTCTTAAAATACTAACATTCACCATGGTGTTAACATTGCCTTCTTTTGGCATTTTACCCATTTCTTTGACATCTAACCTGATCATTCTTTGGAAGGATGGGTGAAAAAACTGGGGTCCACAGCTTTTTTACAAGAACTCTGAAGTTACCAACACCTTTTAAATGAGAAGTATATTAAATATTGCTTAACTAAATGGAAATACTAGTCCAGGATCTTTTCAGTTACACCTGCCTAGCTTTTATTTCCCAGTATATTTCAACTTTGATCTTTAGTTACATTTATTCTCCCTGTACCCTTTATTGAACAGTTCCACTCCTTTGTTCCATCAACACTAATGGTATGTGTTCAAAAAAGTTTGTCAAGAGTTTTCAGATGATTTACTTTGTATTTTGTTATGAATGTTTGGATGCAAAATAGTTAAGGTTTAAGATGCAGATTCAATTAAGTACGAACCATGTATTCTTGGAATTCCCTTATCATTTAGACAGTCAAATCAAGGTATGAGCTCACCTCCCCAAGCACTGCTTGCTGATGTTGATATAGCTGGAGTACTTTGCACAGTTGGAACAAACGCAGGCTGAAGATCAAAAAGATCACCAGAAAGGTTGGGCATGCTGAATAAGAAATGAGAGAGAGAGAGAAATATGAACATATGTAACAGGCATTATATTCTTGCTTTTATGAACACTTGCACCAATCTCATTTTCTCTTATTCGCTAGCAGCCCAGCAACAATAGTGGTACAACAAACTGGTAATTAATCACTTACTGACAAAATTCCTGGTGAGTACACCAAGAAAGCACCAGCAAAAGGTACCTGAGAGGTAACCAGGATCACAGTTTTGCAGTTGGTTGTGAAGCTACAGGTCAGTGCAGTGATTTCTACTTCTTTCAGAAAGCAAAGTATCTCTCACCTATTTGTTGTGGGTGCTGGTGCAGCAAAGAGGTCAACAGCTACAGTGGTATTCACACTTTTTCCTGATAAAGTGCTTGGGGATGCTGATGTGGAAGTGGAATTTGACACTACAGAGATCTCTCTTAATCGCTGCTCCTGAAAGACGAGAGACAGTTGGCATTTTAGTCTTATTAGTTTATTAACATTTCAGTCCTGGAGACCTCTTCCAAGACGAAAATTTTAATTATGGTCTTAATAAATGAAACAGTTATTCTTCTGTAAAGTCCTAAAAACAGAAAAGTAATTGAAATTAGAGGTAAGAGTATTTGTTTTAACAAAGCATATAAAAATCAAGGTGAAACTTCATGTTTCAAATAATTATTTTTTAATCCATAACTGCCTAGAAGTACATCACTTCTAGTCAAGCTACACATTCTAGGCTCCCTCCATAGTCACCCAGAGAAACAGCTCAATAGACCTTTGTACAGGAAGACTCATCTCCCTACTTTATGAGTCTCTTCATGGTTCAATTTAGAGGTTCAGAAAGCAGTGTGACAACGTGCATCCCAATGATAAGGTAACAACGCAACAACCTTGTTTACATTAATTTCGGGTTTACATCCCTCACTACTTCTAGATATGTCCACTGCATTTTTACAGCACCAGTCAAAGCAGAGGTGTATGTTTTACACAGCTCACATTCCTCACATATAACACTGAGTGACCTTGCAAGCTTCCTCACCATACATTATTTTATCCAGTTACAAAAAATCTTGGAATACAAAACTCGTTAAAAACATCCTACCTTAAGTGCCTGTAGTCTAACTTGTTCTTCCTCTAATGCCTGCTGCTTTTCTTTCTCATCCATCCGGCTGAATGACATTCCTGTATTGGCAAGTGTGGAAACAGCACTGGATAGGGCACTGGCTCTAAAAACAGCAATAATTTAAAAAATTGTTATTTAAAAACCCAGTCAGGTATATATCACTTACAATTTAATCATCAAGTGCCTTATCTAGTTGTGTGTCATTCTCCTCCCCAGTCACTTCTTCCCTTACTCTCTGGTACATAAGAGCAGACATCCCAGAAACAGTTTGGTGACAAAGAGGCATGAGTACACAGAGTGACTCCCTCGAGTTCCAGCGGGTAAGAACTGGAAAATGTGGAACACAGCAGTTGTCTTTTCTCTTTAAAGTTATCTAGACTAGACTGGAATGTTATTCAAATGGCTTGTTTGTACACTATGTAACAGCAAAGAAAGTGCAGCAGTTATTACCTATTTATTATACATATGAACAGAATATTGTGGCAGTGAATCCTTAGATTTTTGAAAAAAAATCTGAGGAGAAAGACAGCAAATTGGGAATGCAGCTCAGCCTGACATCTATCAATATTTACCAAGTTTCTGTGGGAGACTGTCTATGCCAAAAGAGATCTGTCATTATTCAGTCAGAAGTATTTTCATACATACTAATACTGTACTTGACAGAAAGAGTAACACAAATTTCTTTCAGCACAACACATCTAAGCTAATTCAGCTGTTCTGAGGAGGGACTGAAGAACTTTTATGAGAAGGTTAAGATAAACTCATGGTCTGAGAGGTAGATCATGAATATATAAAGATAAATAATAACAATTCAGATAAAAACTATCCTATCTTGGATAAGAAGAGTATAAAAATCCAAACACCTTATAAATCTTACAAGTCAAAGGACTTCAAAAAAGTAAAAGCTAAAAAGAATAATATACAAGGTTTTAGCTCAGTGGTTTTATTACAGCAAAATCAGAAGTCTGTCCGAGACACAGGCAGACATACCTATATTACAAATATGGCTAAGCTATCAGACTATTACTCACTAGATTCCTCATTTATATTTCTAGGAAGACACATTCAGAAGTGAATAAAAATCAAGAACGCCACATGACTGAATCCTGAGAATTGTTAGAATGACAATGTCAAATCTTAAGTACGGGCATTGTTGTAATTCATTGGGTGCTCACCTGCTGGCAGCAGAGACTTCCTTTGTTTTCTTTCCCTCCACAGAAGCCAAATGCTGTTCCAGAGCCTCAAGCAAGCTGCTGGGTGCCTGAAATTACAAGTATTTATAAAAACACTGCTTCTATCAACACATCTTTTTTTAATACACAGATTAGTTTTCCCACCAACTAAAAAAACAAAAAAATTCACACATCAGTAACTGTGCCTTTGGGTTTTGCTGCCATCCTACACACCCAAATTCTATCTACTCGGTGGTTCTTTAAAAGGAGTGGGACCACAGAGGTGCAAAGGAAGGATTCACTCAGAGTGGCTCTGCTTCTGTGCATGCAAGTTAGATTCTTGATTTTGGCAACAGTATTTGCTATGTTAGAATTAACTGAATAACCAGAGCTGATTAAGCACTACTCCCTTAAACTCACAGAAGTCGCAAAACAAAGACCTAGCATTTTTGATCTACTTTCCCAAGTAACAACAAAAGCCCAACTTCTCTCCATTCAAATATTTACAGTCAAAGGCTTGCAGTAAAAACACCTGACAACAGCAGGATGTTAGCTTTGAAAAACAGGGAGTCAAATTCAATCCGATCCCAAGGACACTACTGCAGACTGAGTAGCTATTCAACACGTAACTGTAAAATAAACCAACTCAATTACTCTAAGTGAAATAAATCCTACTGCCGATTTAGATGAAAGGAATGTACCTCTAAAGTTTAAATCTATTTGCCAGCTCAGTCCTCCATACCTGGCAGGGTTTCAGAATCACTAAGCCTCTCTTACCACTTGCCAACTTTCCGCAGGTAGAACAGATATGACAGGCATTGTTTGCAGGAAAAACAAACTTGCCCTTGCTAGCCCTTCTGTACCAAAAGCTAGAACAAGGCATTTCCTGGAAAGAGGAAGATTATTTACACAAGGCTTTGGCAAGCTCCCCTTTGAAATACTGAGCACAATTCTAGCTTCCCACTTCCACTGAAGGCCAATTCAAGCTAGATGAATCAAGACATAGGGGGAAAAAAAAGGCAAATAGAATAATCCTATAAAACTGCTTATCTTAAAACGAAGACCTGACCTTATATTTCTTAAGTAGAGCAAGGTAAGCTAAGACAGTGTAGTTATCTCAACAACAGGTCACAAATTAATTCAGCATTCGACCCAGACAGCTAAACCCCAAGGGGGACATTTTGAAATATCCTTTTGGAAAGGTATCAGGGACAAAAAACCCCAAACCAACCAACCAAAAAAAACAACAACCAAAACAACAAAACAAAAAAATCCCAACCTAACCAAACGTCCCCATACTTTTACCTTTCAGGAGGCACAATAGGTTGCAAAAGGCATTGCATGGCACAGCTACTTAGATAATCTTAGTAACAGGAGACTATGCCCTAATTCCAGGAAGCTTTTCCTTGCCTTTTTTTTTCTCCCGAAGCCACTCAAACTTATTTGTACGGAAATGAATATTCTGTATTTACTTTTTATAAACCCATCTGAACAACCCCCACAACCATAAGAACTGAACCCAACAATCCAATAACCTCCTCTGAACTTTCTCACTACTGCAGACATCCAACAAAATATCAGACTTTGAGTGAACAGGGTAGTTTTATGTAAGAAATTATACCTGGGCTAATCCAGCCACTGACTTGGAAAAGGATGTATTTCATGATTCACCTCCATCCCCCACCCCCCAAAACACATGACAGACTAACATCCATACAGACGGAAATGACCCAGTTACGTTCATGAAATACAGGAACAGCTACAAACAGAAAGCAACATCACTGTGAAACAGGGCACCTACTAAGGAAAATATTTTCTTCACAGAAACCGGCAAAAGTGGCAATATTAAGAAAGTCTAGCAAATCCTTTTGAAGTGGCTCTAAATGGATGTACAATTATTCAACTCATATTAAATGCCATGAAATTTTCTTGTCTAAGTGGAATGTTTAACAGTGGCACTGAAATTGCCAAAATACACAGGATGCTGAGGTCTACCACCAGTGCAGAATTGCTTTTCTCATATAAGTACACTTACAACAAAACAACTGAGCTATTAGAAATAAAATGTTGTGGGCACAGTAGATATTAAGTATTTTCTCACTGTAAGTTTCAGATAAAAAATGCAGCAAAATGAAGTTAAATACCCCTATTCCCAGTAAATAAAAAACCCCCACCTGCTTTCAAGAGCTTTATAATGACCCAATTAAGTGGACAAGTGCACACTAGCCCAGCGAGGTATAAATAACTTCAGACTTGAGTATAATGTGATTAGCATAATACAGCCCAGCTGAATACTGCAGTACTAATCAGAAGACAAAGTATGACACTAAGATCGAACACCAACAGAAAACTTCAAACTACTGTTTTCAATCATTACGTGCTCTTACCTGGACAGTTTTAGTTGTATTTCTTTCCTACCACATAAGCAAGTTCTTAAAGTGATTAAGTGCTAGGAGCAAGCATTAGAGATTCGTACATTGAAGCATGCATGATTTCAGATGGAAATCATACTACAGGCAGTAATGAACACCACTGACAATGGAATTTTGTGACTTAGGTTTGATTTCCATATTAAAAAGACACTGATTAAGTTTAGACAAATCTTCACACTAGATATATTTTTCATGATTAACCCATGAAATTTAATTTCATGAAGGTAGTGTAGGATTAGATGTGACTGTTCAAAGCTTACACATTAGATTTTTAGTTTCTCACTGACTGCACTCCAACAGCTCCAGTACTCAAGCTTTAAGGCACTGCAGTTCATGCCTGAGTCTCCTCAGGCTGTTTATTGCACCCTGCAGGTTACTCCATGCTACAGAAATAACGACAAACACCCTGTTCTGTTGGGTTGGCCCTAGGTGATAAATAAAACATCCCTGTAAACTGAAGGGACTCACAAAGAATAACCTTGTTGACCTCTGTGGACTATCAGTGTTTCCTGTTCACCAGGTCAAACCATTTTCTCGCCTCTCTTGCCTCTCAGTTCATCCTCACCGGAAGGTGTTTCCCTGCACACCACCTTCCAGACTGAATTTTCCAGCACACAACCTGCATTGCACATGTCCCTCATACTACTGACTAATGTCAAAGCCAGCATTAAGAGCTGATACAGAAACATCGAATTTATTCTTCAGATTTAAGGGGACAGAAAAAAACTTCAACTGAACCAGCTCACTGTCATCTTTAAGTGTATTGGAAGACATTAAGTTACACTGAAATAGAAGGTTTTCCTCTAGGTACGGCAGGATACTTCTGGCTTACCTGCCAAGGAATCCTCTGTGATAAAAAACAGAAGTTCTTAAAAAATATAATTTTCTGTGAGTTTTATTGCTTTAAACAATCAAAAAAATCTCATTAAGAGCTGCAAAGTGTAAGTATTGAATACATTTAATGCATGTGAGAAGCTACTATACGTATTTCCCATATATAAATACATAGAAGATAATACAGTCTCGAGAATGATTACTATTATATACACCAACCTTTAAAAACACAAAGAACAAAATAATTGGGTTAATCAATATGCAATGTACACTGACCTGAGTAAGATCTGGAATGTCACCCTGATCAATTCCAACTTGCTGGGTTTACAAAAAAAGAAGAAAAAAAAGTACATTACTACATGCAGTGGCAATGAAAATAAAACCCAGCAGTGTCTGAATGTTACATAGAAGACAGAATATTAAAAAGGGATATTCATAATTTTCTGAACTGGTACAAGTTTCACTACGAACACACCTTAGAAATCACATATGCATTAAACTGCATCTCAAGGCAAACTCAACTTTTCATCCAGCCTAACTTTCATGCACAAAAGCCTACTCAAAGCATTAGAAAAAGCCACGTTGCTTACTGAAACCAGTTCTCCATTTTTTTAGCACTTACAGTAAAGGAGAGCCCTATAAATATCTTTAAATAGACTGTATTATCCAGTTTATATATTCTGGACCATTCATAAAATTTATGATACTTCAGAAAGTTTACTATGTGGTTGGGCTAATAAAAAGGATACCCAAGAATCCCACTCCATGTTAATAAGCATATATAATCTTTAAAATACCTAATCTCTAGAATACTTCCTTGTACAGTGAAGTTAAGCAAAGAATCTGTTTAAAGGTGTTTTAATGAATATTGATACCGTACCAATACAGACAGATAAATTATATCCTTTCCATACACATAGATTTATTTACCTCTGCTACTTTGAGGAACTCTGACAATTTGGCCATTCTGGCTAGAAATTTTTTGTAAATATCCAAGCCTTCTTTGCACTGGTTCTTCTTCATATCAAAATATCTTTCTGAGGATGCAAATAAAACTCTTGTAAGATAATACCCTCCCCAGCAAAAAGCTGACACAGTATTATAGAAGTTAATTTGACACAAGCTTCAGTAAGAGAACAGACAGCAGTAACTCAAAGCTATTCAGATTTTCAAGCTTATGTGAATACCTGAAACCTTTTGTAATAAGTCAGTCAATACAAAACCACTAACTTTTCTGTTTCAGTGTATTGGACTATAATGCAAAAATTTATTAAACGTAGATGTGAATCAGTGCAAATTGTTAAATTAGGTATTATGGTGAATATTTTCAAAAAGTCAGCTAATTAGCTGGCAACAAGACAAATAATTTTATAATTTGAAAATATTCCTGTATTTATTTACCTTTTTTAGACCCTGTATCAATACATTTTGACACAGAGGTGGCTACATATGCTGAACTGACCTACCAAAAGGAACATCAACCATATCCTTCACTTTTTATGGTTTTGCCCTATATACTTACAAATATGTCACTGAGTAAAAACTAATGGATTAAGAGAACAAACTGATGGGTTCATTCATAAATTTGCTTAAATAGTAATGAAAAGGTTTTGCTAAGAGCTTATCACCCTTTTACAAAAACCCCTACATTTCATCTAATCAGCTCAGGCAGATTCAGGTACCAGTCAAAGGTGACCACTCAAGCTTTAAAGAAAGTACAGGAAAACAGAATTCAGCCATACTGTGAGTGTATTAAATACTCAAAACACCACGTATCTCACCAAACTTTTACAGTCCAATTGCAAAGGTTATCCATTTCACTTTTATGGTATCTTTGTTTCAGTCTCACCAATCACCCTCTCATTTCACTTTCTGTTTCAACATGTATTCTTCCAGGTGTAAGTGGATGTGTAAGCCTATGCTCCTGGTCACTAAAACTAAGACAGGCTTCATTTAACAGCAATACAGCAGAGACAATTTATTCAGAAAATGCAATCAGAAATGGTCTATATTCTTTAGTTTTCTCAATATCTTTCACAAAATTCAAAAGCTAAAAAAATTCTCACATACCTAAAAGATTAATAATCCCCTCATTGTATGCTGCAAAAAGCCTAATGGAATCTTTAAAGAGGAGCATAAAGGCAGCATTTATAACACCATTTGTTAGTTCATTTGGATTTGCCTGTGTAGAAAGCAATGAGAAAGCAAATTAGTATTTAACAAAATAATGAAAGTCTCACTTCAAAATGACAGAGTGTTACTTAACACTGGGCTTAAAGTACTTACATCAAAATCAAGGAGTGCATCAAGCTGGTTCTGTATGATTGGAAGGGTTTTCAGAAGCTTTTCAGGATTCATAGTTCTCATCACTCCATCTATCCTACAGAGTAAAAGACACACATTTACAAGATACACAGACCTCAGCATACATTGTATTGTTTCAACAATACAATATTGCTTCAAAGGGCCAAAAGAACACCATTCTATGACAAGCTCATGAACAACTATGTTCCCCCTTGTCCCACCCCTGCAACAGGAAAGATCAAACAGAAGTAGCAGTAGTAGTCTTACCCTCTTTTCATTTTGGTGAAGTCAACTGCTACAAGTCTATATGAAAGTGCTTTTTCATTCAAGTATCTGCTGTATCGCCTAATGAAGGTAGACATATCATAGCCTAAAAGTTAAGAATTCATAAGTTAGACATTTTGAAGGAGTACAGTTTTTCAGTTCTTTTCAAGAACTGTTCTCCTACTAGCCTATTTTACATCAGCTTGCATAAAAAGTCCTTCCTAGGCACTTTCCAGAGTCTTGAGATGTGATGTTAGTTTCTTCCCAAGTTGCTAAGATTAGGAAAGCATTTGTTGCAATTAGGGGAATAAACACCTAAACACATTAAAATATTAGACAAGAACCAAGCATAAAAGATTATGCAAGCACCAAGCAGTTCTTGTTAAGATGCTCTTGAAATTAGAATAAAAATGTATTCCTAGTAAAATGCTGAAGAGTTTGGTAACTTATCTGCCATCCCTCAAAACCCACATAAAAACCTAAAAATGTGTTCCACCACTAGCAAATAATTAAAGGACTTATCAGAGATTTGAAGTTCTCCCTATTTATACAGCACATCCTACTTACCATTCCATGCACCTTAACAGTAAATATTTACTCCTGAGGCTTTAAAATGCAACAACAAAAATTATTATTGTGCTGATAATTCATCAGGTTTACTCTAATGAGCATCAAGAGCTCACTTTGTAAAATTTACAGCTGTGTGTGCAATGCTACATACATTACAGACAGATTTCTAGCACTCACCTAGATAACTCAGAATCTCACTTCCCCTGTGTCTACATTATTGGCTGGACATTCTTTGATGTCTCATGCAATAAAAATCAAAATACCCTTCCATTTAAATGTCATTTGGCTCCTAGTGTGCACCAACACATGCACCATCACAGAGAAAAAAAGGAGTAGAGTTATTTCCTTCAGTGAAAGATCCTTACCCTGCATGGCACTTTTGTCCAGGTAGTTATTTAAGTTGAACAAAGTGTTCCGGGATGCAAGATACTGGATAAAGCGCTGTTGGTAAAGAAAACATTGAGAACGTAATTGTTGTGAGAGTCAAAACATAGAAACATATTGCAAGCAAACTACACTTACTTTGTAACTGCTTCTAGTAACCTCTATCTACAATAGAAATTAGTTAAAAGGAAAAAACTTAGAGGAAAACCTGAAAATACTCATTAGCAAAGCCTCTGAAGTCCAAAACTCTATTTGGCAAAAATATAAATTTAAACTAAACAAAGAGACATCACTGCTCGTGAATTAAATACAAATAATCCTAGAGGAAGCTGCCTAGTTAACTTTGTACTTTAGAACAGACAAGCTGGAAAACACAAACCGAAAATACTACTTGTATTATCCAAGCTCCTGAAGTTTGACACAGCTCTGCTGCTGTAGTGTGAACAGCACACTATGTTTTACAGATCATTTCAATCAAGTTCACAGAGCTTTGCAGAGAGGAGGAACACCAAGCTTTCACAGCAGTTTAATGGCTGGAAGGCACTTTTAAGAATGGTCACTTCAATATTACCAGTAGCCAACAATCATTTCTTAGGGTCAATGACCACACACAGGTTCAGGACTGTCAGCTGACCAAAGTTCAGCTTTTAACACAAGACTTGTGCAAGTGAGGATACATTTCTAACTTCATGTTATTGACTAGGAAGCTTTTAATAAATTGTGATGAAATAATTTAAGTGAATTAAATGCAGTAGAAAAACGTTTCAGAGGAATGTTAACAGCAACAACATGTGAAGACTCAGTCTATCAGATGATGTCTTGCAAGATCAAATATTCTAGTCACCACATTCCTCTCCCCTTTAGCAAGTATTCTTTCTTATCTGATATTAGGTTGGCTGCATATTTATGGAGTGCTAACAAGACTCTTCTGCTGTGCTCTTACTGATAAGCACTATCCTAATGAAGTAAAGCTCATCAGAAGTTTTTCAAGCCTTTATTCTAGAAAGGTCACTCATTATTCCCTCACAGACCAACCCAGATACCCGCAGGTAAATTGCAAATGCTAATATACTTTGGTATCGAAATAATGAAGGAATATTTTTTTTTCCTCTGGACAAATACTTTAGAGCCATCAGCAGAGGAAAAACAGAATCTTTGAAAAACTGAATTACATATCTAGTGCTTTACAGATTGAGACAATTTTTTAAAAGCTGTCAAGGAGGCTTTAACAGAACGAATCATGTCTTACCTCATTTCCATACATCATGAGGTGGTGTGTTGTAATTAGAGCTTTGAACACTACAACCCAGCTACTGTTTGCAGTTCTCTCAAAGAGTGTATCTGCCAACTGTGGAATATTCACATTCATTTCATTTGTACACTGTATTAGATCTAAATTAAAGGAAAAAAAATCAAAGCATTACATTGAGTTACATGCTCAGAGGATCAACATGTTATTTTGTGGTTTTTACATTGAGAATTCATACTGGAAGCATTAACTTCAGTTCTTTGTTTAAGAAATAATTGAGCTCCTTTACTCCCCTTGCTCAGATTCACTACATTTTACTGAAACACTCCAAGTATGAATTTCAAAGGCATTTCAATAATTTTACAGTCCAAATATCTCATCAATAAATAACCTGTTCCATTAGAATGGAGCCCAAATTAGTCTCTGAAAGCCAGTGTGATTGAGCAACCTTCTGGATGCTCAATGCCTGAGGCCACTCAATCTAACAAAAAAAAAAAAAAGAAAACCTGAGAAGCAAGGAAAAGCTGAGACATCCCAACCTCGTGAGATCAACAGGCAGCACAACCCAGCCACTCTGACCTAGGCCTGAGTACTCATATGATGGCAAATGAGATGCTACAAATCTGTAAAATAAGCCTCTTTTCTGTAAGAATTAAGAGAAAGAATTTGCATCTATCCACCCTTTCACTTAGCTTAAAAACACCTGGTCACAAGCCTACTGAATATTTTGTGTTGGATCGTGGTAGGTCTCAGGCTTTTGTATATAAAAGCTCTTTGTGTCCTAGACTGACAATAAACTCAATAGTAGAACACTAACTTGGGAGGTCAGAAACAGAGAGGTTCAAGACTCTGCCTGAGATTTGGTACAAAACCAGAATAGGCTCCAGCAGACAGGTGGGAAGAGCACTTGCCTGAGAAGGCTGAAGAAGGTATTGGCTGAGAAAAGAGCAGAGAACTGAATCCAGGACTACTCTAAACCCCTCAAGACAGGCACATCAGAAATTTATTCTCCCTCTGTGCTAAATTTGGCTCAGGTGTGATCAAAGTACACCCTAAGGAGTGGGCAAGGCCGGTAAAACAAACATCTGGTTTGAAAAGCTTCCTTTGTGGCCTCTCATTTAAGCTGAGCCTGTGAACAGTCCATTGGCAGCAGAGCCCATTGCTGTTTGTGGGGCTTGTCTGGATAAGGACCCGAAGAAGGGCAAGTGCCTGGGAAGCCAGGCAGAAAATGAGTTCCGAGGTGCTGGCACCACTGAAACAGCCAACTGCTCTGCCTTAGAGGCAACATGGAGAGGACAGACTGTGTCATCATAAGAAGTTTAAATTTGAACTTAGAGCTCACACATGGATAGTTTAGGACAAAATATTTCACGGAATTTATACCTTTCTAGCGCACAGAATATATTACAGATGTACCTTAATTAAAGATCAGTTTATTAAGAAAAAGTCCTTTGATTAAGGATTGCTGTTTAAAGTAGTTTAATAACCAGAGTAATTTTAACAGAGTAAAGAATTTTAGACAGTATCTCAACGTAAAAAGCTATAAAATGCAAGTTATAATAAGTTACTAATTTCATTCAGATGTCAGAGGTTTCCAAGTATGTACAAAACATGGAAGCTGGGATGAAAATTTTCACTCTTATTAGCAACACACAAAAATGCTGAAATAACTGCACAAAAAGAAGAGCACCAGAAAGAAGCTTTAAGCAAGCTATACATCAAAACCTTATTGCTGAGTAGTATTCAAATAGTTCAATATTTACAATTGTAAACTTTCTCAAAACCCAAGTAATTTGTTAACTACTGCTCCCTACTCATGGTGAAATCATCATCAGATACTCTGTAAAATTAAGAAGTATTTTAACCTAGAAGTCCAAACAGTCTATAGGCAATTATTGGCCTATTTAATGAAGCAAGTCCCAGTCCCAGAATTTATACATAGAAAAATAATAAATTATAATTCAACAGCCTCATCAATTGAATGAGGATTTTGTTGTGACATTTCTAAGTAGTTCTCTCAAAACACACTAAGGCAACTAAGTCCTCCTAAATGCAATCAGTTTATAATCAAATATTATAGAAATACATGGAGAATACTGAGTAGTATTTAAGAGCAGCAGCTGATGTGTCTGTACCCAGCGCAGACATGTTACAGGACTATTACAAGTCCTACTCCCAGTTTATAAAAATCAACCAACAAAACCCCAACCAACAAAAATTCCACAAACTCTTTAAAGGGCAATACCTCTGACACTAGGTAACAGTTAAAGAAATTCCATTGATCTGCTGAGGTCAGAGACCACACAGCCTATCGAAAATATTAAATTGGCATAAAGTTGTTTTGCTTCACATAACCAGTAAGCAAGTCAAATTTTCCACTGAAGATTTTTCAATATTAAATGTGCCTATCAAATAACAGATGAAACCCGGAAGGAAAATCCAGGTCAAAAACCAAAATCTTGCTGCTCTCCAGTCAAGCTAGCCAAGCTATTTTCATTTGTATTTTGCCAGTACTCTCCAGAGATATTTCAGTCCTGTCACCTTCCCTCAAGCTAAGGTCTCCCAGCAGATGTTCTAGCAGACCCCAAGATGATGCTAACACTGGTAGATCCTTTGCACATTCTAATGTCTGCGACTGCTACTGAGTGTTCTTACAGTGCTGCTTGGGCACGTGACAGGAATCCTACTGTTAGTACCTGCATGTGGTGAACTCTCCTTAAGCCCCACATGCATAAAACAAGTTTTGGTTTATGCCAGAATAAAGGTTTACTTCCACAAGAAGCCATGCAGATGTCTTTTTGTCAAGTGACAGTAACAGAGTGGAGCTGACAGAGCTCTGCTGTATTTGAGAAGCTCGTTTGTTATTGTTTCATTCTCAAGTGTGGGCACTTCCATGGAAGTACTAGTAAGTTTTTTCCAGCATGTGCTACTTGCTTCTGTAAGATACATGCCTGTCCATTTCAAAAGGCAACCAAAATGAAACACTTCACATAGGCAGGGCCCCTAGGAGTCTAATTCAAGCTGTGGCTGAGGTTCGAGGGCCTGAGTGAGCTGCCAGCCCCATGCAAAAAAACAACAACCTTCTAACAACACTCACTGGCTGCCCTGAAGACAATTTTTACAGGGGGTATTCAGCACAGCGTGGTCTTTGACTCCAAAATCTCCTTCAACACCCAAACACATAAGCCACCAATATCGAAGAACACACACTTAGACAAACAAAATGTCTCTAAAATACTAAACTAAGCAAAAAATCTCAGTGCATTTTAGAGGCCATGTTGCAAAAAGCACAAGTTTAAAAACAAGGCTACTTCAAAGCTTCAATAAGGCTACTTGGGGTAATTTTTTAAATTATTATTTCACAACTAGTAATAAAAATAAATCTGGCATTACATTTTAATTCTACAATTGAGATACATAAAAAGAAAAGCAAGTGCCATTTCTCTAATATGATTCTTCTAAGTCTACAACAGGAGTATCTATACAGAGACAACTGTAAGGATCTATTACAGCTGGTGGCACAGAAAGAAAAGGCTATTATCCCCATATATCCGGAAGTAGAAAGGAACACATGCACCTGAGAGATTGACAGCTGGGCAACAGTAACATGGATGTTGGCAGCAAAAACTGGAATGAAATGCATAGGGTGAGTGCTGCTCATTTTCTTATTACAGTACTTATATAAACACTTCACAACTCAAAGCATTTTGCCAATTACCCAGAGGAATCATTTCAATTGCAAGTGAAACTGTTGTGCTATTTCTAGAATGGAATTTAGAAACATGTTAACATCACACAGGAAAAAAAGAAAAGAAAGAAAAAAAA
>VZTG01004987.1:212908-302375 GCA_013397845.1 Melanocharis versteri | reverse complement strand
AAAAAAAAAATTAAAAAAAAAATCAAGCTGCTTTAGACCAGAAGAGTACCATAGGGGTTTTTAAGCAGCCTGGAAGAGCTGTGGAAATCTTGCTGCCTAGAAGAGTCCTGAGTATTTCTTTTCCACAACTCATCTGAAATACTGGCACATAATCTACAAAGCTATACAGCTCTTCAGAGAACAGCATGCACCAATCTAGATATTAAAAACAAATCAAAATATACATATATCAGGTTTTTGGAAAATTCTCAGCCAGGCACCAACAAAAACTGACATACTTCTCAACTTTTAAGTAATAGGAAAAGTCATAATTTTCTGGAGTCAAGAATATCTCTCAAGAGAGCTGTAAATACATAAGTTAAAGGCAACCATAATGGTTTAATATTCATGTATTTGATTTTGTCACAGGACTGAAACTGCTCCAAGACAGATGTAAGAATTAATACAATTTTCCTCAGTCTCAGCAGTCTTAAAAAAAAAAAAAGCATTTTCTTCTAGAAAGTTGCATCATAAATGACACATTACAAAAATGTAAAACATCAGAGCCACTTCAGCCAACTTTCTCAATGCAGCCAAGGAATGCAACAAGTTTTGCTGGAAGACTTAAAAGATAGCACTTAACTGTTACAAACATGGTTATGTCCATGTGCTCTCATAGTGCACATTTGAGAGCAATCTCTAAGTTTCAGTTAAATAATAATAGCTAAATCTGAATTTTTAGTTACTTTACCAGAAGCAAAGCAATTCAGCTCTTCTGTCCCACTCTCTCACTGAACAAGGATACAGGACAGACAGCCCATAATGTTTTTTAAAAAAGCTGTATACAATTGCCATTTATAGATGCCAACAATATTTACTTTTTTTTGTTAAATTTCCTCAATTATTGTATTGAAAAACTTCACAAATTGCTAAAGAACTTCAAATAAATGACAGCCACTGGCCTCTGCAAAGAGTTCAAGAAAATGCCTTTGCTTGTATCACAACTTACACATCTCTGCGAGAACCACACTGCATCAGCATTCACCTGACAGTCAAAAGCTCTAGCTGCCAAAAGAAAGAATGGGCAGTACCAGAATTATAGTGCCAGAATTACCACTTCTTAGAAGGTTTCCAAAGCTTGTACACATATGGGAGTTCTAAGTTTTGATTAGCAACATTAACTACCTTCCCTTCCCCTGTGCTCCTTAAGTGGACTACATACAAGTTAAACAGGAGCTGCTTTTCCATTACTGTGTTAATTTAAAAATTGAAGCTGCAATTAATTTAGGGGTTTGTTTTTTCCAAGTTTTGGTCTACACACAAGTCTACTCTGACAGTTACCAGCTTGGGTGCAGCTTTAATTTATTCTTTTTTCTTGTGACTCTCCAGTAGTTAGACAAGAGGAGGTTTGCCTCCAAAAGTGTAACAGCCTCACTCTGCTGCAAACTAGACTCAGGAGGCTAAGGGAAGTGAGAGAACCCACACTAGGAAAGAAGAGACAAGACTTTCAGGCGCTCCACTAAGAGGAATGATCAGCCTCTATATAACATTTTATATTATCTGAAAACATTACAAAATACTACAGAAATAGATCTGCTGACTTATTTAGGACACCCTGACCTACTTTAAAAGGTAAATCCCCAAGTATTCCCATTGACATTGCTTAGGTTTTTGGGGTGGGTTTTTGTGGGTGTTTTTTCACTCTTAAAGTAAAATATGACTATACTACATAGCAATTAGTAGTCAGACAAACCCCAAGACTCTTAAATACTAGTTCAGACACTGCATATGTAACACTTTCTTTAAAAACCTATATTGTAATACCACAGTTTTTCTTGCTGAGGAAACCTGGCAATAAGTGGATTTTAAGAATTAACCTGAACAGAGGGCACAAACTGATACTCCTCCACAATCCCTGATGCAACTGCAGCAACTCTCAAAAAATTGTTCCTGGTAAAGCCTCTTCCTGAGCAGCAATTACAAATAATACCAGATGGTGTAGCATTTTGAATGACACACACACGTACACCAGAGTAAAACCACCAGAGTTTGACATGAAATCCAAGCTATTTTTTCCTTCATAATGTACTTAAATTGGGAAATACTTGTACTGTATCTTCGAAAAACATACTATGTGATTATTTTCCCAGAGATTACAGTATTTTGTATCTACCTGCTCGCACTTATTACAAGTAAGTCTTGTGTGCAAGTAAAAAAAATAAGAAGTGACACTCAGAGGGTTGCAGATGTTTGAAAAGCAGTGCCTGGGTATGCTCGATGAAGACAGGAGCATGTTCGCTGGGATTTTTTTAACCCCTTACAGACACATTTAAGGTACCATATTTCACATCTTTTTTCCCTACTCCACCAAAGCATTCCTCTATTTCAGATACAAAGTGACAACAACAAGATTTTTGTCTGTCTTAGGCCAAAGTCTGAGCAAATGAATTACACCAGAATACAGAACTCATCTGGCACAGAAGGGGACCTTTGGGAGGCTGACTGACAGCTCTGAACAGCCTGGGATCAAAAGAAAGTTGTTAGTCAAAAGGGAATCTCAGTTCACGGTATTCTCAAGTTAAGAATTGTTTCATGTTTCCATTTGCTTATTTTGTAAGGGTGACTTATAGCAGATGACATTATTTCTATAATATTTTCAAACAACACACTACCTCTTTTGGGATTCAGAAGCTTTCAAGCTATTGAGCAAACTGCCACCACTTTCTGTCTTCCTGTTACGTTGCCATTTCTGGACTCAAGGGTTATCTCATTAACTTGTACCACAGGCAGAACACAAGACCAGAAGAAATAAGGTAACTTTAAAAAGGTATCTTTAAAAAAGAAATGGTCAGTTACCCAGTTTTAAGGCTTTTAATTTCACAATAGCTGCCATATTCACTACTGTAGCTGGATCCCCCCCATTCAGATCAATAGCAAATGAAATATATATATGGCTGTTTTAACTGATCCACACCGAAAGCTCTCACACAAGCCAGTACGAGCAGACCAGTGTCACAGGGCCACACATCCCAACCATCCTCAAACAATAACCCAGAATGCTTCTGCCGAGAACTTGAACAGCAGCTCCTTTAGTACCATCAACTTGTATGAATCCTGCAAAACTACCAGCCTGTCTTTGAAGGAATCAGCAAAAGGCGTTTTTTCCTCTCCTTAATGGAAACGCATACACACACTTATTTCGCTTTTCCGAGCTGGGGAGTGGGTATGCCACAGAACGTACAGGATTTGTGCACTTTTGAGCAGTCAGACAGGAACTCCAATTGCTACCCTGTTACTAAAACCTGAAGCGAAGCAACACCACTGATACTTCTGTAGATTTCAGGGGTAACTCTCTGCATCTTTTGGTATAGTGAAAGGGGTTTTAACATACTAAGTTTAAATGTATTAGCGGCAACATACTCTCATCCAGAAGAAACGCATTGGTCAACCTACGCCCTTCCATTTACCTCGATTCTAATATTTTACCTCGTTTCGCAAGCCGTAAGACAGAAAACTATGATATTTCGGGAAATGTTCTGAATATTTAAACGGCTGTAGTCCACGGGATGCACAGAAGGACGAAAGAGTGCTTAAAAAATTAAATTCCCCCTTGCAACAGAAAACATACCTTTTCCCCAGGTGCCGGATTAACAAGCACCACTGTATCCAGAGCACAAGAGCTAAGCAGCTCTCACCGGGAACAGCTCATGAGGTTAGAATATTTTTGCTCCCCGGGCACGACAGCGTGTTACAAACCTCGCTCTTTCCACGTGGAAAATAAGTTCTGGAGATCACGCCAGGCAGATCCACCCAGATTTACACGACACCCCCCGCCAGGTGCAAACCGCCGGTTCTCCCCTCTCCCCTGCCCGCGGCCGGAGGGCCCGGTTGACGGGCTGCCCCGAGCTTGGAGCTCCAACCCCGAGCTCACCCGGCCCCGCCGCCGGGTCGTACTCACAGTCCAGGTGCTTCTTCTTGGGGCCCATCACCTCGTGGGTCGTCGCCTTGCACACAGCCTTGGCGACGGCCGAGCCGGTCACACTGTGCTGCGCCGCCGTGATGCGGTCGGTGATCGACTGCCCCGACATCATCGCCGCGGCCCTGGCGGCGGCTCCGCCGCGGTCCCCCCGCAAGGCCGGGGCGGCGGCTCCCCCGCGGCCGGGGGAGACCGCAGCCTCCCGGGGGAAGGGTGCCGGCGGCTCCCTCCGGTGGGAGCGCTCGCCGGGCTCCGCCTCAGCGGCTCCTCTCGGCCGCCGCCGCGAGGGCTCTTCCCGCTGCTCCGCGGAGCGGCGGTGATCGCTCGGCGCTGCCGCCTCCGCCCGCGGGTGCGCCCCGGCTTTCCCTTTCACATTACGCTCACAGACAAAATGGCGGCGGCCGCGGCGTCAGGTGACCGCGCGCCCGCCCCGCTCCCGCCCCACCGCTGCCGAGCGGGGCCGGGGCCCGACTGGAGCGGGGCTGGGAGAGGATCGGCAGCGGGATCAGAACGGGGCCGGGAACAGGAGCGGAGCAGGAGCCGAGGCCGCCCCCCAGGCGGGGCCTCAGGTGTCCGCGGGCGGTGGGGATCCACCCCCCGCAGCGCCGAGGCGCTCCGTGGCTTGCCGCCCTCAGCACCGCAGAATCGCAGAATCACAGAATCAACTGGGATGGAAAAGACCTCTGCCATCATTCATCCCAACCCGTGACCGAACACCACCGTGTCAACCACACCATGGCACTGAGTCTTTTCTTAAACACCTCCAGGGTCTGTGACTCCACCACCTCCCTGGGCAGCCCATTCCAATGTCTAATCACCCTTTCTGTGAAGAAATTCCTCCTAATGTCTAACCTAAACCTCCCCTGGTGCAGCTCGAGACTATGATCTCTCGTTCTGTCGCTATCTGCCTGGGAGAAGAGGCCACTCCCCACCTGGCTATAGCCTCCTTTCAGGGAATCGCCCGCCCGCTCTTTGTTTCGTGGGCGGGTGTGAATGAAAAGTAAAACCTGCCGAGTCGTCACGGCGAGTTCGCAGTGGGAGAAACACCGGTGGAGGAGCGGGGGCCGTGCTGTCGCGGGCTGGACGAGGGGAATGATCGAGACGAAATTTTCATCACAGATCACAACGGTTTGGGTTGGAAGGGACCTCAAGGATAGTCTAGTTCCACCTACCTGCCATGGACACCTTCTGCTAGACCCTGTTACACTAGTTTTTTGTGGTGATGAGTTTTCTCTTGTGGACTTTACTTTCAGAAACAACATCTGAAAAAAAAAAAAAAAAGAGCCCAACCTCCCATGCTGACTCTGTTTCAAGGGACTGTAGAATCATTTTGGTTGGAAAAGACCTCTCAGCTCATCTAGTCCAACTCTTAACCCGGCATTGCCAAGCCCACCGCTAAACCCTGTCCCCAAGTGGTGCCACATCAACATGCCTTTTAAATCCCTCCAGGGCTGGTGAGTCCACCACTGTCCTGCAGAGCCTGGTCCTGGGCTTGACAACCCTTTTGGTGAAGAAATTTTTCATAATATCCAATCTAAACCTCCCCTGGCACAACTGGAGGCTAATTCCTCTTGTTCTATCACTTACTGCTTGGGAGAAGAGACTGAGCTGCAGTCTGCTGTGGAGCACTGCTCATCCATAGCCAAACCACTGGTGGGTTCTCAAAACCTTCCCAGCTACTGATACCCAGCAGAACCCTGTGAGAGCTGCCATGAGGGAAATCCATTCCAGCCAGACCCAGTACTATGATGGGGTACTGGGTCGGGCTGGAACGCAGCGTCACTGCTACTACTCAGTCAGAACAAACACTCTTCCCAGGCCATTCCACGGAGGAGTATTTTTTTAACTTCTGCATTTATAGTACACTAATGTGAGTGTGAACACTCATACAAATAGAAGATAAAACACAGCAATAGTTATTTTTACTTTGAAGTAAAAATACAAAAAGTAAGGAGAGTAAAAAGGAGGCAGTTGAATACGAGTGTTATAAACAAAAATCCAGCAACTTCTGACAGTCAACTCATATTTTAGGGTGCTGATTAAAGCTGTATTGCTTACATCATCCCTTAAGTGAAATACTCCATAAATATGTGGGTAGACTGCCACACACCAACCATCTGCTATTGCAGTACGTATATAAAAGCAATAAAGCAGGAAACATTTGCATTCACAGTACTGCGTATTTCACTAGTACATAAAAATTTTGTCTTTTTATAATACTTGTTCGATATAGAGGGCGTTTCTTAAGTGCTTCAGCATATTCCTTTTTGACCGTGAGATGACCACAGGGAACAAGGACTACTAAAATATCTTCTTACCAACTTATGCTGCATATTAAACCATCTTTATACCCAGCATGCAGGTTTATACATTCTCATTAACTACTATCCCCCGTCCTTTAACAGACACTCTTCCATTTTCTGGGTTTTCTCTACTCCTCCAAATGTTCGTAAGAACAGGCTATAGTTTGAGCCCATCTTTCAGGATGGGTGCTCAGGACAGGAGAAGCAGCGTGTTCAATTCTTGGGCACCAACACCAGCTTGGTTTGTGTCATCATTGCAGTCACTCAATTCCTTGTGAAACTCGCTCTTTTTCAGTCCAGTTCATTCCTGGTAGTTGCTCCCACTGTGGCGACTGTGTAGCGCTTGCCTTGGCATCTTCGTGGCTGTGTCCAGAATAGTCCATTGCCAGGACCCGCCATATCAAAACCTAGCCACCAGCCTCTCTTCCAGGGGAATTTAACTTGCTTGATTGCAGCATATTTCACATCAATGGATGACCAGTGTGATGGCCTCCATGGTCAGGTTCCCTCCTTGATCATTAGCCCATCTATTTGTTCGATCTCTCCCTAAATGTTTCATGTGCCCATTGAGCTATAAATAGCTGGTGCTTATGCTCCTAGTCCAGGTCCACCTGACCTACTTTAATTCTGACAGTTTTGTTTACTTTTTCATAGTTTCCAGGTTCTTCAATGATGTGGCTTTTGCGCATGTGATCATGCACATGATGTACCTCCAGAGTTATGTTTTCTGGCTGTGCAGCCATGTCCTGCCACAATGCAGCAGCCCAGATGGATTTAACCCTGTACTGCCCATTGTCTTCTTCCACTGCTGTAGCCCCCCCCACACCATCCAAGAGTCAGTGTAGAGACAGAGTATGGCCACTTTTCTCGTTCAGCAGTCTGTAGGGATAATTGGGTGGCTGTCAGTTCTGCAAATTGACTTGACTTACCTTTTCCTTCAGTGGCTTCAATGAGTTATCGTGTGGGGCTCCACACAGCAGCTTTCTACTTCCAAAGGTTTCCTACAACATGACAGGTTCCATCAGTAAATAAAGCATAAGGTCTTCCATCTTGTGATAACTCATTACATGGTGGTGCCTCTTGGGCACAAGCTGCCTCCTCAGGCAATGCTTCAAATTCTCTGCCTTCTGGCCAGTCCATGATCTATTCCAGGGTACCTGTGCAGTTGGGTGGAGCTTGTTCCTAAGCTTAGCAAAATAGGGAAGCAGCCAACAGGCTCCGTGACCCACACAGAAGCTTGTAATTTATTAACTGCTGTAACTACAGCATGCTTCATACAAAGCTGCCCTTGTCTTGGGCCTATGTTGGGCACCAAAAAGGGTTGTGGTGGGTTACATTGGCTGGACACCAATCCCACCAAGCTGCTGTATCACTCCTCCTCCTCAGCTGGAGAGATGGGGAAAAAATTAAAATGGAATACCAGTATACAGCATAGCCCTATGAGGGCTGCTACGAGGAAGATCAACTCCATTCCAGCCTGACCCGATAAAGTGTAAAGAGAACAACAAAGCAGGATCAGCAGCAGAGATGTCTCTTTTAATACCATTGAAAAGAACAATAACACTGAACAAATATTAGTGGTCCTATGAACTGGGGTGTGTAATGTTGTGAATGAAGGATTTCTGTAGACCTAAGGGCATAAATGCATTAATACATGGTCATTGATATTAAATTATTGAACGTTTCCTGTGCTGGGAAGAGTTACAGCCTCTTTAGTCTGACTGGCAGCAGGCAATTTCCAGCTGCCTTATTTTTGTTTTAAGACTTGTAGTTTCTGGGAAAAAAGTAATCGTGAATCTTCAAAGCCTGAGGGAACATCAAAACAGTAAGAAAAGAAGAGATGGAAAGATTAAATACACATTACAAATGTCTACATCTCGTTGGGCCTGTCTAAACAGGGAAGCTCTTTTGCAATAAAGGAGAGTGTGAGCTGAAGCATATCAGCTATTCTCTACTACCTCCTCCCCCAGCAGGGACTTACTTATTTTGTTCTGTTTCAGAAAGCCTAAATTCTACATAAAAGTGCCTGAGTTGAGTGTTTCCCATTGCCATGGCTCTGTCTTTACTCAATGTGCTGGTCAGGTCCAAATCTGAGTTCAAATGTCCCTCTTCAGTCAGTGCATTGGCTTGCTCTGGGTTCAGGCCATCTGCGCAGCCCGTGGATGACTGCAGGTAGAATCACAGAATCATTTAGGTTGGAAAAGATCTTTAAGATCATTAAGTCCAGCCATTAACCCAGCATTGCCAAACCCACCATCAAACCATGTCCTCAAGTGCCACATCTACACAGCTTTTAAATATCTCCAGGAATGGTGCCTCCACCACTGCCCTGGGCAACCTGTTCCAATGCTTGACAACCCTTTCGTTGAAGAAATTTTTCCTAATATCCAATCTAAACCTCCCCGGCACAACTTGAGGCTATTTCCTCTTGTCCTGTCCATTGTTACTTGGGTGAAGAAACTGCCCTTCAGGCCCTGATGTCTGCCCAGGCTAATGCAAAAAGCCTTGCTCTTGGCCACTCTCCTGCACCTATGCTTTAGTTCATTTTAGTAAAGACAAAAAGTGGAAATTATATGTACAATTTACATCTCACTCATTTCGCTGCCCTCTGTTTACTATAGAGGCTTCAGACAGGAAATGTGGTCCAGGCTTGGATGCATATAAATAGTGCTGGGGGATAGTGGCATTGGAGGGAATGGATGGTTCTGCGCTTCCGCCATGACTGAATGACACAGATGGTTTTCCAGGGAAATGAGTATTTTAGTAATGAGTAGTGAATGTGCTGCAGCTGACTGTACCTACAGCCCGGGGAATGCAAACAGTTTAGCAGCAGGTTTGTCAATAAATACCATCTGTTCAGTAGCACTGAATCCAAAATATAACCTACCTTACTGGAGTCTGTTGTTTCACTGATAGAGTTGAGATAAAAATCACTACTAATTTTTTTTTTAAATACTGTGTTTGTAAATTATAAAACTAAATTTATTCAGGCTTGTTCAATCCCCATATAAACCCAGGAGAGTTAAACTCTTGTCATTAGCATTTTTCCTGGTGGCCAGTAAGACATCTGCATGGAAGAGTGAGCTGTAAACAAGGCTGCTTCTCTCACAGTTCTCTCACAGACACTGAGGTGTCTGAGAAACACCTCAATTCCATGCTGGCCACAAAGGGAAGGAAACAAGCCGTGACAGCAGCAGAGATGGGATTCTTGGGGGCTGAGATGGGGGCTTGAGGCTGATTTCCTGATCCAGCACTCCAGTCACAAACAATGAGTGAATCCTTGCCCCAGCCTTTCTCCAGGCAGGGGCACTGAGAGTTCTTTCTTCTTGACTTCCAGTTTTCCATGAGTTTTGCCAAAGCAGAGTGCCTTGGAGATCTTTACTGCTGTCAGGTGTGGTGGAAGTTGGATGAGGAGGTTTCTGGGAGAGAAACAAGGCATCAGCATAATCTAAAAAACCTAATACCAGAAGGAGTTTCAATGTTAGTTAACTAATTCTTACCTGAACAGAGACATGACAGGAAAAACTCCACACATTGTTCTCCAACTTGGATTTATGAGTACCATATTCTGCCAGTCTCTTTTAAAGATCTTTGTTTCCGTCTCTCTAAATTTTAAAATGTTGGTAAGAAATTGAGCTCCAGAACTGGAACTCTCTATAGCTGGATTCATTCAAACCTTGCATAACTGCAAAATATGAGAAGATCAGATCATGAACCCCTTCCTCCAGAACCTCACCTCAAGAGACCCTGAGTTGTGACTAGGTTTGTCTCAGGGCTGTTTTTGGAGCCTACAAGATGCAAAAATTGTACACAATTCCTGGGCTTTTAAGCCCTTTTTCCAAGCGCCCTGCAGACATGAAATTAATGCTCAAGAGTGTAGGAGTGCTAATAGCTACACATTGGTTTTCCCCTATCCTGTCACATGAGGCAAGAAGGTCATGCTTTCTCTGTCCCTCCCATCCAGCCCCTGCCAAGGAGCAGTGGCCGGGGGCAGGACTTAGCCCTGGGATCTGTCTCTCCTCTTCCTAGCCATCTCCAACTTCTGCCTCTCAAACTTGACTGCTGGTGAAGTTTGAACTTTTAAATTGCTGACTTTGTATATAGAAGAGAGAAAAGAAAGAGGGAAAGAAAGAAGGGGAAAGAAAAACTAATCTGGAGTTATGCCACTGTTGCAAAAAGTGCTGGGAGGCAGAAAGGCAGAACTCCTGTGGCTCCCATTGCAGCAGCTGGCTGCTGTTCCTGCCCTTAGGCTCCTCATGTTCCTTGCAGCTGTATGGCTCTCAATAACAACATATTTGAGAAGATTTTTGATGTATTTGCTGTGAAAGATTTTCTATTTGGTGAAGAAGCTGTTCTGGTTCCTTCTACTGAGCAATTGACCTAGGTTCATGGAAGTCCCCTTTGCCTGACTTCTCTGTTTAACATTACAAATCAGTGGTTTTTTAAAAGGGAAAACAAAATAAAATATGATACAATTGGTGTAATATAATTACGCCAGCCTGTCCTAGTTTGGTCTGTTACTTCCTGAGTAGGTTTATGGTAAAGGTTTTGAAAAACAGGAGCTGAGTGGGGTATCTCATATGAATTCAGGATTGAGGCTTAGGCTTGGAAGATTAGTCTTGGCTTAAGGGAGGGGGGCTCAGTTTTGGCTTTGGGACTGTCCCAGGACAAACCTTGTTTATTTTCCAGAATCCTCTGTGTGTATGTGTGTGTGCGCATGTGTGTGTGTGTGTGTGTTTACACTGAGCAGTTCTGATACAGACAGTCACTACTGGCATTAGCAGACACTTAAGGAAGTGTAATTGTCACCTGAGGAAATGGCATGGCTAGCCCTGCTCCAAACATTTCAGAGGATTTGCGTTGACAGATGACCAATATATTCATCCATTGTTTCCATCACCTTGGCATTCATTCCAGGTGCCCCTCAGGTGCTGGAGCCGTTTTGGAAACATCAGGGATTGCAGCTTGGAGAACCCTTGGTCAAGACCACGAGAGTCATTCCCTGCCCTTACACTCATCATTTTAACCATAGAGTCAATAAAATCTGCAGAAGCAAGAAAGCTAAAATCATCGGCCTAATAAAATTATACAAATTGTGGTCCAAAGCAGATTCGCAATGTTTCCATCCCTGCCAAGGAAAAGGAGCATACCAGGCTTGGGGAAAAAGGATTTGGGGAGAGTGGAGGGGGGGGCAGCTGATGGGGCTGTGCCATGGAAACGGAGGAAGGAGCTAGCAGTACAGCCTCCAGAAATATGTAACACTGCCAATGGAAACCAATCTTGTATTAAAATCAGTTTAAAGCACTCCTGGAAATTACAGCCCATCAGGCATTAGTTTCATACCAAATAAATAAATGGGAACAAAAAATAACAATAAAAATGAGACATTTGCCTAAGCAGGAATAAACAGGGACAAAGCTGCAGATGCTTCTAAAGGAAAATCTTCTGTTTCGGTTCCTTGAGTGTGTCAGCGAAATGGATGATAAGGGCAAGCAAGCGCATACCTTTTATCTAGGCTTGCAAAAAAAAACCCCCGAACAAGCCAGAAGAAGGTTTGGACAAATGAGCTTAGGCACTTGTGAGACTCCATCAAGGCATCTCACTGTGTTACTAAGTGCTCACAAGCCTCTGAAAAGCTGATCCTGAAAGGGAGAAACAGAATTAGATGCAAAGAGTAGAGTTACAAGTGTTTTGAGAATGAAATGCTTGTTTGCAACACCTTGCTGATGGAATGAGTACCAAGTCAATGCCATTGAAACACTGGTTTCAAAATTGTCCAAGAGATTGGATTATTTTTTTAAATGCAGGACTAATTTTTTTTATACAAACTAAAATAAACCAAATAAAGATACTTGAATTTAGCATTTAGCACAAGCATTAAGAATTTAACCAAAACTGGGGTGTTCACAGAGGTAACTAAGAATCTCTAGAGACAGATGAGAGGCTGGTCACAGTGCAGGAAGGAGCCTGAGCTGGTGTTGAAGCAGGTACTGTTGGATGAGGTGGCTCCCACCATACACAACCTGCCTTTGCCACTTGTCCTTTTGCCTGTTTTTGTGGGAAATGCTGCATCTAACAAGCAGCCCCGTATGCCACAGAACTAATAAATAAACTAATAGATAATTTTCTGTGAGTTTGTGCCTGGGGACTGGCAGACTGAATTCTCCAAGGCTGCAGCACAACTCTGTTGCTTTAAAGACATCAGAGAAGCCACACATTGCGAATGTTCTAACCACAGGAAAAACTCAAATGGAAGTTCACGCTTTATTAAACACCAATGAATCCATATAAAGAGAAACCTTAAGTGAAGAGTGGATTTTCTGGTGTCTAATAGCCACCGACTCCCATTCAAGTTTTTTTCCCCAGGGTTTAATTCATTCTCTTGCCTCTTTTTTTTTTTTTTTTCTCAGCTTGATTACCTGCTCTCACAAAATTTACAAGACCTTAATATTTTCAAGACATTCACTTCTTTGAGAATAAGGTGGGCAGTGGGCTCAAGAATTACCGGGAAGGGGATGGATGGATGGAGTGTGATCTTACAAGAAAACATATTGAAAATCAGATCCCATCAGCCTGGCAGGGTTGAGGGAAGCTGCTGTGCTGACCGTGCAGATGAGAGAGCTGAGCATGGTATTTTTAGAAAGTCAGCCAAGCACACGGTGCCACGTTCCTTTCTGTGATCTTCCCTTCTTTTTACACAAGCCATCATCATCCCAGAGGTGAGAATGGGTGTACCAAGTATCGGCTGTAAAATAGCTGGTTTCACTAAGTAACACTGCTAGGGAGGTGATGTTTTGTTATCCACCCCATTGCCTGGGACGGTAAAAAATGCTAAGGGCTGGACATGTTTCAAGGCACAAGAATTCTAAGCACAGGACAGTGCCCTGTGCTCCATAGGCAGCTGGCACAAGGATGCTCTGGCTGCTGCTGAAAGCCCTATGGCCAAATTTCATGCACATTTCCAAAGTGTGGAACACAGACATGTTAACAGCACAAGCCTGTGCACACACTTTGCTCTCAGTGACCATGGGTTTATTTCACCTTCCTTTGTGATCAGCTAAAATTAAAGTGGTTATTAGCTGCCCGTTGTTACTACTTTCACAGCTATGGATTGTTATTTGCATTACAATCAGTTGCTTTGGCTCCTATTGTTTTTTGAAGTGTTAAGGTTGTGCAGGCTGAAAGAGTGTGCAGGCAGTGACAGAGACATTTATGTGCTGAAAAGCCATTTGCTATGTTCTCCAACTACACCATCATGCCTATTCAACAATATCCCCTCTTCTCCTGGGTTTCACCATCCCTACGCCCTTAAACATCACAGCACAACTGCAGTCCTGTTTTTGCAAGAGTTCCCCTTCTGTGTATAAAATTTATCAGCAAGAATGGAAAGGGAGTACTGGCAACCCCTAACAAATCCCTACTTCTGACAGCTTTTTTCTCTGATGAATGCAAGTGTGGGGTTTAGTATGCAAGTACACACACCATCTTCGTGATGGATGAGCTTTCCATTCCTCACACAGTGGTGGGGTTGGTGTTACAGGGCAGCACAGTCATAGGCACTGGACTCTACAGTGTCATGAAAAGAGAGTCTTTTTATGCAGATGTCCCTACGCCCAACAGAAGACGCAACAGAGAAGGTGGTTTCTGTGTCCCCTCTTTCATCCCCAGGAAAGCCACGGTGTCCCCGCATGGGGGGAGCAGCAAAATCCCACTCGAGAACTGATAGTGCCAGCGTGGCTACAGCAGGGTTACCTGTGAATTGAGCTCATGAAGGAAATGACATCACTTTCTTCTCCAGGCAGCAGCTGAGAAGGGCATGGGGCTGTGAGGGCTGCAGAGGCTGCCGGGCAGCCAGAGAGGGTGTTTGTTGCAGACACCATCAGTTGGGCCATCCTTCACCAGGGTGCCACCCACCCCTGGAGGTTGTGGGTTTGGAGGGCAATGGGCAACGTCAGATCAGGATTAGCTGTGACGGGCACTGTGTTCCTGGGGCAATGGATATCTCTGAGTCTGGGCCCAGGAACACCACCCTCCATGGGGTGTCTGGGGAGCCATCCAGCAACTGCAGAAGTGCCTTTGCCACAGGGTAAAAACAACTACATTAACATGGACAGTTGTCTGCCTGCTTCAGAAGGTAAAACATGGCAAAAATAACAAAAAGAGGGAATGTAAAGCTTCTTGCATGCAAAACTGTAATGGAGTGGACAGCTGTGGTGCAGCTTGGGGCCCTTCCACCTTAAAGCCTCTTGGTGTTGGCAGGTTCCCACCCTGTGGCTGGTGCACCCATGCTCAGAGCAGCCTTGTGCCTGGGCACAGCCAGATACTGCTGGTTATCTCACTGGGAGAAGGAGCCCAAGACACTGGAGGGGAGATATTTGTACCGAGATATTTGTACCAAGATATTTCCAGCTCATGCAGTGCTCCCCCCTCTGTCTTGCTATGTGCCAGAACACTGTGACAGCAGCACTGACACTGCTGGTGGTGAAGAGCTGCAGAGTTGGTGTCACCAGTCCCACCCCAGTGCTGCAGCAATGGCCACTTCTGGCAAACCAAAACCAATGACCAATATTGCAATGAATCCCACAGGCAACATGGGAGCAGGTATGAGTGAACCTGGCTGTAGTCATCCATCACTGACCTTAATCGGGAACAGGAGCAAAATTGTTACAGGTGGCTGCACCCTATTTGTCTTAACCGACCCTTAAAACCCTGACACCAGGAGTCACAACATGGGCTCAGACTCACAAGATACTGAGAGCATGAGAGAGCACATTTCCAATAGCAGTAAATGCAGTTGAAAACTGAAGTCACCATGGCTGGTGTTTTGCATTGTCCGTGTCACAGCACAAGCTGCTGGTGGTGGTCACACTGCCCCCGGGCAGCTCTGCATGGGAGGAGGTGACAGGGACAACAGGCATTTTCCTGTCCTTTTCCCAGTCAGCACAGGGAGCTGCTGGGGTGGGCACAGCCTCCAAGGTTTTGGTGTGCACAGGCATAGCAGAGCAGGCACTGGGCAGCCAAGCAGACACAGAAATGGAAACTCTGGTCTTCCCACAGGAGCACTGCAGCTCCAGGCTGGCCCCCACATACCTCTGTGTCCCAGTATGAGAGACAGATGTCTTCTGCTTCTTGAGAATATATACATATTTATGTCCTCAAGGTATATATATATACACATTATAGAGATAAAAATCTTTTATACAGATAAAGGTCTGTTTGTTTTTCAGTTCCAGTATGTACTATTTCACTGGCAACCCCTCAGGCCTGGGAGTCTTTCAGATGGGTTGTGAAGTGAAGAACATCTCAGGAAGGTGTTTGACAGCATGAGACATGGGAGGAGGAAGCGAGCCCTGCCTGACAGGTGTCCTTGAGCTCTGTCCTCTATGTCTAACTTGGTGTCACAAACAACATCCCATACCAGAAATTCTAGCTTTGATAAATCCAAGATTCAGGTTGCTCAGCCTTGGTAGAAGCAGACTGGACATCACGGACCTTGGCAGTGGACACTGCAGGGCTGGGAATGGGCAATTGCAGCAATGATTTTACAGTCAATCTAGCATCAGCCAAAACAGCATATTGACTGATTTCATTACCAAGCAGTTGATGAAAAATGCCCTTTTATGAGAAGAAATCCAGGTGAATTGCTTTAACTTGAGGGCCTGAGTCCTAGATTTCCCCTCAGCTTTGCCCAAGACTCCATGAGTTACTGCTGGACTTGTTTCCCTCTGTTGTGGGCACATGTGGGTGTGCAGGGAGCAAGAGGAATACAGTTGAACTTTATCCACTTCAGTATCATCATCAACAAAATGTGGTCTGTGGCAACAGCATTTTGTTTATTTTCCTATGACATGCCGTCTTCAGCACTGAGTTGTAACATCTATTTGGAGACTTCCATGAAAATGACTCCAAACCACCATCGACCGCTTCCCCCTGAAAGGTTTCACAAGTTAAGATGGAAGATCAGCATTTAAGGTGGCAGTGGAAGCTATTCCTCTTCTCTGCCTTGATAGCAGCAGAGGTTGGGTTTGGGCTTACCTGCACCCCCAGGTCTTGGCTATAAGGACAAGAGAGAGATACTGGTCAAAAGAGATCCACTGGCTCTCTCTCCCCTCTGGCTTTGCCTTGTGATGCTTCTTGAGGTTTGTGTCACGAATAGAGTGACACACTTCACCTGTAAGAGAGAAGTAGCAATATGGCAAGTTATGCTTGATTACTTACTGCAGAGAGGATAGGCCAGCCAGAAGTGTCAGGGAGACCCTCCTGTTGAGAGACAAGGTTCAAGAAGGACCCCCTGGCATTCTAAACTCCTTTCTCAGGGGAGTCTATGTGCAGCTGTATCCAGACATAGACACAGACTCTGTCAATGGTTTATGTCTGAAGGACTGTATGTGTCCAACCAATTCTTTGTATCACTTAGCTAAGATTTCAAAGTTTCAGCACACTTATTCTCAATTCACTTCATCTGATGTGACAAGGATTCTCTCAGCCTTGAGGAGTAGGTGTCCCTACTCAAGGGCAGCTCTTGTCCTGCAGCCTGCTGTGATGCAGGAGAGCTCAACAGGCCCTGGGCTGCCCACTATTTATGGAGTAAGATGACTGACTTATGGTCATATTTGCATACCAGCCATATTTTGGTTGGCACATGCTCAAGCAGCCCTCAGCTGTTGAGCAAGACCTATGGCCCTTAGCTATTGATGTTATCTGTCTTCCCAGAGTCCAAAACCATCACAACCACCACTGGTGGCTATTGCTTAAGCAGAAAGTGGGGGAGCTCATCACCATGGGTGGTTATTACAAAAAAGCAATCACAGCACAAAGTAGATCCCACGACTACTGAAAGTCTTTGCCAGCACCAAGCACTTTCTTTCACCAAAGTAGTTTCCTTTTTTTCTCCCCTCTGCTGTTTGGGGTGATGGCCACCAGGCCACACATGATGTGAACAACAGATAATGATTATCTCTAGACCGTTTGAAGGACAGATATTTGAATGCTTTCCAAGCCAAAATAAAAAGTGATGTTTTAGGATGTGGAAGTTTTGTTCCCCTGAGCTCCTACCCACTCAGACGTCTTTGGACACCTTGTGCTCATCCTAAAGCTGCTGCCAACCTCCCACCAAAGTGGGATTGAATGCACTGGAGGCTCCTGGGCTGTGATTTCCTAGTGGAAGCAGCAGGTAGGCATTGGGCATAGCAGGATAGGGCTTGCCTTTTGCTCAGCACTCTCATCCTGTGCCTTGCAGCTTTCCTCACTGGGTTTCCCCCGCCTGCCCTGCCCTTGGCCCTTTGTACTGGGGGGTTGGTGGGGAGGGGAAGCAAGCACCTCCCTGGGGAAGTGGCCAGATCACAATTTACAAACAGGTTGCTCAACCCTGGGCTGGAGTTACTGATCCCATCTCACACTGACTGCTACTCTGCACCACCAGGAAGCCTTTGCATCAACGTTTTCCAAGCAGAGGACTCTGCTTGGCTGCAGTGCAAGTGTCAGAGTTATCAGAGAAATCTGATTTTTAAGTATTTTCTAACCATTCAGAGTTAAAAGATTATTGAGAAAGCACATCCCACCAGCTGCTAAGATACAGTACTTGTAGGCAAGGCTTCTGGTGGAACATGACCTTTTCTGCCTCCTCCTGAGGCTGCAGGTTTCCCTCCCCCAGGTACAAGACTGAGATTTTTCCCCAGGGTGCAAGCAGCTGGGTGTGTTTTCCTCTGGATTCACAGAGCAAAAGGAGCTTGCACAGGGCTTCTAGACAAATGCAACAGCTAATGGATATGTCAAGCAAATCCAATTCCCCATGCTGGAGCCGGTGGGCACACAAAGCTGTCCCCACAGCCAGGCACAGGCTCCATGCTGAGCCTTTCCCTGGCAGAAGGACCTTGGGGGTTTCCTTATGCCACAGAGCTCTTTGAACCTGCTGCTTCCCTGGGAAGCAGATCAAAGGCATCCATAGCAAAAATAATCCTGATAAACACGAGATGCAATTCAGAACCGTTTTCCCTTTCTGAGCGTACACTTTGGATACAGGCTGGGACACACCTGATTCTCTGTCTGTAGAGGGGTATTTTCCATATCTGTTTTGGAGCAGCCAGGGGACTTGCCAGCATGGGTCAGGCTCTGCTCTCTGTGACACCAAAGAGGCCATGAGGGTGAGCCTGGCAGTGTCTGTCTCCTCAGGGGAAGCACAAGTGAGAGAGCTGAAGAGTGGTGGAAGAGCTAATGCACGATACTTTGCTGCCTTACCTGGCACAGGTTACTCACTGATATAGAATAATGTAGTGCAGGTACAGTTCTAAACAGAAACATGGACAATGCTCTCAGGCACACGGTGTGACTCTTGGGGATGGTCCTGTGCAGGGACAGGAGTTGAACTCAATGATCCTTGTGGGTCCCTTCCAACTCAGCTTATTCTGTGATTCTCTGATCTCTTTCTAGAAAAGATACAGACTTTGTACTAGCCTGTATAAGTGAGGTATGGGGTTTTTCACCTACTCAACCTTTTCTACACAGCGTCTCATCTGCAGGATTGAAATAAACCTCATGCTCTTCTCTTCATCCCCAGCTCCTGCACATTTGTTTCTCACCTCCTCCCAGTACAGACCAGCCACTCTATGGGCTCCTCCCTCTGTTTTTTTCAGTGAACTGTGGTCAGCAGAGTTAGCAAGAGCTCCTTAGCATGATTCTGTTGCTCCTTAGCAACATTCTGTTGCCAATGGAAAAGGATGGTGCTTTCTCTTACGCATCTCTGTTTTTGCAGCCACAAATGTACAGGCAACCATAACTGATGGAATAACAGCAAAACACCCTTTCCTCCCAACTTGATCCACAGAGGCTGAAGGTAAACAACTACATTCAAACACTTTTTGAGCGAGTCCAGTCCAGCTGTGGATTGTGGAAGGAGTAATGGTGTGGTCACTGCTGAGAGGAGCACAGAGAGATAGGCAGGTCTGCAGCAGAAATTAATCTATTCTTTGAGCCATGGGTATCACTTAACAGTCAGAGCTGTTTAGAGAAAAGTCTGAAGAGGTGTATGGATGGTAAAGTATGTTGATTTTGTTGTTGTTGTTGTTGTTTTTGGTGTTTTTTTTTGTTTTTTGTTTTTTTTTGCTATATATAAACATGGAAAAAAAATACTGACATTTCTGGAGTTATTCCAAATTTTCATTTGGTGCAAAAGTCAGATTCTGGGTGTTCTGATTGTGGAAATCCATATTTATTTTGTCATTTTGTCTTTACATGTCATGCAAGTTCACTTTTGAGCTGTCTCTGGTGCGTTGCTTAGCTCTGCCTGGGAAGAGGCAGAGCACCCCCCGCACTGTCCTCTGCGAGAGCACATTCCTTGTGCTGACCAGGCAGAACAGGACGGATTTCCTTCAGTGCCATTTCCTGATGATTTCTGACTAACTGTGGAGGAAGTTAAACCAAAGAAATGATGAATCTTCTGGTTTTTTATTTTAAAAACAGTTTTAAAAAGACATCTCTTATTTTGAACTGTAAATAGCCTGCCTGCTGTCCTGCTGCCTGCCTCATCTTCATGGATGAAATTTACACCAAAGGCCAGATACATTTTCTGCTGGGAAGCCCTTACAATTTTGGGAGAGCTTCATTTGCCAGTGTCAGTACATTGGGCTTGATCAGTCCTTTAAAATAAATTGTTCATAGTCCGAATTAACATACCCTAAGATGTGACTGATGGAGTCGCCTGCTCCTATGGCCAAGGGCAAATCTCTCAGCCTCTGGACTTTTGGGGCTCCAAGGTGCCTGGGCACAGCACTGTAGATGTGAGGCTGCTTGACAGGAGAAGCAGCAGCAGCAGGAGGCAGGAGAGGGTCAGTCTGTCCCTGTAGCCCTCCTGGGGCTGCCAGACTGTGTCGGGGTAACACAGTCCCTGGTCAGGCATGTCCTGAGGCAGTTCAGGTCTGACGGGGAACAGCTCAGTGTCTCAAACTCCGGCTGTTGACAGGGATCTCAGCTGGATGCCACTGTGGTGGGGGCACCCAAGCTCCACTAGGACTCCCTTTGGAAACGTTGTCTCCCTTTGCCTGATAAGCCTGGCTGCTTCCTGAAAGCTACATTCATGCTAAACAGAGAGATGGAGGAGTTATGGAGATCTCAGGGATTTTACAAATCTCTATATTGCTCAATCCTCCACGTCTTTCTGTAGAGGAATTCTCTCTTTCAGGCAGTATAAAAGGTTGCACTTAAAGCTTGTCCTGAACTTTGATCTGAAAATCTAAAGGAAAAAGCTGTATTTGCCTTCTGGCATCTCCTGAAGTGCTTGCAGACACCTGCCAGTGCTGCCTCTATTTGATGTCTTGCCCTTTTCATTGTTGTGTAACTCCACAGAACTCTCTGTGCCTTCCCAGAGAAAACCAAGATGCTGGCAGAGCGATATTCTCTTGAGGGGGTGGCAGAATGGATGCTTCATGGGAGGGATCTCTGATTTTTCTCTTCTGGGGAAAAATACAGAATGGGTCTCGCCCATGCCGCTCATGTGGGGAATGATGCTAAGAAATGACAGCAGCAGTAGCAAACCCAGCCATCTGAAAATAACAGCATAGTCAGAGGCAATTCCAAGGAGCTGAGCTCCTGGACAAAGAATGGAGCATTTTTGAATGAAGGAGCAAACTGAACTGAAACAACCACCACAAACACATGCAATGAAAACATCCCCTCAAATTGCTCTAAGCTTTGAAGCCCTCAATGAGAGCCCACAAGAGAGCAAGGGCTTTTCAGGCTCTTACACAGTGATGGATATGCCAATGCCAAGATCCCAAAGCTGTCAGAGCAGGATGTTGGGGCTGTATAACAACGAGCTTATGCTAAAATCAGACGTGAAAGGAAGATCAAAGTAGAACAAAACAGGAGAGTGAATGAAAGGTTGGGTTGCTCCCTGCTCACTCCTGCATTACAACAGGGCCTGGGATCAGCTCCCCAGGTGGGAACAGGCTGAGCCTCTGCCGGTGCATCCTTTGTTTGCGCTGGATGTGGTACCGAGGGCTTCCAGTGTGCTCCCATAAATATGTATAACCTGATAGCCTAGTCCCTCTGCATTCTCTGCCCTAAACAACTGGAAGAGGAGCTTTAGATGCTTTTTGATGGGAAAATGCAGATCTTAAGGCCTGTCAAAACACAATGTGCAGCCTGCATAAGTTGCTGGCAAAAGTGCAGGACTAAGACCCCACAAATTCAGTGTTGTCTCTGCTACTGCCATTGGCCTGGGGGGAGTCACTGTCCTGCAAAGCCCACATGAAAAGTCAGATGTATGGTTCCTTTGCCAAAACTCTTGGAGATCTCCTGGAGAGAAATGAGATATCACCATGATGGCCTTGTGTTGATACAGAGCCCAAGGACTATGAAGAAATGCCTGCTCCTAAGGCAGATGCTCTATTGAACATCTCCGGCTAAAAAAGACCAAAGCAATTGCACTTTAACCAAAAGAGTTGAAGAGGCAAAAAGCACTGGGCCAAAAGGCTGGATATTAGAAAAAGGTTCCTCACCCATAGGGTGAGCACTGGAACAGGTTCCCTAGGGATATGGTCACAGTACTCAGACTGCCAGAGCTCAAGAATAGTTTGGACAATGCTCTCAGTCACATGATGTGATCCTTGGGGCTATGCTGTGCAGGGCCTGGGGTTGGACTTCAGTGTTTGTTGTGGGTCTCTTCCAACTAAAGGTATATTCTATGATTCTATGATAGGGCATTACTGCCTTTTTGGAGAGGTTTGTGTTTCATATCCCATGAAGATAACCTGGTTTTGCTACCTGGCTGGCTGCTCTGTGGCTTTTTGTTTCAGGGAAGTATTTGATGTGGTTTGAAATTGCAGATGTAACTAGAGGGGCCAACTTCTATAGATCCAAGTGTTTACATATCCCGACATTTTGCTGTCAGTTTTTTCACATTTTATTATATTACTATTATTATTATTATCACTAAAGTACTTTGCATGGAGTAGTGGGAGGTCTGAGTGCTTTGTGGCTCGCTCCATGGTGGCAGGGCTGTTGGTGGCTTTGACACAGCTCTTTCCCTCTGAGGCCCTGGGAGGAGGTGCAATCGAGGGTGGCCTCTTTTCTGGGAAGTGCTCTCTGATGAAAGGGCTGTTACCATCTCTGCTGGGCAGAGGACACGGAAAAGCTGTGAACCAGCAGTCAGACTTTATCTGACCTTTTATTTGTCTGACCTGCCCTCCCTTGAAGACCAAACACAAAATATCACGCAGCTCCGTTCTATCAAGCCTGCAGGCGAAGGCTTATCTAAGTCACACGTCTGTGTGTCTTGAGTTGCGCAGCCAAGTTTGCATCAGTGGCTCTCTAAGCACTACACCTCCCTCGATCCACCACGGTGGGTCTCCAGCCAGGATTACAAAGCATGCAGATCCAAAAGTGGCACTAGCCTGCAGAAATAAATAAACTATTTCCAAACTACCTGGCTTGTTAGCAGCAGGGCTTGCTCAGCTCTGCTCCCATGGACTGCCTTGTTTCATCTTCCAAATCCCGAGATGTGCGCCTTGAAAGGATCCCGTGTCCCTAGCTTGCTGCATGTAGAAATTATATTACCAGCAACTACATTCTTCAGCACAGAGCAGTTAAAAGACCAGGTTGAATAACAACTAGTCTTTGTATCCAAGCCCAGAGCACGTGCTGAATAAATTTGTGCTTGCGGTCTACATGGTCGGTCAGGAGTTGTGGCCTCTTCCTCCCCCTGGGCCGGGACAGCAGCAGGGATATGGTCAGGAGCTGGGGCTGGGACTGGGGGGCTGCAGCTCACCCTGTCCCAGGAGGATACAGACATGAGTGCAAGTCACAACTTCACAGTTCTTCATTATTCTGCAAATAATCTCCCTGATACAGAGGCGTATGACATTTGTTTGCAAATTTGTTTGAATTTGCATCCAAATGTTTTATATGAACAAGTCACTGCCTAATAAGAGATCTAAAAAATGGAAAAAGCATTAAATGAAAAATGCGGGAGCTTATCCCTTGAGCATCTTCACTTATCAAAATAATTAAAGATCACAGCTACCTTTTATATTAATTTATTAGAAAAAAGATACAGTTTAATGTGCAAATATATACACCAAACATTACAATAAAACATAAGGAAGGTGAGCTCCTTCCCTCTAGCAACGACTTGCCCCTTCATAACAAAGATGACTGTTTAATGCTTCCCCACAAATTTACAAATACAAAAAAAATATATAATGCTTCATTTGCACAAGACAAAAGTTTATTTTTATTTGAAAAAAAAAAAAATCCTGGCTTTGACATGGCAAATGTCTGCTATTTTGGTGGCTTTTTGTTTTTTTTAAACCTGAGCAAGTTTTGCAGAACAGGGGGACAAAGGGAAGGCATTGCCCTGTGCTTTGTTCTCATCACAGCATCTGATGGTCTTCGAATTACTAAACCTCTGAATCACTGCATGTGAATGCAACTCCAAAATCTACATCTAGGATGTAGTTAGTGACAATGAAAAAAGCAGGCACTACCACTGGCAAAATGAGCTGGCTGAAAACACCTTGCTCCAGTTACATTACATGGCTGTTGGCATTTCTCAGGTTAAGTGTTCATTTCTGCCGTAAGGAAATTAATGCTGCCTCCTGTCATAAAGGAATTAAAAATGTAAAATGCAGTTTAGTCCAAAAAGCAAATGAGTTATGGATCTGCTATGCCTTGGTCAAGTGTGTGGTCATTGAAGGAGGGCAGAGTAAGGCCATATTAAACACATCAGTGGGGGGAAACAGCTGATGGCCCCAACAATAACCATGGGACTCAAACCATTGAGCTTGGTTGTTTTCCAAGTCATCCTGCAACCAAGCTTCATCCAGCAACTCCACAGGGTGACATTTCCAATTAAATTAAAACTGTTCTGCTCATTTAACACCTCTCCCCATTTTAAACAAGAGGCCCCAGCAGTGCTGGAGAAGGCACTGCAAGACCTGGGCTGGGCAATGCCAGTTCCCTCAGCAGACAAGAGTTTGCTAAGGGACCGCTGGCCACCCTATGCTCATTTAGGTGCAGAGCCTCTCTGCATCAGCTCTCACTACAGTTTTGAAAAAAATACATGCGAATAAGACCCATGGCAAAAAGAGGACACCATCAGGAGTGTGCCTGGCTGGTCCCAGAGCCAGTACTAACCCAGGGCTCTGGCCTGGACTATATTTTCAGACATGACAGTGTCAAAAGCTGACTCAGTTTTCAGGTTTTCTTTCCTCTTTGGCCAAGGGATTAGGATTTAAGAATAGATTTAACCAATCAGTGACTCCTTTTTGCTCTGTAACACTCCTCCTCTCCCACCAGTTGGCTCTATGGGTACTGGCCTACAAGTTTGTCAGTCGTGGCTGCTGCAGCTCCCTTCACACCCAAATCCTTAGTTGTGGGGTAGCCACAGCAGATTTGGCCTTTGCCATCCTCCCACCATCCTCCTCCTCTTTACCCTCTTTGAAGTATTGTGGAATTTGACCAAAACAAAAGAAAGAAAAAAAGCCTTTGGGGAGGACTGCTCTGATTTTAAATATTTTTTTCCCCAGTATTTTTTAATTGCTCCTGTTTCATGTGTTGTACTTGCACAAGAATGCATGTCATGGGCCCTGGAGCAGCCAGTAAAAACAGACCTTACATGAAAAATCAGAACTTAGCTCTTAGTTAAAAGTGAAAGTTAGAAACTAGTGAGCAGCATTTGATCAAGGTAAGAGTCTCGTGGGGGCAAGCAGGGGACACAGGAAGTTGAAAGGGGCCATTCTGATCTAAGGACAGTCCCTGCCAAGCTATATGCTTATGTCCTTTTAGGGGAGTAAAAATCCCAAGAGAGCTCTTTCTTCTCTAAACTTCTCAATGATCCACTAGCCAGGTTTGTTGAAGTTTAAATGTTTTTACAATAAACTAGAATAACAAGCGAGTCAGTTTTCTCCATTAACTTGGTGTTTTTCCATTTCAGAAGATTTTCTGATAGCATGAAAAGAAACACTCCAGTCAAACATGAGCTGATCTGTACATGATTCTGATCCACATCAGAGGCTGCCCTACCATCACTCCACAATCTGGGATCTGCAGTAGCAGAACACAACTTCACCCACCCTTTGTGGAGGTTGTCTGTCCCTAATTTAAAACACCTCTTAGCTGGTCTTTTAACCCTTTCAGTATATCAGTATATACCAAGAGCTTTCAGCGACATGTGTTATTTGCACACTTCGAAAGAAAGGCAATTCTTTTGAGCAGAAAGGCAAAGGTCTCAGTATCTGTGACCCTTCCATGCTTCCCTCTCTCTGACACCTCTGTGAAGGGGCAGATCTCCACTGCCTCTCCCCAAATGCCCTGCCCCTGTCACAATGTAACTCCCAGGGTGCTCACAGCTCTGCTAAATCAGTTAGAGGACAAAACAGCTGCGTTTTTAACAAACTAAATTTCACACCAGAAAGGCAAGATATATATGGAAAAGTTAGTTAGAATTATTTTCAAAATTTTTATGAACATCAACTTTTATTTGAGAGCTTTGGTGGGGGGGAGGAGCAGAGTAGGAGGGAACAGCAGGTCAGCTATCTGCAGGACTAACCCCGGTTTTCCAAGCAGCTCTAGCCTGGGACACTTTGTGCCTGCAGACCTGGGTGCCCAGTTTGCACCAGTCAGTGAAGGTGTTGGTGAACCTTGTTCTTGCAAGGTAACCTAGTGAGAGCCTGGTCACCACAGATCCCCAGGGGCTGGGCTACAGAAGCAGTGTGACTTACAAGCCCTTCAGCTCTCCTGAGGTAGGAGAAAAACTGTGTTTCTGTTGGCTATGCTGCCTCTTCCACAGGACATGCAACTCAGCCTCCCAGAGTGCCTGAAAGGTGGAGCAGAGAGGGCGTAGGGAGGAAGTTGAATAGGAACCTTGAAATGCCAGTGATTTCTGCAATGATATTTCTATGACCTCTGTTTGGTAGATCAGCATTTTTGGGATGCCAGGTTACAGCATCGCAACATAGTAACAACAGGCACATGAAGGGAGGCCAGCGAATTGGCACTGTCTTTCGTAAGGGTCTGTCTGTCCATGTTGACAGGATCAGATCTCCTACGGCTACTGCGACTTATCTACAGAAGCAAAGCCTGTGGGACCAAATCCAGTGTGGGTCACTCAGCGTCACTGCCTACTTCCATGAGTCAAGTGGCTGTGTGCCACTGTAAAATAAAGACCACAGCCAAGTGTTTAAAGTTAAATATCTTATAAACTATACACATATGTCATCCTGAGATAGTGCCTGTAACAAGTCCCAAGGTAGATAACTTCCTGAGCCCAGCGGTCCTCACGCTGCCTGAGTGCATTTTTGTCCTGTTTTGGCAGGCTCCTGGCCTCTCTCAGAGCATGCTGTACTTCCTAATGCTCTTTTTTATTTTGGGGTAGGTCTAGTGAAACAATTAAATTGACGACTGCTACCAGCAATTCCAATGGCACTTCTGCTGCTGTTCAGATGAAAGCATTCTTGATCTCAAGATTCCAGAACTGATTCCAGTTCTCTCAAGGCTTGCAGAAACAGGCTCACAGCTTCCCTTTCTATTTTTTGGCCAGCCAAGAGCTGTATGACTGCAGCCTCCTGCTAGAAGAGCAGCTGTGCTGTGCCGAAGACACTTCTCAAGATAGGGGAGAAAACATTAGTAAGAATCAGACATAAAAGCGACAAGTATGAGCCACAATGGAGGGAAGAAGCTTCATACGATGACCATTGTCCAGAGGGTCAAAGATCATGCGTTCCAGTCGCATGGGTACGTAGTCCTGTTTTGAGTTCTGACAGCATCAGCTCACGGTCAGACCTTTTAAACCCAGGGGAAAAATATTTTTCAAAATTCTCTTTGCTTAAGCACTATATATTCAAAAAGTTCTTTTTATTGTTGCAGTATTTTAGCCCTTAGTTGATTAGTCACCAAAACCTGTCAGATGCCCACTGCCATAAAAACACTCTGAGCACCTGCAGCATTTGTAGGAATATCAAAAAATAGCTTTAGCAATTAAGAATTATGCAACAGAAGGAGAAGACAGGATGAACTAGATTAATGCAACTTGTAGTGGATTTGTTAAGTGTATGACTCTTTGCAGAATCATGCCAGAAAATGGTACCATGTAGCATACTGGTAAGGGCAGTAAAAAGGCTAATGCATTACTTTAGTCATCAGTGAACCACTCACTCACTCAACATACTATTTCCAGCTGAAATCAAAGGTTTCCAGTAAAAATGCCTCTACAGACTGTAAGCATCTTACAACTCTCTGCCTTTGAGCTCTACTGTGATAGTTGCTTCATTAACATGTGGTTCCAGTGCAAAAACAAAACCCCTCCAGATCCCAAATCTTCTTCCTTTACACTTTTGATTGTCTTTCATCTGTCCATTCCTGCTTAGTGTTCTGTAAAGCTTGAGTCTTCTGTTCATCTACCTGGACATAGTCCACTCTCTGTTCCTCAGACAGAAAAGGTTTCTGTGGGATAGAGAGGAAAAAAACAATGTATTAATTTTCAGTTTGAAAAGGGGGACTAGTGAAACTTAGCTTGATTTTCTGTTTTCCCTTTTCCTCGTTCCTTGATTGCTTCACTTCACCTTGAAGCTCACGGTGACATCGGCTGACAAAAGCATTGCTTTACAGCCTGCTTTAGCTATAATTATCCATCTGTCACCCTGTCACTCAGCCCAGCACAGCAAGCGAGGGAAATGTGCTGTGTTAGCTATTTCCATGCAGATAATCATTCTCTCCTCATCTGAGTGATCCTGCTGCAGAGATAATCTAAGATTTTAGATACAGGGAGGGTTTACATAAGAAAGCTTAAGAGTCTTGAGTCTTTTGCATCTGGGAGTATTGGCTGATGAGGAAAAATATACACACGACATAAAATGACCCAAACTGACAACAGTTCATTGCTTTGCAGTGGTACCTACACACCACCTGGGCAGGTTAGAAGTTCTTTGGAACAAGGAAGGTATTTTCTCAGCATTGCAAAGGAAATTGAAATGGTTTTGGTGATGCAAGAATAAAGATGCACATTTTGCCAGGTTATAAGAGATGGTACGGTTTTACCCCATGAATTTATCACAGGCTGCAAACCTGTTACTGCAAAGAGATTTTGGGGAAAACTAGCAGGAAAGGCTTTGTGGAGACTTGATGAAAATGAAGGAGCATGCAGAGATCCTGCAAGCATTAACCAGCTCTCATCACAAGCCCTCACGGCTGCACATCCCAGCACAGTCTGACTGTGCTCCGTGCTGAGCTCATGTTAACGGCATCCCTATGAGTCACACTAAGGACACCTTGTCAGAACTCTCATCATGTTTTCATTACATTAATCTTGAGCCTGACACAAATACAGTCCGCTGGAAACACGACTGGCTTCATCATGGCACTTGGGGCACCTAGCAGAATGTGACCCTGGGTCTTGATTTCCTCCCAGCAGACAAAAAGACAGGAGGCTGTGAGGTTTTCAGATGACTCGTACCTTCTGCACAGGGGATGGAGAAGCAGAGTTAAAATCCAGTGCTAAGTAATCAAGGTTAGATTTCCTTGTCCATGGAAAAGCACCACTGTATGGAGATGTGGCTTGTCTGTGTTCCTGTCAGGAAAGAAGAGAAACCTTTAATGGTCTGAAAACATGATCCTAGAAGGATACAGGATCACAGCTGTGAGCTGGGAGATTTGCCTGGCAGAATGTGAGCAAGAACAGTCAGGACCCACATAATTTTCTATGCCAAGGGTGCATTTGGTTACTAACCACAGCATAATACTGGTAATTGTGGGATGGCATAAAGAAAACTGTGAGAGCTTTTTTTCCTCCTGATAATTCTGGCAAAACAAACGAAACAGGCTGATTTACACTCAATTTTATCAAGAAGGATTTGTGCCCAGCTTCTCAATCCAAGGCCTTAGAAGCCTCAGATTTGAAGGGGTGCCCTCTTAAACATCATCATTCAATGAATTTGAAGAAATTGTGAGAATTCTGTTCAAATCTAGAAACTGAAAATTAATCTCAGATAACCACAAACATATGACAGGTTTTCCTTGACTAGAAAAATCAAATGGGGAATGGTTACAACTGGAACTGCCCTCTTGAGCAGATTTCAGTCTGGTAGCAATGTGGGTTAAAATTTGAAACTATGGCTCATGGAGACTGTGGTCAGTTTTGCAATATATTTTTATAGCTATTGGTATTGGGCTTCGGCTATGGAGCAGATCTGTAGACATTGGCTCAGATGAATGGATTTGAGATCCATTTCCACCTAAAATTCAAAGAAAAACAAGATTCTGGTTTCTTGCAAGATATGGCTAAAGGGTAAATGAAGAAAAGGAAGCCACAAAGCCAGATGTTCTTCTTTCATGGGATGGGAAACGGGGTTAGTGCCACCAGCCAAAGCAGAAGCAATAAGAGACTTTAATGAGAGTTCTGTTTCTGCACAATATTTGGTGTGTTTCTTTAGGAAATGCACTAACGGCTTTCTGTTATTTCCTAGGAGATTTTGCAAGGCACACTTTTAAAAGGTGAAAAGATTTAATTTCCTTTGTCTAAATGAGTTCTCATGTAAATATGGCTGATCCCTGTGATCTCTTGGAACTGCTCAGCAACATTCGTGGGTGAACAGCTGGGTTCTGCAGAGCAGGAAAAGGGCTTCTCTTATCTCTCTGTAAATTGGTTCCAGTGTCTTTGGTTTAAAACTGTTTCATCATTAGAAAAAAACCCAAAAACAAACCAGAAGGCAAAGAACAAACCTCCTCAACATTTTTTCTTAGAAAACAAACTTCTGCATGCTCCATCAATGTGACAGAGCAGAATAAAGCAAAGGATGGCTGTGTGAAAATGACATTACCATATGAATGTAACTTTCTTCCTCTTCTCCGGAAACTGAATTGGCAAATATTCTTGCTGAATTAATACCGTCTCTTTCTGGTGAGATAAAGCTCATTCGATTGCTACGAAGAAAAACACAGGAGAGGTTAAGAAAGCATCTTACAGATGCACTGAAATGAAGCCAAAGCCTGACACAGTCCATATGGTGAATAAACTCACACTAAGGCTGCGGCCTTTATGGAGAGGATGCCCAAAGCCACTCCTTCATTCTAGAAATAGTGTGCTATATCGCTCAGTGATTTTGTTGATTTTTTTTTCTGGGATTTATGAAAGTTTGCTATCTGGTATGACAGAAAGCATAAAACATTGAAGCAATTCTCTATCAATGGGCACAGAGACAGCTATCATTCATTTGGGGTAATAATGGGGGCAGTTACTTGGCTGTGTAGGTATCCACATTTTGGAGATTGATGTGAATTAATCAGCTGCTGGAGGCACATGCAAAGAAACTTGGTCTGGCTTTGCACACAGTGTCAACACCTGCCACCCGTGCTGTGGAGATGGCTGTGACTCAGCTCTTACACAAGGAAATCTCTCCCATGAACACAACTCTGAGAGGTGCATGGTGAATAAATTACCACGGGTGAGAACAATGGGCTTGGTTAATAGGAAATTAGATGGCCCCTCTGTGCAGCATGAACAGCATCATTCCTTTTGCTGTATTAGTGTCAGGCGTAACTTCTTTTTTATTTTTGTTAGTGTAAAACATGCAAACTCACCCTAAGCTCATTATCCTTCAGGACTCTGCACTGTGTCAGCACTGATTAACCTCACTGCTCTGGCAGGGATGCTTGGGAGGCAGGGTATTGGCTTTCCCTTACAGGCAGTGCCGAAGGGCTTAACCAGCCTTGCACTGGATGCGAGAGAGCTCTGCAACTGTGAAACTCCCCATCTTGTGTCTCTTTTGCCCTTCACATGACAACCTGAAACGGGGGAGTGGAAATGCCCTGTCTGGCACTCATGCCAGCAAAACTCCACATTTTCTGGAGTGCCTGGGGTGTGCAGAGGAGGTTGATGGGAATTTCTGGCTTTTGCATGCACACTTCAGCACAGCTGCTTTTCTTTTTGTGCCAAGACCCCTCCAGCCAGCAGGCTGCAATCCTCCCCTGCTCAAAAGTTCCCTGAAGATGAGTCTTCTGCTGCCCTTGGAACCTAACAGTATCATCTGTTCATATTACCTGGGTTTTGGGATCAAAAGCATTTGTTTTACCAGCAATTAATTTCTAGTGACAAAAGGTCATGCCAAAAGTTCAAGTCTGGACTGCTGTGTGTCAGTGCAGAATTCTGCACCCAGTCTACAATTCAGGCAGATTTTTATCTGATCTGGTTCTCCTTTGCTATATTAATTTTCAGGAGCACAAGTGGCTCTATCATAGTTTAGGCATGCCAAGCTTTTAGCCATCATAGCAGCCACACCAGAGTGCAGACCAGCTCCAGGCTGTTTAAAAGGAACCTTCAAAACACGACGCTGAATTCTCTGGAGCTGCCCATGATGAAAGGGAGCCCTGCTCTTTACAGACAGCAAAAGCCTGGGGAATACTGAAAGGAACCCTGGGGAATTTTTGTTTGTGGACTTTGCCAGGAGACTTTCTTGTGGGATGGGGTAAGTTATTTTTAACTCTATTTCATGCTAATGCTCAGAAGATTGGAATAGCAGGTTTCTTGTTGACTTACTAAGGCACAGTCCACATCCTGGTCACGGTAGCATGCTCCCGGATTGTGGAGAGGTTCCTCAAGTCCAGAGGAGGTGGTCGTGCTGTAAATAAATACAAAAGCAACTATGTTTTCAATGAAAAGTACAGACTGTTTAGAAAAATGCAGTTTTGTATTAACAGAAAGAAACTAACAGAGTATTTCACAGAATGTAACCAAGACAGAAATCAGTAACAAATGACCACCTTGGGCAGCGCCGGAAAGCCAAGCCCCTCAATCACCCTAAAATAACAGAATAAATAGAGTGGGCATAAAGAGACCAAATACCCCACAAGATACATATGCTTGCCCCAAATGTGCTCTGCGTATGCTGCCTTGGAGAGGCTGGTTCAGCCTATAGGTTATAACTGGTTTTGGGTTCTGTTCTAAACAAAAATGGGGATCAGGATCATTCCTGTCACCACTCAATGTACATGTGCCCAACCTTCTCAAAACCCTTTAAGAAAGGATATGAGTTTGCTTTTCTTCATGTCAATGGTCTAAATGTCTGTCCCCACTTTACAGCAGCACTGCCCGAACCAATTTCTGAGCAACCCTAAGAGCTTTATTATAAGCTAGGTTTAGGCAATTTCTCCACTTCAAAGCTGAATTTTGTCCCCAGTATATTCTCTAGAAGAACAACCCAGATTTTGGACATGCCATGAAAACCAGGAGTGGAAAATTACCATCAGCAAAAGCATCTGCAGAAAACTCCTAATTAAACGAAGACAGCTGTGCCTACCCAACACAGGTTTAACCAACAGCCCACACACAAAGTTTGAGTACTTGAGTGTTTGGATGCCCCATTCCTGGCAGGTCAGAGAGCTGGTGAGACAGGAGTACATGTACTTCAGAGTGGCAAGATTTAGTCTGCTGTCTCTCCCAGGCTACGTCCCTTTGGCTGTCCGCAGTCACAGTGGGAAGCCAGGCACTGTGCTTATGCAGCCGCCTGGGCTTTGACTGCAAAAGCAGCTATGGAAGCTCTTCCTCCACTCATAAACCACCCTGCAAGCACATCCTAGGCTACAGTGCTGTAAGTCACTTACAGCATTTGAACCCATCCTCTAGAGGGGGAATTGCTTTAAGACATGCCAAGGACACTATCAAAGGAAGTCACCCATGTCCCCACCATCAGGACCCTCTGGCTTTGCACTTTAGGTCTGGGCTTACACTTCCTACGAGGCTTGAGGTCTCGGTTCACTGGAGGGGGCTCCACGTCCAAGGGAAGCTCAGGCAACGGGCTGGTGAGTTTTTCAGTGCTGACAACAGGGAAGGTGAAGGTGGCCGAGCCAGGGCTCATGGGGATGTAGCCGTCGGGGGAACAGTCGGAGCCGGGCGCAGAGGGAGAGGTGCTGGGGCGCATGGGCACGTAGCTGTCCTCCGTGCTGTCCGCAGCCGGCGAGTACAGTGGGGAGAACCGGCACGGCTGCACGAGCAAAGGAGGAGAAGAAAGAGAAATGGGTTGATTAATGCACAGCCAGCCCCCTCCAAGCCAGGAGATGCTATGAGCTGGGAACACACCTGAGCCGGGCCCAGGCCAGGATTGTTCTGATGGGGCCTTTCAGAGAGGCACAAAATGGAGTGACAAGAGACAAATGCATGAGTTCAGATGAACACTCCAGTTCTGGAGCAGTCCACTCTGAGTTTCACGAGTCACTGCTGGAAACTAGAACCAAACTGATTAGTGACTTTATTGGTTAAATCCTCCAACTTCGGCAAGGCTGCACTTGCCTCTGCCAGCAGTAATTCTGACCTATAACATGAGGAAGGATCCTGAGTACAAAAAAAGCCTGAAAGAAGAACACCTGATGAACTAGATTTTGGCAAATGTGGAAGATGAGAGAGTGGACACAGACCTACAACTCCCTTCTGATCACTGAGAATTAGCATCAGAAAATCATTTCATGCAGTTTAGTGCTGGCTGAGTAGTGAGAGGGAGTGATTACAATCCTTGCAAGCTTTCAAAAGGGGGAAAAAATGTAAGTTGCCCACCACCAGCAAAGTATCTCCCACAGAAGACAATATCCAAAGCCAGGCAGAAGACTGGCTATGTGATGTGAGATGGTGCTGCATAGAACCGTGTCTATCAAAGGCTGAGGCAGTCTGTGGACTGACAGAGCCTTCAATCACAGGCACTTTGAGAGCGGACACTTTCCTATGTCCTAAAGAAGAGACATCCCTCAGGACCATGAAGTGATAGGCTTCTCTAAACCCCTTTTTCAAGGGATAAGCCATTTGCTCTGGTGCTCTTGGCCAACAATTTAATTCTTGAGGCTACTAGTAACCTCTTTCATAACAGACCTAACTTCATCTGATTTAAAAACAGGGTGCTCAGTACTGAGGCCTCTCACTCCCTCTTCTCCCAAAGACTGCCTGAGGCCACAAAGCAGCAGCACAGAAGTTGCCCAAAGCCAGGCTCTTCTTCCATTTTTTAAATTCTTCTGCTGAACAGAGGAGAGGAATGATTGAATATCAGGATGTGAAATGATTCACTCTGAAGTTTTTGTGCCAGTGTTTTAAATTTGTGCAAGCAAAGTACTTACCAAATTCAAGCTAAGCCTCTTATCTCGACTTCGTAAAGAACTGCCTTCCATGTCTGCTGCAAGGGAAAAAAAGTGATTAAAAATGGGATAAGGCAGTGCAACCTTACATAGATAATTCTGGAGTAAAACATATGGCTCTAAAATAATTAGAGTTTTGTAAAGATTCCGTAACTCCTAAATGAGGAAATACAATGACACTTAAGATCAGATCCGACTCAGTAGCACCTCAAGAGCGATTACATCTATTTTAAATATGACAAAACCAAGGAACCTGTTCATGTATAATCCAGCTGTAACTTATGCTTCCTGTAACACAAGCAGTTGGGGAAAGACACTGGTGTGGGAGCAAGCAAGCAAAAATTTAAATGCAGCTCCTGCTCTAGTTGTTCTCTGTTTTCCCATCTGTCAAACTGAGGAAATTATATGAAAAGGGATTATTATAGAGAATATTATTTCATTATTTCTTGGAAATTTATTTAGGTGCCTTTTAAGGTGCCAGGGAAGCAATTGTTATTGTATGGAAAGTGGTGCGTGGGGGAACTTAATAGTAGGAGAAAAATTCTTTGCTTTGTCATGCAGAAGTGCTGATGTGGTGCAAGTGGATCAAGGTGATGGGGAATGAACAGCCAGAGACACAATTACCAGTCTCCATGCCTCCTTGTGCAGGTGGGCCTTTGTCTTGGTATAGGTCAATTTTACTTTCCAAGCAAAAGACAAAAACCCCCAAAATCCAGCACTGAGCACATAGAAGATCAGCTGTGGGAGATGCTTACAACTACCATCCTTTTCTGAGAAGGGATTTTCTGTTTCTATGGTGGAGATGTCAGTACTGCAACTGGGGGCATTTTTGGTGGTACCAGCAAAAAAGGCCAAACAAGAACAAAGCAATTCTATTAGTGCAGATACATATTCAGATAGACAGTCACTGTCCTGGGACAGCTACATTTATTATTTTGGCAAAAAGACACTGAGGCCCAAGGCTGTGGCAGATGCCAGGATACAAGTGCCTTACAGCTCATCCTCCTTCATGGCACTTTCACCAGCACACGCTGCCTTCACACCGGGCTGATTACATCTGTGCACCTTTTGCAGGTTGGCAAGGGCAAAATATTAAGTTAATAAGTTGAGTGCACTCAGTACAGAAGCTGGTGAAGAACTGCTGCTTTCTCCCCATTTCTTTTTCTGATCTTTCTTGTTATACACATTTTAATTCAGAGTTTAACCCTTCAAACGGTTTCAGCTGCACTTAGGGCAAGAAAAAGTGGCAGCGCTTATTAATTCATTGCTGCCCCCATCAGGCAGAGACAACCCTGCAGCACAGCAGCACAATACGACATTTGACCTCTTAATCCTCTTAGAAATATTTTGGTGCCAACTGGGTTGGAGGATCACAAACCAGCTGTGTCGGAGCAGCACACATGCAGAAGCAAGAGCAGCACCTTTCAGAGAGCAATCAAATGTAGCTGATAATTAAGAATAGCAATTCCACTGATGGGTGTTTCTCCAGAAACCTTCCAACAATTGTCTGCACACTGATAAACAGGCTGAGCAGAGATCTCCTCGCTTTAGCTTCTGAGCTTTAAGAACAAGATCTAACAGCCCCACACATTGTCTAGTCATTCAAACTGCAGGAATCTAAAGGATGCTTGTCCTTAAAAACCTACATTTTTTTCCTCATCAAAAATGAAGGCTTTTACATCACTACAACATACTTGATGATTTCCAGCCAGGTATTCTAGTTGCCTCCCTCTGTCCTGTGGCTCCATATAATAAAGCTTTCCCATACTGCATGTGCTGGTTTTTGACACCATGATGTTCTGGGTTTTGACTGTTACTCTTGTTTGTGCTGATGGTGTTTCAAGAGCAAGTGCAAAAGCCAGCTCAGCTCAGAGCAGAGTTTGCTTTGCAGCCTCACCTTGCTCTGTAGTAGCAGGTTTTCAGACTGCCCTGACTGAAGTGCAAGGACAGAGTGGGATTTGTTCAAGGACATGGAGAGTCCTTGGTTCAACTGGGATTACATCCCATCCCCAGCGTCTCCCTGACTTCCCGGTCTCTAAGCTGTGAAAAGACATGCAGCTCTCATAGAACAGACTGGGTGCAGCAAAGCAGCACAGCTCCAGAGGCATCTCCCAGTGCAAGCCCATGCTTTGCCCTGTATAAACAGAGTTTGCCATTGCCCAATTCAGTGGCTGACTTCTGATTTTGGTTTTTCTTTTCTTTGCTTTCTCTTCTGAGGGGGGAAGGGGAAAATTAGCAAGGCATGAGGCACCCTGAAGGGATCAGAGGCAAATTGCTGCCCATCTGTACACATACTGAGAGGCTTCTACAGAGCAGGAGCTGAACCTGAGGGACAAGCCTGAATCCTGCTTGCTAATTCATTTGAAAGCAGCATTTTGTGTTACTTTGGGTGGTGTAAGATTTCACAGAAGGGAGGACAGAGAGGCACAATTGGAAGTCAAAACTGCTCTGTGTGCGTGGCCAGCTCCATCCCTCACACTGGGGCTGCTTTGCTGGCTCTTGGAAGTGCACTCACCTTTCCAGTTCCTCATGTTGTCCAAGCTGGACAAGGAGATCCTCCTGGGCACCAGAGCGACCTGAGCCCGGCAGATCCCTGCATGCCCATTCTGGAGGGTGCCACTGCCCACCTCGTCCCCCCTCCTGTCTGAGAAGTGGGTTGGCTTGGGCGGCCGCGGCGGTGGTGTGTTGGACAGCACATCCAGCTGCGTTACACCGTAGGGCAGCGCGTTTTGGCTCTTGTCAATCTGAAACGTTGGTGTCAGCGGCATCCCCAGCAGTGGAGAAGAGGAGGAAAAGTCACTGGATGGCCCACTAACGTCTATGTTCCTGGACACAATGCTGGGATTTGCCATTGGGGCTCCATCCTGGTGCACAGTGCCAGCACTGGTCGGCTGTACAAGGTACAAGGAGGGCTGGGATTGCAAGGAGTCAACAAAAACATCGTCTGATGATGTTTGCTCCAGAGATCTGTCTGAATTTGACCAGCTGTCACACCTGCAAGGAGACAGAGGTCAGGACCTGAGGTTTCCTTTTCTCCTGGCTGTAAGAACAGCAAACAAAAAACCCAACCCCACAGTCTGGGACAAGATCTATCCCTTCCTTCTGAGCTGGACTGGACACTGGGGCACTTTGTGGAGGACCCTGGGCAACAGCAGGTGTCTGGAAGGAGGCTGTGTGTGAGATCCTCAGCCACATACCCTGGAAAGGGACAGGACCAACATATGATGCTCAACCACTAATCTGTGCTATGAAAAACACCCTGTAAATTGGATTAGGCTGGTGGTCCCCTGTTGTGCTTGGGAGCCAGCCCTGAGTAGCAGCGCTCCCTGGGGCTGTGTGCCTCTGTTTCATCCCTGGACAGGCTGGTGGCTCCAGCCTGACACATCTGGTAGACCTCAGACTCACCTGCTGTGGCTGAGCTTGCCTGACTCGCAGTTGGACAGGAAGAGGTAGTCGGGGAGGAAAACTGACTCGGACTCGCTGGGGGTCTCCTCGGCAGCAGCATCAGCAGCAGCATGGTCAACTGAGAAGGAGGGGTCGGCGATGCGGGAGGTGTGGGTGGAGGCGGCCGGTGACGGCTGTGGGGACGAGGTCGTGTGAGACAGGCTCTCCACAGAACCTGCAATGGACACGGATGGCCCAGCTGAGGGATGGCTCTGATTTGCCCTGGCCCTCTGCCTGTCCTGGCTGTCACCACCTTGCTTTTGCACCAGGGAGGTTTTACACCAGAGCAGCAGTGAGTCAAGGCAAACACTGGTTCTGGGTAGAGGGGAGCCTGATTTTGCTCCCCTTGCCCAAGCTGTCAAAGTCCTCCAGGCTGCAGGAAGTGCAGATCCCTTGTTCTGAGGTCCCCTTCTCCTGCAGCGCTGAGGCATCCCTCCTGCACCCAGCAATGAAGAACAGACTCTGCTGAAGAAAGAGCTGAGGCACAGCAGCCTGTTTTACCAAGTATTTTTTAGTATCTATTGCAAATTATTAATTATTCATCTCCAACACTTCAAATTAATGGTGACAAGGAAAGGGATTTATTTCTTGCCATTTTCTAGCTCTCGGTGGACAAAACTGAGCTTTCCAGCTCATGGAGTAGCCAGACAAGCTCTGAACTTGTCCGCAAGCTTTTTATGCCTCTCTCAGCTAGGCATCAAACCACAAGAGCAGTGGTGTGGCTGTTACTGCCCAGCTGGAGGTTTCTTGGCTCTGCTGAGAAAAGTGACACTACTTTTCTGGAGACCACAAGACACAGGGAGCCTGTGCTCAGTGCCACCTTCTCTGGCCATAATACTCCAATGTCCCCAGCACAGAGTGGGACAGCAGTGGGACAGGAGCAGGTCTGGGCTGCAGGAAGTGGGGCTGGCCCTGAGCTGGCCGCCTGCTCACACCACCAAGGCCAGCCTTCAGTGGCAGCGTGTGGCTGAGACACTCAGACGCATCTGACCTAAGCACTGCCTGGCAGCAGAGAAGTCTGGTTCTGCTCCTCTCCCAACCTCTGTCCCTGCTAGAGAGCTGGGCAGAAGGGAAGAAGGAGTGATGGCTGAGCCACACAGAGTAAAGCTAAGCAAAGCTTTTAGGGCATTTCAACTCAAAAAAATCAAGTGCAAGTTGGACCTCCCACAATGGGCAGCTGTGGAGTGGGAAGAGTGTCTTTACAGAGCAGCTCTCCAAAAGCATCTGCTCCTGGCAGCAAGCTCAAACAGTGGCACCAAAAGCACAAGTCCTCAGTTAAAGAATATGATTTTTCTAGTGAAGTTTCAGGTTGCTACATGGCAGTTCCCTCATCAGAGCTGTGTGGGGATGGGGCAGTGCTCACCGGGTCCCTGATACCTGCAGGGCTTGGCAGTGGGTGCCTGTCTCTCTGGCTCAGACACTGCCTGAGTCAAAGCTGCAAATCCCTTCTTCAAAATGAAAAACCCCACAGCAAAAACAAACACAAGAAACCAGCGACTGCTGACAAAACCATACCAAGGATTAACATGCCTTAAAAGTGCAGCAAGATGGCAGATTTCTCTAATGCTAATATCCAGAACTTAATGGAAATGCTGATAACCAGCCCCTGACCAGCTGCATGAATCCTGTGGCCCAGATCCTGCACTGTGTGATGAAGTCCTGAGACCCCTCTGCAGGTCCAATCTAGTCTCAACCTCAACAGAGCCATAAGCCTTGACACGGTATCAGGTTGCTGTAGTCACTTCTCAACCCTGGGTGGTGCTGGGTATACGTACAAGCAGACCAGGAGGGATGGAGAGGGCTGCCAAGACTTGAGTGGTTAGACAGCAACATCACTAAACACAAACTAAACCCTCTCAGGCACATGGTGCAAATATTGGGGCCATCTTGTACAGGGCCAGGAGTTTGCCTCGATCCCTGCAGGTCCCTTCCAACTGAGGACAGTCTGTGATTCTAGTGGCCCAAGGTACCACGCCAGCCACAGCAGGCTTCACCCCTCATCTTTCTGATAGCAGTCAGAAGAAGAATAAAACAGCTGACCTTCCCTCCCTGCACTATCCTACACCTCATCCCTTTTAACTTGGGAGGTAGGGGGTAGGTCTTTTCTTCCCATCTACCAGTATTGACTCCCTGCTGCTTCCTCCAATTAGCTTCGGAGGTCTGGGCAGTGGTGGGCCTCAGGTCAGGAAAGCATATAAGATCGTGCTTAAATTCAAGTTTAAGCAAAGGATTTGCTTTAATTTTGAGCAGGTGCTTATAGCAGCAGCGTTTCAGCAGTGAGCATCTGGAAGGAACAGCTTTTACAGGGTTTCACACTTGCAAAGCAGAGGTGAGGGCTGCAGCCTTCCCATCTGAAAAATAAATTTTGTTCACCGTGCTGGCTCAGACAGTAACTCTGCTTTCAAATCTTGGACTCTGACAGCTGTCTTGCAAGTTGACAATGATCAAATATACACTGGCCTAACTCCCTAGGGATCTCAGAAAAGCATGTTCACTTCACCATCTGACTACATTAAAAAAAACCCCCAACAAACCAACAACTAAAACTGCCACAATGCATAAGAAAGAAATTAATAACATTCTGGGTTATTAACATAGAGAACGAACAGGCCTGAACTCCATCTGGTACTCACAGGGTTTAGCCATGGATTATCCCATCAGGAAAGGCTGTGAGCTGCAGACCGCATGGCAACGGTTGTGAGCAGGAGGGAGGGATGGGGACAGCACAGACCTGCCCTTTTCTGACCTTCAGGGGCTCAGGGACCTGCAGCCAGCTCCTCACAGACTGTCCCTGTCCCTGCCAGCTCTGCTGGTAACTGAACCATGTGCATTAAAATTGTACCACGACAGCAGCTGGGCAGAATAAATTATGCATGGCTACTTTCAACAGTGAGAAGGCAGAGAATAGGCTTGGTGCCTGCCATCCCATTTGCCAGAGAGACAGCAGGAAGCTTCAGCTGCCAAAATAACTGCTTTGGTGGGTACTAACAGAAAACATTTCTGCCTTGCAGTTTTGGGGAAAGTCACCACAGAGGCTGCAGAACATCTTGCACAGGGACTTCTCCCACCAATGAAGGGCCATTGCTTGGAGAAACAGAGGGCTTTTCCCTCCCACTACAGACCCCAGCCCCTTCCTTCCTCAAGAATTGTTATGGTGCAACAGCAGTGCAGGGATACAGTGGAGTAAGAATGTTCTGCTCACATCAACCACCCCCAAGGCTGCACTGACATACCAAGGAGGTAGAAACAATAACAGTAAGTCTTCCTAACAAAACTGGTTAAACAACTTTCCCAATAGTTTCTCCAGTGAAAAGCTGTTATGTTGGATTGTGTCAAGTAGTCATGGCTTCACCTTGCACATAGGATAAACAGTGCCCCTGATATCCCACAGCCACTTCATTTCATCCCCTCCCCTGCCCCAGACACTTGGGCCAAGCATCCTCTCAATCTCCTGCATAGCCATGGGTCCCATGGGGGTGGGGAATGATGGCGCTATTGGGAGATTTCACCAAACACGAAAGCAGGATTTTGCATAGATATGGCAGGAAAACCAGGAGCAAGGCCTCCTCCTCCCTCCTCTAGCTGACTCCCCAAAGGTGCCAGCTCCCCTGTTATTTCCATCACAGCCAGCAGCAGTTTCTTATGGCAGCAGTGTGTGAGTGCTGCTGGCAGGTCCTTCCTGACAGCCGCCCTCCCAGGTGCTTCCTGACATCTGCCTGGAGCTGCCGTGTCATCTCTGCATCATAGCTGTCCCCTCTCTTGTTGACTACAGAGCTGTGCTCACAGGAGCCACAGCTTTTGTAACTTCGCTCCGCATCTGACTGCCAACACCTCTGGTGTGGTGACCTGGCTGTTCATCCAGCTTCTTAGCTGCTGGAAGGGACTAACTCAGAAAAACAGGACAGCATTTAAAGCTGAGTCACTGCAAAAACCTGTGGCTGCACTTTGAGCATTAAACAGAGAAAGCAGCAGATTGCGTTTTGGCCTCAGAATCACAGCAAATTTTCAGCTATGCACAGATGAAGAGTGATATAACTCATATCAGGGACTAGTATTTTTTTAAAACAGTAGCATTCAAGTTTAAAAAGCATGTGGCATTTAATAGGGCTTTTCTCTTATAATGTTAATTTTTAAGGGTATTTTGTTTAAACCTACAGGCTCTTGGAGGATTTAGGAGATCCTGAAAAGCTGAAGCAATTAGCAACTGTTTGAAATGTGATGTGCAACGTGTGGAGCTGTGCAGATTTAAATCAGAGGATCCGGATGTGCTTGGCAGCCTGACCTGGAAACACCCCAGACCTGAGCTCACCAACAGGAGGCTGCAGGATAAATAGAAGGTCTTAGGAGCTACTTGACATTAGAGACACAGTAAGTGCATGTCTGGAGGCTTAGCTCACACCATCCTTGATGAGGGCTGCAAGTTCGGCTGCCAGACCTTGTACTGAACCAAAGCAAATGCTCTGCACTGCTGAACTTCTTGGGGGTAATATCTACCCTGGAAAGCTGGAGTGTCAGCTTTCCCAACTGCTGCTGCAAGAACTGTCATTTCTCATCGATCAGTGCCCTCACTGTCAATCTTTTCTGGGAGAGAAACTCCAATGCGTAATACTCTGAGTATTGTCCATGTATTATTCACTATTGTGCAAGTCTTACAAGCAACAGTGCACGACACCAGCAAAACAGAGATGCATTTATACTGGGAAATGCCTGCTATCCGGGACAGCCACTGTCTGAGCTCCTCTGCCACAGATCACATCTCCCATGAAACATCCTCACATAGCACTAGGAGAAGGCTGCCTACACATTCGAGAGACAAATTATTTTTCTCTTTTCTGTTTTGCATGGAAGGGTTTACCTTAATTTCAGAGTAATTGGTAAAACCATATCTAAAACAATCCTGCAGCAGAAATAATCCAAGAGCAACAACTTAGCATCAACAAGGTCAGAACAGTAGGAAGGTGGTTACTGAATATCCCTAATTCCATCCAAGCTCCAAAGGGCAGTAGACTCCAATCCCTACCAGCCCTACTTTGAAATTTGTATTCATGGGCAGCTTGTACTGACACAAAAATCTGTCAGCAAGTTTTCATGGTGGTTTCTGAAGTGAATGGGAAAAGAACAGACATCATATTTGTAACAGGACCACTGCAGCGTTCTTGCCACTCCCGTTTCCCTCAGAAGACACTACTCAAAAGGCGGCTAAGCAATGCCAGGAACCATAATAGACTAAAATAAAACCTTTCCCATAGCCTTCTGTTTCCTATCCAGTTGCTCAGTCATGGTGTGGCCATGCAGCACTTGCAGACATCAGCAGCACAAAGACCATCGAAGGATAAACTGCCTGGCCACGCTACATACCCCCAAATACACTGCTGCCCTAGGGCTCATGTCCCTCCATGGCCACCCTCTTCTACTCTTGCACTGCCTTTTGTCATATTGAAAGGCTTCGTTCTGACTCACTTCCTCTGAAACTCTCAAATTGCTGCTGTATCTGCCCCTTGGAATTGTTAAGGGAAAGACAGATGGCTGTTATCTGAGCCCGATTGTCTCATTTAAAAGGTAAGTTAATGATGGTACAGGTCCCGACTTTAATTACTAGCTAGATCCATCTTGAAGAGGTTAATTCTTGGCAGCTTTTCAAGAAATTCACTCTGCTGAGTATATAGAGGTGTAGGGCCTAGCGACAGAGCTGTCTTTGTGCCTCACTGGCAGGACCATCTCTTAAGTCTAGACACATACTTCTGACACTCTCCTATCCTCTGCCTTTTCTTTATTTTCCCTTATTTACAGACTAAGGCAGCTTAGTATTTCTGTCATTGATTTATGTACACGTATATACACTCAAGTCTGTGCACATTCCACATCCAGCAAAGCCTGAGAAAATGGGAGTTTTGCAGGATGCTTTCCTGGAACAGGTGTCTTACATTAAGCCAAACTAAATAAATACAGGACATGTAATGAAATAAACGAGCCAGGAAGATAACACTCTTTTCACATAAACAGCACCTTTTCTTATTAAGGACCTGCTGTTTGCTCTAGCAGGAATTGCTTCATCAAAGTGAGACCAGGCAGTCAGTGAGTAGTTCCACTCAGCAGCAGTGAGGTCCCTGAGAACTTTCAGATCAGGGTTTAATAGCATCTCAGTGCTGTGTGGAGCGATAGGAACCACAGTCCTCTTCCACCTGCCCAGCCCAGCCTGACAGCAAGGTCCATGCCTCCTGTCACCCTTGGGCATTCTCCCAGCCTCCAAGACGAGCGTGATCCTACCTGTGCCATCTTCTAGATGTCCAAAGTTACAGATCTGGCTGATATTGTGCACCCAGATCTGCATCTCCTCCTCAGTCTTGGCTACCAGGTAGAAGGTGCGGTAGGTGGTTCTCACGATGAAGACGAAGTTGTTCTGAAATTCCTTCTTGATGAAGTTGGGCCCTGAGTGCTTCAGCACTTCGCATTCGTTGAGGTCTATGATGCGGATGGGCTTTTTGGAGTGGTTGTTCCTGTAGTATTCCAGCACATCCGGGTTCCCACTCATGCGGCCCCTGCGCAGCACGAACCAGCGCTTCCGCCAGGCCTGCAAGGGGCACAAACAGGGCCTTTAGCGCCCAACACCTACCACAGCAACCAGCCCACACACAGAGTCATCAAGGGTTGAAAAGAACCCTCAGCTCATTGAATCCAGTCATAGACCTGGCACTGCCACGCCCATCACTAAACCATGTCCCTAAACACCACATCTGCATGTTTTTTCAAGAATTCCAGGGATGGTGACTCCACCAATTCCCTGGGCAGCCTGTTCCAATGCTTAACCACCCTTTCAGTGAAGAAATTTTTCCTAATGTCCAAACTAAACCCCCCCCGAAACAACCTGAGGCCGCTTCCTCTTGTCCTGTTGCTCATTACCAGGAAGAAGAGCCTGACCTCCACCTAGCCACAACATCCTTTCAGGTAGTTCTAGAGTAATAAGGTCCTCCCTCAGCCCTCTCTTCTCCAGGCTGAACAACCTGAGTTCCTTCAGGTGCTTCTCACAGGACTTGTGCTCCATGCTTATTTTCTTTCAGGTTTTATAGTTGTTTTGACAAGCTGGCCAAATTGTGATTTTTATTTGATGCACTTGCTATCAGCTTGCATCTGAGATTGGAAAACAGGCAAAGGGTTGTCCTTGGGAGGTCAAGATGAGCATTCTCTCTTCCTCTCACCCTGCCAACATGATGCAATCAAAATGATCCAATACGTCACCACCTCAAGAGATAACACATTTTTCTTTTTAAAACAAAAATACTGAGAGCTGCACATACCTGGAAACAAGTGCCTTTTGCCCAGAAAAGGCCAGGGCTCTAGATACCCTGTGCAGCTTCCCTCCTATGTATGGTTTTCAGTGCTATTACAAAGCTGTTAATGAGCTGCCAATTACTTCTGAAAGCCCAGAACAAACCCTAAGGGAGTTGTAGTGCTAAAAATTAAACAGAAAACTCCAGCACCTTACAAAAGGACGATTATTTTTACACAGGCACTGTCAACCTAAAACAAACCGGGCAAGCACTGATGTTTTCTAACTCTTCTGACTGAAGGTATGGGTCCCATACAGGCTTAAATGAAGTCCTGGCAGCATCAGATGCCAGATGCAGCATCACTCTATAAAGCTATATGCCTGTTTCTAGAAACAAAATAATACATTTTCCCTTTTTTTTCAGCAGCTGTTTTTGTTCATCAACAGCATAAGCACCTCTGTGTTGATTATAGCTGTCACCAACGCACCTACTCTCTGGGCTGGAAGAAATTAATCCTGATCTCTGTCCCACAGAGAAAAGCCAGTATAAGACATTAGGACCTTCGCCCTTGCCAAACACCATCAAAACTGTCGGATACGTCGTGCCCAAACCAGCCAGGCCAGGGAACAGCCAAAGCTCTGATGGAAACCTGGGAAAGGTGCAGGGGCTCACACACTGCCCAGGGACCTCCAACAACTGCACAGACACCGGCTGCTTTACCTGCCTTAATTTGAGTTAGAAGTTCTTTGAAAGAAACATCTGAACAACCGCTACCACAACCTCCCTACCTGAATCTTACCCAAGACCTCTTTACAAAAGGACTTTGTCATAATGATGTAAATCTGGGTGGCAGCTTGTGTTTGAGTTAAAAACCACACTTATTTTGCAAAGAGTGGATCTGTCAGTTTAAAGGCAGGCAACCATTCCATCTCAAGGCAAAGTAACTGTGTTCAGGCTGCTTTCGGTAAGATGTAAGAGTCCTTACTGGCAGAGCTTAGGATAATCCAGGCACTACAGATTTTGCTGATGCTGAGTTCCCATAGGCATGGTGATAGTAAAAATGAGCAACAAAAAAATATCAACAATCATTATGTCAGGAAAAAGCACTCTTTTTCATACTTCAAATATATTTTTTTGCAGCGCAGCCAGCTTTTCACAGTCTGTCAATATTCATCCAAAAATTTATCTAAGTAAGTCTGTTCAGCCTGGCAGTACCTCAATCTATTTTGAAAGCAAATGATTCTTCAAATACAGAGACCAGAGAATGAAGTATCACAGAAAAAGCTCTTGCAAGGCTGAGCAAGCCTGTGTATAGGAGGGGCTTACAGAATGGGGCATCACATCAGGAATAAACAGGAAGCAGAAACAAGGTGCAAAGTGTATGGCACAAAGAAAATCAAGTCTTGCCCCCACTGACCTATTGAAGTTTGAAAGTGATTTGATCTCTGTTGGAAGTAGCTAGAGGTAACAGATTACTGACACATCTTAGACAAGTCTAATTTTGTGGAAGCCAGGGAAAAAGAGACACACACAGGAAACAGAAACAAACAAAAAATGTTTAATGGAGAAGGAACTTTCTGGACTAGCCAGATACAACACTGGAACATGGGCCAGCAGGTACCTCATGTATAGTACCAAAAAGAACCCAAATCTCTGTCACCTGCAATCCAAGTCCTGCACAGGCTCAATGCACTCTCCACAGATGGATCAAGACAGAAAGGTCCCATCTCCTAACACACCCTCACCCCTAAACAACTAAAGAGAAATGCTTCAGAAGATGTGACCCAAATAAGAGCTACTCCTTTGCCTCCCAGAGAAGGCAGCTGCTAAGGCAGTAAGGAGAAGACACCATCAACTTTACCCCAAAACTGCAAAATCACCCCCTTTTTCCCCTTCCCCCCCCCCCCCAAGCTGCCAGCCCTGCAGCTTAAATACACCTAGCGCCAGCTGATGGAAATTGGATAGAAATCACCTGCATCTGAGCAAGCTGAGGAAGGAGGGGATGATGAGGGAGCAACTGTCTGCCTGGCACCCTAGCTGGCAGCTGGGGAAAAGTGGGAGCTCAAGGCTACCTGATGGTGGTTGCTACAACACCCTGAGGCAGGACAGCCCAGTACCTGATCCCATTTCCAAGCATTTTGATTTTCATGATTCTAAAGGAGTGTGTAGGTTGTGTTTAGCACAATCCAGGCAGCTAGTGAGAGAAAAGAAAAAACTGCTGCCTGTGCTTTGTGGGAAAGTCCATGGTGCCTCCATTAGGAGGCAAAGGCTGGCTGTGGTGCGTGTCAGGGGCTGTGGCTCTCCTGGTTTGGGTCTGTCTCCAAGAAGCTGCCTGCTAATGTGTTTCCCTGTGGATACAATTTGATCAGGTTTATCATTAGGCTGGTGCTGTGAGACTGGAGATGGAGAGGTGCCCGGTCAGAGTGGCTCATGATGGGAGAGGAGAGAAGGGCTGAGTCTTTGAGAGAAAACACTGGCTATCATAGCTGAGCAGCCATGAGAACAGGGCTGAGGGGAAACAATACCTAGATAGCTGCCCAAATCTGCACTGCCCTTGGGAAGGGTGGGCCCCTCGCCCCATCTCCTGCAGGGTGGCCCTCAGCACCTGCCCCAGGCTCAAGGTGGGGCCCATGCAGCCAGGCAGCCCCCGGCCAGCTGAAAAACAAGTAGATTCTTCTTGTGGGGGTTACACAGGGACTGTAGAAACATGCAGGGAAGTGGGGGGTGTGGAGTGAGACAGAGGAACTGCCCTTTGGTGATATCACAAGCTCGAACAAGCTGACAGCCCTTGGCTGCCACTGCGGAATACCCCAAACATTAATGTGCTTTGAACCTCATGGAGCTGCAGGGACCAAAGCAAATACCTGCCCATGCTGCCAACCCATTGCTGAACCTGGAGTACAGGGGAGGGAGAGGGACCGAGGGATGGCAGCCTGAGCCAGCAGCGCAGGTGAATCAACATTTGCACACTCAGATCTTCACACGCATTTAAGCACTCAACGCCTCTTGAAATCAGGTGCCATGGCAGAGTGGCAGTGGCATGGGACGATGGGGAGTCTGCTGGAACCACCTGGCCAGCTCACCTGCTGTCCTGTGCCAGGGATGCTCTATGCCTGACAGCAAAGAGCTGTCTGAGGAAGCAAAACCAGTGGACACCACCTCATCCAACACTGGGAAATGGGGAGTGCTGCCAGCCCAATGCCTCAGCACCCAGCCTTGGCTGGACACAGGCAGGCCAGCACCAGGGAGGGTGTAGAAGGGTGGGAGGGGATGGGACCACCTCTTCCCTGGGTGCTTGCTCTTAACATCAGCTTCACTGTACCATCAAACTGCATCCACACACACACAGTGCATTTGCACCTCAACTCTCCAGGCTCCTTTTTCTGTCCTCCACTTTCTAAGGAAAAAGTGGCATCAGCTGCTGACATGACACAGTTACCTGCATGGGTGGAGTTGAAGTACCATCTTTTGCACATCCTCTCACATTTGACATATCCAGTCCCATCACTGTCTCCCCAGACTAATTTCCATTCTGAAACTTTCCCCAGTATGTGCCTTTACCCACAAAATGTTGGCTCCAAAACCCTTTTGCTTATCCTACAATGCTGAGTGACAACGCACAGGGTTTTTAAGCCTGCAAGTGGACAGGGGCGGGTTTGCCATTGCCAATACACAGGATTCACCCTGTTCCGTAGCATAGGCGAAGCAGGGGTTTTGGTTCTGGCACACCTTTCAGCAGGAGGCTCTTATCTCCAAGTCAAATACTCTCTCCTCATTTTCCTGGCATTTGCCTGCAATCTGCTGTACACCTCCTTTCCCCAGGGTAAGAGGATGCAGCACACTGGGGTCACTGGGAGCCCAGCAGTGACAAGCCTTGGCCAGACGAGACATCAGCAGCAGCTTTTATATCTCAGGGCCGCAGCAGCTCATACACTCTGGTGCAGAGGGTGACTGGCATCCCACAGTCCCTGTCCACAGGGCAGACACTCTCCAGTGCTCCTCTCCAGTGCCCCTCTCCAGTGCCCACCCCTGCCCCACGGCAGAGCACGGTGGGTTTTATATAGCTGTACATCCTTGGTAGTTTCCTTTTTACCATCTACCAGTCAAAAGGCTGCCTCCTCCTTTCCCTGTTACAGGACTGTCCCTATGTTTGCTGAGGGTGTTAGTACCAGGCTAAGAGAACACCTTTCAGCCCCTGCAGTGGCTTGAGGCCACCAGGGACACCTGAGGAGGCGGCAGGGCCAGAGTGGCAGGGCTGTGGTGAGGATGGATTTATCTCAGCTGATCAGAGCCAGTAATATCTGCCAATGTTTAGCCTGGAACTGCACATGCTGCCAAATTTACAAGAGAATGTGGATCAATTTAAGGGTGAAAGACAGTGCTCCCATGGCTGAGATGAAGTATATACTTCAATAGGTACTAATTCCTGGGATTCAGCCTAGGCTCCTCAATCACACTATGAAAAGGTTCTATGCATCCAGACTATTACATCCAAACTATTACATTTATTTGGGGGCCTCCTGAAATTATTCTTTTCTTGATGAAGGAGTGATAGGACGATTAGAAATTTACATGTCCTCCAAAGCTTTGTGGGCACTAGAGAGAAGGCAGTATCAGAGAAACGCAACTACCATCAGACAAGAGCCAACATCAATCTAGAACAATTTTCATCTGCCCTTCATAAGTGAAACAGTTCTATGCCAAAAGAAAGAAAGAATTTGCAGCAGCATTGATTGGCTGCCAGCACATTCCTTTGTGTAACACAAGCTATCAATGTTTTCATCTTGGTCCTGAATTTCTGACTTTGGGAATTCCAGAGCCACATCTGAAAGAAAGAGGAACAGCTCTGTTTCCATTTCAGTAGGGTTTCTAAGAAAAAGATAGCTCTTTCCACAATCTGACGTCTCTGCTTCTGCTGAATGAGGGTGTGAGGTTTAGAGGGCTGCTCTTACATGTGAGCATTTGATCTACCTCAGCAATGTCAGACTAAACAGGCCACGAGCAAACCTATTCTGAGCTGAAAAAGGGCTAGTGAACAAGGCAGAATGAGAGCTGAAAAGGTTTAGTCAAGAACCTTCATTGCTTACCTTCTGCCTGAGGACTGTGTTCTCATTTGTTTGTACAACATATCCTGTATTTGAGATCTAAATAATTTATTAGAAGACCTACAAGCTCAATGAGGTAAAATGGCCTGAAATGTAATTTGCCCTGTGGGTTTTGATTTTTTTCTGGTTTTAACAACAAAACACAGAACAACCAACAAACGTGAAATTCTTGACCAGCTATATTAATGCTTACAACTCCCCCATGAGGATAATCTTCATTTTACAGAATGCAGCAAAGGGGATGGCAGGGGGAAGCAGAAAGAAGGGTGGCTGTGTGCTGGTTTCTCGCCTGCTGGGTGGCCTCGCAGCCGTGCTTCTGGCACAGGACATGTGCTGGTCCCCACGCCGGCTGGAGGGCCTCTGGCACTCAAAGAAGAGTTTGAGAGCTCAGTGATAGGGATGACTGCAAAAGGCTTGGCTATTTGGGATTGCTCTCATCCTGCAAAATTCCTTGGAGAGGGGAAAGCAGAAAATCCCACCAGAAAAGGGCTTGGCACGGCTTCTCTCCTACAGCTGGTTGAGGGCTGGGAGCTTCAGTGCACAGTGCTCCTCCTGCCTCTCACTACGGGCCCACATCTTAAGCCACCACCCTTTGAGCAAGAGAATTAGCAGAGCTGCATGATGACAGTCCCATGGGAGTGCCAGCATTTGAGACAAGTTTTCACTTGTCTTTTTTGAAGAACAGTTTTTAAACATATTCCTGTGGAAAAAAGAAGTTAAGCAGAACTTTATAGCATTTCCTATAAAAAGCCCAAAAGAGGAAGTTAAAATTCATATGTAGACAGGTTTGTAAGCAGCTGATTCTAAGCCCACTAAGACCATATATGTTAACAGAGGTTCCCTGCCTGCACAGAGCAGGAGGTGTCAGGGCTGCAGAGCACAGTCCCTGCAAGAGGGATCTGTGCACCAGCAAGGAGTTGGGACCAGCTCCCAGCAAACATCCTCGTATTCAAAGAGGACATTGTTGGGAGCTCTTTGTGCCACTCTTTCAAAAGCAAAAGGCCAGTCCCATGCAGCACATGCTTCTCAGACTGCAAGACCCTTGTAGAAGGGCTCACACCTTGGCAGCCTGCAGTGCTCGGTAATAACACTCAATTTACTCATTCACAGAAATCAGATGAAAAAGACCTCTTAAGCTCCTCAGCCTGTCCCCCAGTTGGAGTTATGGTTTTGCTGTTTTGGTTGTGGCTGTTGGTCTGCAGCACCCATCATCAGCTCTGCACAATTAATCTCTCCATGATGCATCTGCCTGCTTGTCCCTTCCAGTGTGTCCCCGTGGAGCACTCTGGGAGCATATGAGCTCACTGCCCATCACTCACTGGTTTAATGCTTCTCTTGGATTTTGCCTCCCTTATTTTCCACTCAGCTCTCACAAATGTCTTCAGCAGTGAGAGGCTGAAACTCATGGTTTATGACTAGGAAAGAAAAATCAATACATACTCAATTTCATCGAAGGATACTCCTCCCTTAGGCCCTTCCCCTGCCTCCACAGGCATGTAATTCTATTTAACCCATAGAATAGAATTAGGTATTTTTTGCAGTCCTTTTTCTCCCTTTGCTTGGGTGCCTGGAAGTTGAGGGGCATTCCCGGTGGTGCTGGAAAGGCATCGGCTCTCCCTTCCCCTGCCCGTTCATGCCCACTGCACCTCTGCTTTCTCAAGGCTAGGGCTCAGCTCGGGTGGGAAAAAGCTCTGAGATAACCAGTGTTTCCATACAAAACAACTTTCCACACAAACTGGCACAAATGGTCTGGCTCATCCTGTGCAAAGGGCCATCACACAACGAGCTCAAGACAGGTTACAGCCTAAGAATGGATTTCCATCTGCTACGTCGTGAGTCCTTTACTGAGTCACTTGTCTTTCTGACTGTGGTAGTTTCAGAATGACTCTAAATGAACCTTGTTTCAAGAAAGTCAGCATGAGCCCCCAGAGGAGATGTGATGGGTGCGTAGTGCAAGGGGAAATACTTTCTTCCTTCCAATGTGATACAGCTACGTTAATTGACTAAAAACACCAGTCAGAAAATTTCCTGCACTTTAAGTGCAATGAGAGCTTTGTAATAAAGCACCTTAGAGGACATCCTGTAGAAGCAGAGAGGTGTCCTTTGGTTCTGTTTCTTTACATGAAGAATTCTGTGGTTTGTGAAGAAAAAATGACACGCATTATAAAAAAGTAGAAAAAAATCCCCCAGTCATATGTTGCCTGCTAACCTGCACACATTCCCACTGCCTGCTCTACATCCTAATCCATAATATTTATGGTGCTTTACATAAACGAACATCTGCAACAGAGTGAGTCACTGCTATTTAATAAACATGAAGATTCTTTGTAATTCTAATGAGTTTGTTTGGGCATGGAGGGTCAAAGTCATAGTGACCCAAAAACCTGAGAATTTTAAGTTCTTAAAATACTTGCAGAAAATAAGAAAACAAGTTCTGAAGGTAAAATCAGTAATGAAACCACTTCATTTTGGGGAGGGAGAAAGAAGTCAGACATTTGGATGAAGAAATACCATTTCACTCGTGTGCCCTGTCCTTTAATAAGAGCAGTAAAGAACTGTGCTCCTCACAGTCACTTTGATGAGAGGTTTCCCCTGAGGACACTGGCAAGGTGGCACAGCATCCCTTTGCTCCACATGCAGGTAGGAACTGCTCACAGGACTCTGCCAGCTGAAGGGGAGCAGGACTGCTGTGCTCCCCTCGCTTTCCCCATGGCTCCTGGTAGATGGGTGTCAAGGGGCTCTCCCACAGAGAAGAAATGTGGGTGCTGTGGTCATGCTGCCCAGATGGGTCCCTGGAGTTTGCAGGGGAAGATGCTGATGGAGTATCTCATCCCACAGGATCTTGCTGTGGGGAAAAGCTCACTGACTTCGATCCCAGTTACAACAAACACTGCCACAGCAGAGAACCACCACAGCTCCACCTCACCCAGGGGGCTGCAATATGCCAAATGGCTTCACAGGGTCCTGCCCTGGGGCGGGCAGGCAGGACCTCACTGCTCACCACTGTCCTGAGGTGGCTCTGGGCTGATAAAGCCTTGCCTGTGAAACACTCGGTAGCAAAACACCCAAGAAGTGGTGGTAGGATGGCAATCCATTTTCAATGTATTTCTTTAACAGTGACATCCTGCAACAGGCATGGAGTCGATGAGCTGCCCTCCCCACTGCCAGCCCAGGACATCACACCTCTATTCTTCCTCTTATTTTGACAGCAGTGGTGTTGAAAGCTTGGAGCTTTCCTTGTGAACAGCTGCCCTGCAAATATGTGCAGGCCTCTTTGAGCTCATTCATAGAAAGTTTAAGGATCAATCAATATGAAGTTAGTGCTGACTGCCACCCCAGGGCAGGAGCCCAGCCATGCCCCGAGGGCTGCACCTCCCAGGGAGAGGCTTGTGGCTGGAGTGGGGTTTGTCAGGAGCACCAAGGGACCAGGGCCAGCCAACAATCCCGACAATCTGTGAGGCGCCACAAAAAAGACACAGTTGGTTTTAATAAAAAAAATGAAGTAACTCTCCAGCTGCACTTGGCTGTGGTTCATTGGGACTAACAAGATGGTAAAGACCATCTCACTTTCAGGAAACAACTGAAATTCTTGTGACTCAGCATCACTGTAAAGCTGTGCCCAAAGCGATCTGGAGAACTGACGAAAAATCAGGCTAAGGAAAAGAAAGCCAGCTGCGGTGTGGTATCTGCACAGGGCTGGGAACAGTCTTGGCCTCATGATGGCCATCTTCCATCTGGGCTGCCAGCACTTCTACTGGATCGTCAGCTCTCATCAAGAGGATGCTGCAATGGGTGAGCAAAAGCCCTGGGTGGAGGGAAGCTGATTTTGGCCAGCTGACCTTGTCCCTACTCTGGGTAGGCAGGTGGACCCTGTCCTACCTGCATCTCTGCATACTGCAGCCTGTGATGCCAGGCAGGGGATACCAAAGGGCTGGGGCACAAGGGCTGGACTTGACTCACATCATGAGCACCCCCATGAGCATCCTGATACCCTCTGTTTCATTTTGTCTTCCTTTTTCACTATTAGTGGGGATGTAAAATAGCTCACAGCTCAGAGTAGAGCTCCCAGCAGCAGAAGACAGAACTGGAGTGATTATCGCCAATCAAGGACCTCCTCCCACCCGGGGCCCTCCATTCCTCCAGGACAATTTTCCTTCCCAAGCACAGGCACAATGAAACACTAATTCCTTTAAGCTGCCCCTCAAACGGCACCTTCTAACTGCTGCTACAATTTTGCAAGCATTTAATCTCCCTGACAGTGAAGACTTACAGGCAGGACTCTTTACATGAGGATGTTTACAGCCTTGCTCGCTAGCCAAGAGTTTTAGTTCCATATCCCCTCACAGCATGTTTATATGTAGCATTTAAAATGACATTGTTATCATCCTGAATGCAGTTTAAGTTTCTAGAGTGCTTTTTTTCACCTTTGAATCCTAAAGCACTTGACAACTAGTATACCCTGGTTACAGCCTCCATATGTTGTGATTTGTTCACCTGTCACATGATACACCTGCCTCTGAAGTTACACTGTGTTTGGGCTGCTTTTCCACACACCCACCGGGATGCACTCCCATCTGTGTGTTTGGTTTCAGCCAATCTGCAGTGACACTTTTGCATCTGAAACCCTTTATTACCTGCATAAGGTAGCAGAGGTTGATGGACAGAGAACCGCTGGTCTGGCTTGGTGCCACCCCTCTGGTCAGTTAAAAAAAAAAAAGGATTTATCAGGATGCAGGTCTGGGCTTTTTACAGAAACAAGTTGAAAACAGAGAGGAAGGAGAAACTTAATACACTGACACAGATCTTCCTGGACTTAACCATTAACTTTGTTTTCTACTAGAGGAAAAAACGCCGCTGAAGCTTTAAGTTGCCCGATAGGAATTCCTATTTTTATGTAAAACGTACTTGTGCAAAATAGCCTGGAAACTCTTAAGATTCCCCTGACTTTTTCACAATAAATTCTTTAATATTAACTTCAGTAATAAGATACAATCTTGAATAGAGGTAAATTTTGATTTCTTAGAATGGTTTTGATCCAAAAGTCTTGCACAGTCTTAAAGGATTTTTGGAGGACTCTGCATGGATCTTTGCAATCCTAATGAAAAACAGGTTGCTCTCAGGTTGTCTAAGAAATGAGAGTTCTGAAATACAAATGCTGGATATAAGCATCTGCTGAATAACTGAATCTAGCTAAGTCACAGGAGTCTTCAGTCATTTTTGGAAACAAGTATAGGAAAACGTATGTACCAAAGGGACTGAAGTTTGGACAAATTTTGAGCAAATTAGCTAAACTAATAGCTTTTATGGACGGACTCCAAACCTGCTTCAGTAAGGAAAGGAGTAGGGGCTAATCCCTTTTCTTGTCACTTGCAAGCACAATGTGAATACAGATGTGCAAAGCAGTTAAAGACTAGAAAAAACTGCCTGGAGATTGCGTCCTGCCTCAGGCTATCGGGAGTCCCTCTCCCTCTATTTTACTTAGAACTGGCAGTTTTCTCAGTATTTTTTACACAAACAGAGCAAATTTTGCTGTTTCACCTTGTTAACTGAACATGTGGTGTGAGGTCAGCAACAGTCACCAGCCTATCTACAACTGTCTGTGCTCACATGATGCTGCAGCTCCAGCATAAACAGGAAATTGGGCAAAGTGACTCTTTTATAGTAGGGGACCACAACACCACTTCTGAAAAAAAAAAAGTGTTCAACAACATGCTGTCAGACCTAATGAAGAAAAGCAGAGTAGCTAGCAGAAGCAGAATAAAAGCTGCAAATGTTTAGGCTGTAGCACTTTTGCCTGATCATAACAATGAGGTTCAGGAAATGCCCCCATGTTCAGTGTCCTACTCAGCTGATCTGGGTGCACATGGAGTAAAGAGCTGTATCCTCCATATCCCCTTTGGGCCAAATCTGGACTGTTCTTTTTCACACCCTTATTGACTTCATGGCTACATGCTGCAAAGACTTTGACCTTTGCACTTCATTTCACTCCTAAAATTGCCTGGAGAAAGGAAGTGTGCAGGAGGCAGGCAGAAAAACAGGGAGGAGGTGCACATGTGTGGGAGGACTTGCCGTAGAGAACAGGTCACTCTTGTAAAAATAAGAATCAACCTTTCTGCACATATGGACAAAGACAGAAAGAAAAATAGGAATACGTTTAATCTCACAACAGCAGCTATATAGTACTCAGATGAGCTCTCGTTTTAGGCATGTGGAGTGGGGGACACTGATTTAATTGCATGCTCCAAGCTACACAGACTCAGAGATCTCCTCTGGGATCTACGTACTGGCTTAAAATCAGTCCCACGGGAACCACCCGGCCTTTGCGGTGACATTTAAACTCCATTGATGTAAATGGCAAAGCTCCCATTTGCTCGGAGGGGGCCAGGTCCTCCTCTTGACAGGAAGCTTTGAGAAATTCAGAGATTCCCAAAAATGGAAACATGATATGAAGAAATTATCTGAATAAAGGAAATTTGCCTCTGAACTTATAAGGAGCATTTCTACCAACCACATCAGAAGATGAACTCTCCCTTCATGGGTCTAGCCTGGGTTCTGTGGGTTGCACACAGGCTGCCCTCAACTGATTTTTCTCCAGCCAGAGAGCAAATATCTGCTGGTGACTCCAGGCATGGTAGAAGCCCCTGTTAGGGGGAAGGCAGGCTGCCCCCATAGGTCTTACCCTGGCCACGCCTGGTCAGGACAGGCACTGTGCAGCACAAACGCCCAGCTCTTATAGTAACACGGGCAGAGTGGCGAGCCAGGTACCACGGTGGGCTGCCAGGGCTCCTGCGGAAGTAGAGAGTGTCTGGTGCACTGGGAGAGCTGTTGGAATGCAACCAGAAAACAAACGAATTATGGTGAAATAAAGTCAAGTTTGGAAAGGTCTGTATTTGTCCCAGAAATGCATTTCAAGCAATCAGGTCTCTGCAGCCTCCAACTGGAAGCAGTGCTGCATGATTCAGATGCTCAGCCAAAGCCAGTCATCACTGGCCAGATTCCCTCAGTGAATATTTACAGAAAACAAACCAGATTATAAACTAAGAGTTATTTGTCAGACCTATTTAGTAAATATTATAATTGTATTTAAGAGCACACCAAGTGTGTGGGCAGGGCACAAACCAAAACAGATGGTGGAATGCACTGGATGAAGTCTCTACATTGCATATACGCAAATACTGATGGGTTTTAAAAGGGATATATTTAAGTGGCCCATGCTTCCTTTAAGGCAGGTTGAGTTGAACCTCAACCACACTGAAGGTGGCTGAAAGTGCTCAATAGCTGGTTTTATATCCATTTGTTCACTTCAAAGTACATTATTAGAAAACCAGCTACACTATGGAATTTTTAATTCTATTTTGATCGCAGTTCTGCAGTTTTCACCTGTCTTCTCATCAACTAAACTGTGTTGCTTAACCTTTAATTATTCTCTGGGCAGTGTTACATGTCCAGATGCAGATTTACTTCTCTAAAAGCTGTCTTAAATTAGTCTCTGCTTTACACTTGACAGGAGGCAGAACTAGTTTTTAAACATTTTTATACTTATTTTTTTGTTCTCCTTAGTGTAAAAGTGGTCATCACTCACATGGCTCATAGTATACAGCATCCACTGCCCGTCATTTTTTATTTTAAAATACATAAATGCTAGGAAAAATATAAACAATGCTCCTTGCGCCAGGTTTTCTCTTTTTTTGTTTAAGAATTCTCTCTGAGTTGTTGGTATTTTTTCCGTTGCCGTTGGGCCCTGTGTGTCATCCAAAGAAAGAGGGTTTCAGGATGAAGGGTTTGCACCCTGTGAGCTCCTCCTTCCTTCACGTTTTAGATGTGTTTCACAAAGTCAGCTGGTTAAAGTCAGCTCGAGTACCCAAACATTGCTCGTGTAAACTTCCCATGCTTAGGAGATAACTGCGCGTTCCTCTGCTCTTCTCTGGGAAGGCAATAATGCCTGTGAAATTCTACAGACCTGTGCTTTTTTTCTCAGTGTGCTGCTTACTTCACCCCAGCCTGTGGAGCAGAATGCTCCAATGGAGCTGGGAATGAGCAGCAGGGCACAAACCTATGGCCTCTGGCACAGACTCAGGACTGCACCTGGGTCCCGAGCTGTGCTGCTCACAGAATCACAGAACATCCTGCGCTGGAGGGACCTACAAGGATCATCAAGTCCAGCTCCTGGCCCTGCACAGCACCATCGCCAAGAGTCACACCACACACCTTAGAGCATTGTCGAAACATTTCCTGAACTCTGCCAGGCTGGTGCTGCGACCACTTCCCTGGGGTGCCTGTTCCAGTGCCCAGCCACCCTCCGGGTGAAGAAGCTTTTCCTGATATCCAACCTAAACCTCCCCTGACACAGCTCCATGTTGTTTTTTGGTCCTCTTACTGGTCAGCAGACAGCAGATCAGTGCCTGCACCTCTTCTTCCCCTCATGAGGAAGCATCCTCATCATCAGCCCTTTCTCTTCTCACCTCCTGAGACTGGTTCTTCCCACTGCAAATCACATGTAGGTTAAGCTTTTTCAGCCCCCTGTTACTGCTGCAACTTTTGCCTGGATGTGGAGACATGAATGTGCCCAGGGCTGGCATATGGTATATAGCACTGCTACTGAAAAAACTCAGCATGGCAAATAAAGTCCTAAGAGCATATGCAAACCCTTCATTTGCATGACTTCTCAAACTTTCCTTGCTGAACCAAATGATGAACTCACAACATGTTCAGAAATACTAAATCGTTTCCTCAACTTCTGCATATAATGGGCTGTAGAAAGAAAACAATTACTTCTGGCATGCTGCACACTTTAACACTCTGAATTCTGGTATCCCAGCATAGTTACAGGCTTGCCCTTTGATCACAGCGGCATTAAAACAACTATGGACCATGATTTATTTAGTAGGAAATGCCCCAGACTTGCCAAACCCAGCTTTGCCTGGACATTGTGGAATTTAGACCACACAGTGCACACCCAAGCAGTAACTTCAGGATGCCCCAAACCAGCTTCCTACTGCTGGCCTGCGGGTAGCAGATTGATGCCACTCAGGAATGTGCCTAAGCCAGTACTGGATAGCGTCCTTCTGTCTCTGTGGTGTAGAAGGCCCAAATTCAACGTGGCACTAAAAGGTGTGATGCAAGGATTGCCCTGCCTGGCTGTGGACCCACCTCTGCCTCCCCACTGCCCACTTTACCTTGTGTGAGTACCTGAGCTTCCCCACTCTGGCCATGAGAAAAGGGAAGGGCAGGAGCGGGGCTGCTCCTCATCAGCTGGCCGTGGTCCTCTCTGTGCTATGAAAGGCCAGGTCCCACATGTAAAATCCTGCGAGGGCTGCTGGTGCCAGGGAGAGCAACAGGGCCTCCCCGAACAGAAAGGAGAGAAAGAGAGAAAAATAAAACTGCTTATTTCTGCGGAACTCCATGGATTTCGCACTGAGAAGGGTTCATTGCTGTGAGCTGATGAAGCTGCAGCTTGCAAGAGGACAGGCCAGCTTTCCTGAGCAGGTGCCTTCTCTTTGGGGTTATGTTCGGCCAGTTGACAGGGATTTGTAACGCAGATCTTTTCTGCAAGTACAGCAGGAGTAAAACTCACTGCCAAACTCCACAAATAGTGGAACAGTTTGGGAGTAAAAACAGATTTCAGAAATGAAAATTCAGCTTGATCTATTGGGAACAACGTGTAATTAATGTGCTCAGCAATGTCTTAAATATGAGCAATGTGGGAGAAGGGTAATAGCTCCCTTTCTATAATTTTTCAACCTGTCAGCACACTAATCTATGAAACACCAAAATCCAGATTCTTAGTAATGTAAACTGGTAAACGTGGTTGAAGGCAGTGGAATTGTGCAGCCTATCTGGATCGACGTCTTTTTTAAACAATATCAGAGGAATATGTGCTTGTGGGATGGTGAAATAGGATCAATGTTACTGTTACAAAAGTGAGGACAATGAGCCAGCTGGGTTTTTCCACAGGCATTTTCAAAACTACAGCGTTTATTTCTGCTTTTCTGCAACTTCTTCTCTATCTCTTCTCCTCCCTCCCCTATCCCCTTTTTTTTTGTGGTTTATGCACTCTGAGCTACACCCAGAAAATGAGGTCACCAGGGAGCAGTAAGGATGTGGATGCAGACTGTGACTGCATCATTTGCTCTGTGCATGCTGCTGGCTGCCTTCTCTCACCATGGCTCCCTGGAAGCAGCCAGAGAAAGGACCAGGAAGGAGGAGAAGGCATTGAGACTGGACTGCTGCTATGTTGGGATGTGCCACTGCCTCTGCTGCTGGTGCTGTTTGAACAGCCTCTGGGGAAACACGGAAACAAATGGGATGTGCTGCAGTGAGAGGTGCCTTCTTGTGCCCTCCTAGTGTCTGCAGCTAAAGAATGAGGGATCCTTCACACTCAGGCTTCTGTGCCCCATGAACATGTGGCTAGAAGAGTCTGTCATGCCTCCACCCAGCCACCCTCTCCTACGCCAAGGCTGCAAAGCAAATGGGGAATATGAAGAGCTGCACAAGCTCCTTGGCCATCCCCTTTCCAGCCCATTCCCCTGCCTCACCTCAGAGTGACCTGTGCCCTCCCAGCCCCACCCAGCTGGTCATGGTAGGTCAGTGCCACCACCTCTGTGCATGGTCACCTACACACCTTCTGCCCTGAGGGAAATATCTGTACACTTGCTCCTCCTGTGTCCTGATGTCTGGGGAGCACCTGAAGCACATCTGGAGCACCTGAATCACATCTGGCTCTAGCCCTAGTGAAGCTGCAGTGAGGGCTGCCCAGGACAATGCAATCCCAACCAGCTGGCTAGGCCATGCCGCTGTGTTGGGTGAAAGGCCCCCACCTGGCCTTGGTAATGACCAAGAAGTCTGTGTTCCGCTTTCCTCTGATGGGAAGAGTTGGTCAATTGGCTTTAAAACCATACATCGGCCAGTCCAAATTCTATAAATTTTCAAAACCAAAAGTGTACAGTCATCTGCATAGTCTGCAGTGCTTGCATACGCTTCCGAAGGAAGCAAATATAAGTGTGGCTGATGCTAATACTTGAACTGCTTGAATGCTGTCAACTTCAACTGCAAACAGGATTTGAAGTGGAATTCCAGCTGCCTTGGAGTTCCTCTGCTGAATTTTGAAATAATTTTCAGTTTTGGAGTGGGTTTTACTGCTTCTAATCCTATGGGAAAGATTAATGAAGACAGAGAAACTAGCAGCAGAAATGCCAAGACAGCCTTACACACTAAGGTCTGCTCCAACCAAAATGCAGACAGATAAAAATTCAAAACTCTCCACAGATACAACCATTTCCTGATCAGCTGAATGTGCAAGCAGAGTTGATCCACAGGGCTCTGCTGTGTTGAGGACACTGCTTCCCCTTTCCAGTCACTGTTGAGTTCTCCTCTTCCTCCCACCAGTGATGCCCCAGCCACAGAATGGTTAAATAACTGAAGGTTTGTGCCCAAGAAAGTGCTTTCAGCTTGTTTCAAAGGGTGCAAATCCTGGACAGTCAGTGCCTTCACACTGGCTAAAAAAGCCCTGCTCAGAGCATTTATCTTAGGGAGGGTGTGGAGACAGACACATTCACAACAAAGAAACCTATGCAACCTCCTCAGCTCTGCACTGAACCTATAGTGCTCAGCCTATTAGAGAAAAACAAAGCAGACTTTCTCTGTGGCCGCCTTCAGCTGAAATGTGGTGCTTGGGAGCCATGCAGATTATTCTTTTTATAACAGGTCTCAAATCCACTTCTGTTTTAGCAGGCAATGTTTTGCTCCCTGGCTCTGCCATTTAGGCTGCTGCCTGATGTTGTTTTAGGAGCGACAGCATGTGGGTATCAACAGGCCTGTTGGTGCTTGTAGGTAGTGATGGGAGAAGAGATGTAGGCTTTGTTTAGAGAGGTCATTTCAAGGTTTATGTTCTAGGAGCAAAGCAAGACTACAGAATAATAAGTGTTTTCAAAAGCAGAGTTAAAGTAAGAGCTAAAAAGCAAGAGTAGGGGAGTCCCAAATGGGCAAGAAAATTAGAAAGACAGGAATGGGAGGAGCAGAAAAGCTGAAGGAAGAAGGACAAATTAAAAATGAACTGTGGGGACCATGCAGAGAAAGGACTGGGTGCTGCAGCTCTGTGCAGAGGACATCGCTGAGGAGCAGCTCCATCCCCAGCAGCTCACGCACAGCACAACCTGCAGAAGGCTGATAACAAACCCCTGGTCCCAGCATGAGGAAGGCACAGCTCCTCCAGCAAGGGCTTCTCAAAATTAGACCTAGTTTTTACTATGGGTGGAGTAGCCCCATCACATTCTGAATAATCAGGCCGTGGGCTGGCCATTGTATGCACTGTTATGAGGTATCTCCTTTGCTAAAGCCAAGCAGAAAAGCCAGCAAAGCAACAGGAGGGAAGAGGCCGTTACTGAAATCCTATGAGAACAGTGAGGAATGATGATAGACAACGTCTCACATCCCTGCTACCATTGCAGGAGCTGCCAGTGCAACAGCACAGTGTCCAAAGCGTGGTGTGACGGGCATGGCTGGACAGGGCAGCTCAGAGAGCTGGCACCTCTGGCTGCTACTAAAGAATTGCAGAGAGTCCTAGAAACCTCCTGTTTTGCTAGTACACTGCAAGCAGAGGGCAAGAGCTAATCAGGATTTGTGCTAATTAAGCTGCTTATTGCTGGGAGAGGATGGGGATGTGGCTGGATGCCAACAGTAATATGGTAGGCAGGACCAGAGGGCTCTGCTGACTCCCAGGGAAAGTCTGCTTTGGTAACCTGGTCCTTATGCTTTCTTTCTTCCCTCTCCTGGGGTTGCTTGCGGAATGATGCAGCTTGTGAAGCCCTTTTGGAGCCCCACGCACCTCCTGGAGGCGTGTGGGCAGGAGCCACCGGTCCTGGCAGGAGAGCAGAACTGTGGTGGGAGGCAGCTGCTGGGCTTGCGTCCCCTCTGCTCAGCCCTGCCGTGGGCTGTGACGGCTGGGGCTGGCGCTGCTGGCAGAGCTACAGCCTCGTGTTTTTTGACCTTTCACTCTTCCAGAGATAGAAATGGGATTTGTCTGAGGCTTGGAATAACTTCCTGCGATTGTGCTGGAGAGGGCTAGTCTGGCTTGCTAGATAGCTGTGTCTGTCGGGCTGGCTCAGGAACGAAGAAAGCCTCTGCTCCATGACTAAGCTGAAGACAGATTTAAAGGAGCCCAAAGACACAGCTGTGCCTTAGAGAAAAATAAGCAGAGAGCACTGTACATTGTCCCCAGTAGGACAACTGGGCCGGGGCTGTTTCTGGGTTTGGGCATTAGCCATTACTAGAGAACCACAAACAACCCTAAAGCAAATGGTGTCTGTGTTTTGACAGTGATTCCTCAGATGGTAACTTATAAATCCTCTCTGGATCAGTGACGTATGTGTGTCTGCATGTGTGGGAAAGTAGGTAATGGTCTGAAAATTGATCCTTTGGGATGATGAGAGCAAGCAATAGTTGTGCAAGCCTCCCCCTCCTCCTCCACCACTCCTCTGCCTCTGCTGCCAGCACAGGCAGTGACACTGGGCAGGCACTGAGGCTGAGGTGAGGGCTGCTCTGCTTTTCCTGCGTCTGTTGATGCCCTTCTGCATCTCTTTTGTTCCGTCTTTAATTGACTTCTAGCAGCCTTTACAGGTGACATTGACAGGTCAGATGTTTTCAGCACAACATTTAACAGATCTGTTGGGATCTCTCAAAGAATTAAGGAAATGTACTTCAAACAAAGCCTCTTCTAAGCAAGCTTTTAGTTGTTCCTTGTATTTTACTCATCAGTACTCGAAATCACTATGTACAAGATGTGTGCTAGTGTACTCCCATGTGGCTCACTCACGCACTGGCTGCTTTCGACTCTCTTAAAGTTTGGAGTAGGAATGATCTTGGCCCTTTACTGATATTCCTTTGAACAACTGAACATAGAACACCTGGTGGGCAGGATCCTTGACTGAAAATAGTAATTTTGTACTCTTCTGCCCAACAGCAGTGCCAGCTGAAGACCCCTGGCATATACCAAGGAATACTCAGGCTATATCCAGCCCAGCCTAGCTATAAGCCCCCTCTCCTCCTGGACTGGGTCTCTGCAGGCACTTGCTGGAGGTGTCAGCCCTCCTTGCTTGGCACTGCTTGGACAGGACAGGGAAAACAGCTCTCCCCACCTCTGCACCTGGCGGTTGGATCTGTGCTGTTCCTGAGCATGAGTGTTTCACAGCAGGTAAGAAATAAAAATTTGGCTCTGCCTGCCCAGCAAAAGCAGAGCTGTCCCAAAGCCAAGTCACGTTTCTGTTGCAAACAAGTCCTAACACACAAGTTCAACATAACACTTCCGTGCAGAGACACCATTCACAGCTTTTCAGCTTCAGGGGAATTCAGGATGTTAGTGATATGTATCAGCAAATGTGATTTATAATGTAATTGTATAATACAGTAAGAGGGTAACACTTGAGCCTTCGAGCTTCAGTGCACAGCAGGTCTCTTAGACAGCAGAAGGAAGCAGTGCTGGACTGCACTGTTTATTCGTTTGCATCAAGTTCGGACTTCTACATATATTTCACTTACTGCTTTCTAAATATGAAGTGTCAAACAAACTGGAATTTTGAGTAAGTTTTTATAAAAAATAAAATCTGAAATCCAAACAATGAAAAATTAACACAGAAAACCCACCTAGTTTATTTGCAGGTGATTTCATATAATTCATTAATTTTAAATAATTTTTAAAAGTTTTAAAATGCTTTTGTACATTTTTACTGAATTCCAATTCTATTCAAATCACATGAAATAATCCTTGCTGGAGGAAAGTAAGCTTTTCACAGTGATACCTCTTTAATATAAAAATTTTAACATCAAGAACATTGTATATAAGCTACACCAATGCCTTGATATTTATGGATGGAGATAAAGTATGCCTGTTAGCAAAAATAAGCACTACATTTATCCTAAAAACTCCACTTAGTGGGAGATCATTGCACATCAGCTAATGAAACTGTATTTCAAGGAAATACATGGAAAAGTACCTGTGGCATAAAATGAGATTAAGAAATTACAATTTACTTCAAAGATTTATACCTTCTCAATTAAATTATTATAAAAATCTGTGTTAACACTACTCTATGTGAATTAATGCTTTTTATAAGGAAATTTCCTCAGGATGACTGGACTAGATTGGGGAAGTGTCACGAGGGAGAGCTGTTGAAATTAACAATAAAACTACTAGTGCTCCTAGACTGAACAAAACTTGCAGGCTGTGACCAATGGGGTTGCATGCAATGCTCTTTTTCCACCCTCAGTCATGTGTGTCAAAAAGACAGTGATGGACTGTCACAACACAGGGCATCTATTCACCCACAGATTAAAAGGTATCCAAGGGCTAAGTAATGAATCTTTCTCACCACACCTTATTTCCAATAATTCAACTCAGTTATTTTACATCTGGTACAGTGGGCAGCTACCACACGTTTTCACAAGGACTCTGAGAATAATGCAGAGTGTTTGGAGCTTCTCATGCATGTGGGTTTTCCCTGGGCTCTCAGTGCTTACAGACTCTGAGCTGGTGACTGCAGCCACAATTCAGACACAGCTAGAATTTCATCTAAGAACAAATATGCAGATATGCCTGATACCACTTTATCATTAAAAAGACCAGGTCATGGTATATGTGCAGTAGCTCACACTTTGATGAGCATGTGTGAAGTAGGTCAGCACTGAGGGTGTCTTCTAGGCATAACATAATGCAGTGTAGGTGTGAGAGCAATCTTACCATAACAAAAACAACAAATCCCCCAAATAAACAACACCACAAAAAGATGTAAAACACTGCAGCTCAGCTCCCTGTAAGCTTAGGCTTTTCTCTACTACACCAGAAAAATAAAACCCAGAAGAGAATGCCTGTTACTCAGACTTGCTTCATACTGCAACTCTTTTTCTTTACAGTTTCACAACACATCACAAAGCATCCCAGTGTTCATTTTTCCATCCAGTGCTCTTGGGCCACTGACAGCAATCCTGATACACACTGTGCACTGCAACACAAACCCAGGTAGGCATCCCATACCATAGCCCTGCATGGTTCTTCTACATCGAGAGGCTCTCACAGTAACAAACAAATTTCACGTCAGCAAAGATGCTACATCACCCTGAATGTCTGTGTGCATTCTCATGAAGTTTCTGGAACTCTCTGCAAAAAGCAGACTAGCTACAGAGCGGAGAGCTTCCTGCCCCATTCTTGAAGGTAGGTATCTCCTAACACTTTTCTAACCCCTTTCTGTCATTGTCTGACCCAGTTCCAGGAGCAGGAAGCTGTGCTGCTGTATTGTCACCTGACAACCAAACTCCACACAATCTGCCTTGCCTGCAGAGCAGGAATGGTGGCAGGAGCTGTAAGCAGAAGCGTGAAGTTCACAGTCGCCAGTTTTGCTAACTGAATCCCACAAAAAGTGATGTGAGATAAGAGTTGTTTAAGCACAGAGCAAACAAACACTCTACATAGATCCTGAGACTCCAGTGAGCCTAGCACAGTTAGAAGAGTCCCTATCTCTTACATCCAAAAGATAACTCCTGAAATTCAGACTGACAGAAACTCTTCTGTCAAAGGCTGTTTCCTGAGGGTAAAAAAAAAAAAGTCCAATCATTCATAACCAAATAATTTGCCCTGCAAGTTTAGGTCCCAGTTCCAGAAAGTGCTTGAGCACATGCTTCACAGCAAGCTCAGGAATAGCCTTTGATGTAATTTAAACTAAAATTTAAGTAATTGAGCCTGCTTTTTATTTTTCCATTGTCCAAGTTTTCCCTGCCATTTTCACTGCCCAAAGTCTGAGCAGCACTTGGCAAGATGAAAGGAGAATCTTGACTCCAACTAAGCGAAGCGCTCCTATTTAACCATCTCATCACTTCAGAGACAGTGAAGATTTTCTTTCAGAAAAATGCTATTTCACAGTATGTATTTAACACATACACATTGTGTATGGTACAAAACTGAGGGGACACTTCCTCTTCTAAAGCAAAAGCCATGCACCAAGAGGCAAGCAAGCACCATGCATGAGACGGACACGGAAATCTTCTTGGGTATTGAATGTTTGACATCTACTAATTTTGATTTGCGAATGGGCCATAAAAAACCAGCAGCACAATTAACCTCTCTCTGTTTGGGAGCTGCATTGGAAGAAGTCTTCCCCTGGTTCAGCAGAGAGAGTGAGGCAGGGTTTGCTTCTGCAAGCCTTGCAATGATCCCTTAAGTATTTGGCAGTGGTGGAATCACCATCCCTGGAGGTATTTAAAAGACATGTAGATGTGGTACTTGGAGACAGTGTTTAGTAGTGGGCTTGGCAGTGCCGGGTTAATTGGCTGGACTTCATGATTTTGAAGGTTTTTATCCAACCTAAATGATTCTGTGATTCTGTGATAAGAGATTTTGGGCTATAAGAGCTTGAACTCTGTAAATGGAAGACCTGTTTGTGCTCTGAGTAAGGAAGTTTAAATTTGACCTGCAATGAGTGTGTAAGGCTGCAGAGAGGAAGGGCTTTCTCTACTGCTGCATTCGGAGCAATCTCTCTTTTGTCTAAATGCCACTGTGGCTGTGACTCACACACAGCCGTCTGACTATTAACACTTTTATTCCAACTAGTTATTTCTGGCTTTCGGCAGTCAAAATACCTAAATGCCCAGAGTGCTTCCAGGGTAACTATAGTAATTACAAAAACAAACAACAGCAGCTCGACCCATGGGTCAGCTGAAGTCAAACTCTGAATCACACACTTATTTTTTACCTATAGTTATGAAAAGGAATTTAAGCTGGACAACAAGGCAGCTCATTTCCTAGCCACCTCATAGATGCTCAGCCAGACAAGCTCAGCACAGATGCTGTGACCTGCTCACCCCCTCCATGGGAGATGCAGAGAGGCAGGTGTTGCACAGCTTCCCTGAACAACCTCATCAGACGTGCTTTGTAAATCCAGTGGAGGCTGATGACTGTATGAATGTTGGGAACTGATCTTTCCTCTTCTGGGTATCCATAATCTATATGTTTCAGAGAGCTCTGAAGGTCAGATCTCTCAAGTTAGGAGAAAGACTCTATTCAAGCTCTAGACCTCCTTTACACTTTCAGTTCTTCCTATTCCTGCAACAGAATTCAGTTCACCCTCAGCTGTGTCAGTAATTAGCAACTTCATGTTGGAAGGGGTAGGGTCTTCTAGAAGAAGCCATAATGTAGTCAAATTAATTACCTTGCATCCCCAAAATGTCACATTTTATTTTTAACCAAAATACATTTGCTTATGCAAGGTTTCATTGTGTTGCTGCTTAACCACAATGGGTTCTTCAACTCCTCTCCCTCTCTAAAAAAAGTCAAAATTTACTATCTATTTTGATTATTTAGGGTACTGTAAAGACGGATGGCTCAGTAGCCAAATGCTCTCCAAGTACATAACCCAAAAGCTAAAGTGTGATGTGAGAAACCAGATCAGTCACAAATAATGAGCCAATACATTATAACAGAGAATAAGTATTTTAAACATAGACAATGGTCATTGATCCTTCAGTTGTGCTTCTGTTTATTTTCTATAAAAGCAAATTTTGCTAAACTAGAGGGCCATAAGGTGTGTATTATCAGTAAATAAAAAAGATCGGAATACAATGGAGCAAGACCTTTATGATTCACTAATAAACCATGAGAAAGAAATCACCAGTCTGGAAGCATCAAACCTTCCAGCAGAACAAGACGCAATAAAATGTGTAACAGGGAGCAGCCAAGCTAACTTGCAGACAGCTCCCAGTTCTCTAAAGCTGTGCGCCTCATCTTAACTGAAAAAGATCTAAATTAAATTAAATCCAAAACTTCAAGGTTGAAAAAGAAACCTAATACATTAAAGAGGAAAAGGAAAAATATAATGAAGTTTTTGTTTCTTCTTCTGGCTTTCACTAAAACACACCAGGACAAAATACTGTCTATAGACATGAAGCCAGAGCTACACAGAGGAGAGAAATTCTGTCCTGCATAGGCTGAGATAATTCTTGCATGTGATAGCACAAAAGAGTGGCCCTGAACGAGAAGAGAAATTTTCTTTTAAGGTGTTGCCCTTGTTGCCTGGGTGTTGTTCACAGCAACAGTGCAGGGAACAGTACACAGAAAGGACATCTATAAAACCATGGGTGCCGTCAGGAGCATTCAGGGAGGGGCACCATGGAACCTTCACAACTTTCGACTGTGGATTAACTGGCATTTTGAATAACAAATCTTCTGAATTCTGTAGGGAAAAACAAGGTTTACTCTTGTGCCATTTCCCATGTCCTTGCTGGTTTCCAGGGGAGGAATACTGCAGGAGTTCCCTTCAAGGAGAAAACCAAGCTAGTAAAATCCCTTCCCCTGATCCCTCCTACCCCAACAATGCAGAATATTGTTGAGTAAAAATGGAGTCATACTCACAGGCAGCAAATATAAAAGAGACTTCTGAAAGCAGTGGTTGTACACAGAAAGCAGTAACTGCTTTCCTTTTTTTAGACTTCATGCCTTATTTGTCTAAACCACTAAAAGACATTTGCATGTTACCCTTTTCTGGTCAGACATGATAGAATAATGTAGAAATAAATGCAAGAGCAAGCAACACCTCCTGCTAACTTTCAAGTTTAATTTTAACTCATGAAACACTTTAGGAAAGATCCATCATTTGATTTTACATTTTTAAAGAATCAAAGAGTATGATCAAAAATGACTTCACTAAGAAGTGGAAAGAAACAACAGAACCCCAACTATTATCTTTTCTTATTTTAAACTTCATCCCACACTTGACACAAATTTAGAACTGAATGTGGAATTACTCCCACTCTTCTCCTTCACTTATGACTCTTTCCTACCATGTTTTTCAGTGAAGGAGATTGTGTATGTTCCCTGTGAGGGTGCAGTGCAACAAGCAACATGTACCGTGTGTGCTGGAGGCAGTAGCCCCACCAGGCTGTGTGTTCCTGGTGTGGTGACTGACACGTCAAGACTAATTGCTAGATTTAAATGAAGCGTGCTGGGAGGTTAAATACTCCCCGGTCAGGACAAAGATTTGTTTTACACTAACAGTGATGCTAAACCAGCAGAAGTGAGTGGATGCTAAAACCCAAGATTACTGAGGTTTTTCAGCCACAGAGTTAAGTGTGGCTGCAGCACAGATGTGCCCATTCCAAGGGCACTGGCCCAGAGCTGGTGGTTTTAGGAGGCTTTTAAAAGGCAGGCTGAGAGACAAGGCGAGAGACAAGGCAAAAGACAAGCATAAACGTGAACTTGTGTGTGTTTAATGATTGATCTAGTCCTTCTGCAGATAGAAAAGCTTTTTTTCATCAGAAAATATATTTTTTTATTACTTTACAATGCCCAGGAAGAATCATATAGTGATGCTGTCCTAATGTTTGTGTTAAAAGTCGTTGCAGAATCTCAGGGAGCTGTTTTCCAGGGATACGCCAAGGAAAGTGCCTCTTCCATTCGTAAAGACTCTGATTTAGAGGGAAGACCATAGAGAGAGAAAACAGTGTCACATGGGGAGATGAAGAATGGGATCCTGGCCTTAGACAAACAAGGAGAAAAATTCTTTTCTGACTCCAGCAGGTTACAAGAATAACCAGACAGACACAAAAGCCATGTATCCTGTGCATGCTAAAGATAAGCAATACAATGTGAGGTCTCAAACCAGGGAAGTTTGTTGAAAATCAATCTAACCCCAGAGAGCTGATGGGTTGTCTGTAAGATATAGAGGAATACTGAAAAAGCTTCCAAAGAAGGCAAGGGAAGATTTTTATTACGCTACTCCTTGCCCAGAAAACCGTATTTTCTTGGGTAAATTTCAAGGGTTGCAACAGACAGAAAAGCTGTGGCCACTTTCTGATTTCACACTCAACACTGACAGAAATTGGTGGTTTCTGATGGGTATGGTCTGTGCTAAGTACAACCTAAAGAATTTTGCTCTGACTTTGGCCCTCCGTGGGGCTGCCATAGCTATTTTTGTGTGCAGTCAGAGCAGAAGTTGGACAGATGAAGACTTGAGCAGAAACATGAAGCATTACTTTTGCCAGGCAGCTCCAAAACTTACAGTATCTGCTCAGCTGTGTTCCAGGAGATTTTCAAGAAAAATCAACCGTACTGATTTTATGGAATTCCAATGTGCTTCTTGTTTCAGACGAAACTGTACTCGTGCCATTAGTTAATGCTCATATCAATGAAAGACTGTGTGATGCTGGTTTTCTTTCACCATCTCAGCATGGATACTCAGACTATCTTTGATACTCCTACTACCTTTTAACTGTGGATCAAACCACCACCAAAGAACCCAGAGAGGAAACAAAATTAATTTAGATGCTTAAATAACTTATATAATCTAGCCTGGGAGCAATGGGATGTTTGTACCTGTATTACTCAAAAGGGCACCTCTAAACCAATAATGCAGCAGAGTCATGACTCTTTTGCACACTTCGCCCTGCTTTGCAAAAGTAAGAATTTGCATTATCCTTTTCAACTTCTGAAAAAAAGCTTGAAATTTGTCTTCCGATAATTTATTCATGCAGTGTAATTAAGCACGGAATCTGACCCAGCTTAGCAGAAGCATGATTTCGAGCTCTGTGGTTTTTCACATCTGAGAGTATTTACTATTTGCTTGCCAGTAATTACTACAACCATCTCCTGCTTTGAATTCTGGTACACAAGAAGGTTTCCAATTTGTTTCCTTAATCTTAAAGAGAATTTATTTATAAAATTCAGCTGAATGGAGAACTTCCATGAATCAGGTAATAAAATCATTTGCAAGTTTTTTCTTCTTGCTTGTTCACCAGGACAGGCATTATTGGTTTCTGTCTAAAATGCCCTGACCAGCATTTCTTTTCAGTCCCTGAAGTATTAGTTGTTGTTTTTTAATACACCCTGTGCCTAAAGGGTCAAATGCTTGGAAGTGTTTACATTTTTTCTCTTATTTCTTGGAAATCATGACCCATAGATAAAAAGAGTACTTCTGCAACAATAATTTGGCACTTCAAGAGCTTCTAGTCTGATTGTTTGAATTAATTTTTTAAATCCATCACAGACGATCATATTTTATTCTGTGAGTTTCTTATTACTTAACATAAGTCAAGAATGATGGTGCTTACTAATATTATTGCATTGCTTCTGCCACGAGATTATAATAATTTAAACAATGATTTATTGAAAAAAAAGAAAATGGAATTTTAATCCTATCTAGGAATTTGGGGTATCTGAGTAGTCATCTTTCAATAAATCCAAAATAAATATTTTAAATATGCCATAGGACATATCTGTCTCTTTGAATGCTAATATTGATCCTGTAACCTCAGTCTGCTCTCCACAATGGTTTATTTCAATTTTTACTAAAATTAGGCAGAATAATCCAATTGCCTTGAATCCAGCTGGATTAGGACTTCGTGTTTGTTTAATCCAAGGCTCCTTCTCCATGGCTGACTTTGTGTTTGTTACTACATGACAGTCAAAAGGAAAAATAAAGCTTTTCTTGGGTACAAAATCATGTGCAAAATCAGACCTATAATGTAATGTAAAGCTGAAGATGAATGAAGCACTAAAATCATCCTATGCCCCTTCCCTGTACCCCTTCTTGCATCCAATTTGAAAAACTGGTATTTTTGCAGGCCAGAGTACTATTTGTTTTATTGTTTTTCAGGATATTTTCACTTTCATTCTTTTGCTGCAAAGAGTCATGTCTCTAGAGACACTGTTGCTTGCATGCCTTCTAATCCACATTTAAATCAGACCCCATGACATATACCTATGATTAATTTTACACACTCCTTCAGCTGTGAGGTAGAAACACTGTTTTGCCACGGCATTATGTGACAGATATCACGTGCTCTCTGTCAGAAAACCTTCTGAGTGAGACAGCTCAGCTCTTCTAGAGCTGAGGACCCGGACCACAGCCCTACTCACAGGATTACAATCGTGTTCAAGACCTTCTCAACAGCCCCTGATTAAAGAAGCTGCCATTCCAGGAAGAGAAGCAGCAAGAAGAGATCTTTTTGCTTGTTTGCCATTTCCTAAGCCTGTGGCTAGTTCACTTTTATGTGGGCTAGCACAGCCACAGCCACCCAAGGAGGCCAGGGAAGCACTTGCATGGATGCTGAGGGTTTAGCCATGCAAACCACCAAAGGAGGAATGTGGGAGAGTTGGAGCTGGCTGGATAGAGTCAAAAGCAGGAAAGCCAAAGGCCTCTGAAGAGACATTCAAGTCCTGGGCTGCCCTGAGCGTAAGACTCTTTTGGGCTTTTTTCTGCATATGTCTTGCATTCCCACACTACAAGCTGCTGCCTCTATCCTGCTCCAGAGTTCCCTGTGTCAGACACAGCTGAGCATGGATTGTGCCTGAGTGTAGATTTGGTGGCTGTGCCTTGCCTTTGCACAGGGAAAAAGTACCAACTCTGCATTTACAGCCATGGGAGGGTGTAACTGGAAGGAAAGTCCCCCAACTGCATCCGGGCACTGCTTCCACAGAGATTTACTACCAGTGACTTCTGATGCCTAACAATCTTCTCCAGAGTTCTCTGCTTCTGGCTTGGTCCTTGATTAATTAAGGGCTTGACACTATGAAACTAAGATTTTCCCCCAACAGCATTATATACAGGAAAGAGCAATTACAGGCTCAGGATTGAAATCACTAAATCCACTACACACACACTGTTGGACTCATTCCACTGAACTAAATTAGTAATTAATGGTATTTTCACCAAAAAGCTGAGCAAATACAGGAATAATAGTAAGTAAAAGTATAACATTGTGAGACATGGGTTTCAAAATAATAAAGTTCAAATTGCCAAGGCCTCCTGTAGTTAGATAACTACCTCAGCTCTTCTTTCCACTCAGTTGAGATGCCCCCAGCATTTATCACAGTTATACCCTGACTTTAGAAGCCGAGCATTATTATCATAGTGTCAGAGTTCCTTTCTGACATAACAGGTGTTTGGATAGGAGTTCATCAAGTCAGCATTTACTTTCAACAACTGGATTACCAACAGGCATTGGATATGTCCCTGTTTCCCTGTTTCCTGATGCGGAGTCCCCGCCCTGGGGCTCTGGTATTTGCTGACTAACAGAGTGCCTGTAGCCTGTTCCCAGAACAGACCCCAGCCACAGCTCAGAGTTGTTACTAGGAACAGAAGAGGCAACACCCTGCACCAGCAGAGTGATAACTGGCGGTTTTAGACAAAGTTTTTCAAGTGGGTTGCTGCAGGCAGAAAGGGTATCTGCACTGGCAGAGCCCTTGCCACAAGCAGTTTGTGCTTCCTACAAGATCTTTCCACAAAAGGATAAGATTTTTACCAGCACTTGGGCATTTCCTTTTGCTGCTCTGGAGGCTCCTGCAATGTCTTTAGCAGAAACATGCCAGGCTTGTTTCCACCATTCCTATTTGAAGACTGGCCCTGGAGAAGTCAGGCAGCTGTGGACTGGATCTGAGAGAATATAGGGAACATGAAATTTTCCAGATGGCCACTAATGTTCAAGCATGGAAGAAACATAGTTTGATTATTGCATTCTGACTATTCTATTGCACAAGCACCTTATGAACAAAAAAGTTACGCAAAAGTCATAGTGGATTTCACTTTTTCTTATTTAACTGTTTTATTTTAAGCATGTACAATGCCCCCCCAAATAATTTTTGCAGAATAAAACTGAGCCAGCATAGCATAGCTTTTAGCATCCTTCTGCTTCTTTACAATAAAACAGATGATTATGACGTTTCAGTTTTCCCCTTACTAGTTTAAAACTTTCCACTTTGTCTCACAGTCCTCATGCTGAGAGATACTTCACAGAGTTTGATTTTATAAGCAGTGAATACAGACCTGGATTTTTTGGTTTTGGTTGGCTTCTGTATATACAAAATTTAATTATGGAAGATCAGAACATTCTCCTTGCTAAACACAGGTCCAGTAGTGAAAGAAAGTAGTTATCCTCAACCATGTATCCTAGTCCACCAGCTGGTCCAAAGAATTTTCACTGGGGACTCACAAAATTACTGCTCTCCCAATGATGGGCCAATAGTACCCTTGGATGAGCTTAGTAAATTGGGAAGTCTTAGTGTGGGCTCCAAGGGACCGTAGTAAAAATAGGAGGGATTAAAGAATCTCTTTGTTTGCAATTTGAATAAATACACCAAGGGCGAAGGAGACACAAAACCTGAATTATGCTCTTAAGACTTGGAGATAACAAAAGGAATCTGACAGGATAGTGTGTGGGAAAGCAGAGATTACCACCGCTTGTGTTGGTGCTACTTGAACCAAAGGGCTGTCTGCATTTTTATTGGCATAGCTGAGCTGCCATGTATCTGCTGGCACGAGTATGCCATGGGAACGCTCTGATATTGATAAAAAGAACACTGTTCCCAGGTTAGTTTATATTGCTACAGAAGCAGTTAAAGATAAAGGAAAAGGATGTCACTCACCCCAAGAATATCCGAGAAGATGTTTATCAGCCTAATTATAGTGATTTGAATTCATGCATCACGATACATCTATGTGGTTTTCCTGCAGACTACACTGGAAATGGAGCTTCTTGGAACAAGTCAGCGGCAATCATTTCATCAATGTTACATGCAAACAGGTTACTGAGGCAGATTTTTGCTGTATCACTAGACATGGATTATTGGAATTTCCCACAGGAATATATTGCTCTGAATTAACAGCCTGGAAAAAAGAAGCTTCTAACACCAGTATGCTGAGTGGCATCACAGTGTGACTGTGAGGTGCCAATGCCCACTCTAAACTATTACAGGTAAAGATGCTTTTTCCAAGATCTAGCCCTAAGTGCTTAGGTGATTTGCAAATGGAGCCCCAAGGACTCACAAACAGCAAGCAGCAAAACAGATCCTCTGGAGAAAGTCAGTTGCAAACCATCCAGTTCTTAAAGAAAGAGATTTTGAGACTTTTTGAGATTTTCTGAAGTTTTTTCCTAAAATTCCTAAACAGCTGAAGTTGTTAGGGAAGGTGCAAGTCTGCACATAGGATGCACATGAAATATCTCTGGCCACTAGACTTCACTGCTGGAGGAATTGGAAATTCTATGAAATAACCCCAAAACATGCCAGCAAGGCTGTTCTTTGGCCCAAAGCACAAGGTTTTCCTCCCCAAGAGATGCCAGCTCAGCCTGAGAGCTGCTGCCTAAGGCAGGAGAAATCAGTGATGTGACTTTGGTGTCACTGTGACTGGCAAGGACCTCCACTGCTGGAGATGGGCTCTGCTCTGTTTGGAGAGGGAAAGCAAAGCACGGCGGAGGAAATGGCTGTAATGCAGAACAGCAAAATGAAATACTGTTGTGAGAAGCTTGGTGTGCAAGCCAGGAAAGCACCCTGATGGGTGACGGAGGGCACAGCTGGGATAAGGAACATGGCATTTGATGGTACCCTGTAGCACGCACAGGGCAGGGCTCTGTGCCTGCTGGTGCCTCACTACCACTCTCAAGTTTGGATTAGATGTCAGGCAGAAGTTCTTTACTCAGAGGCTGGTGAGGCATTGGAACAGGTTGCCCAGAGAACTGTGGCTGCCTCCTCTCTGGAAGTGTTCAGGGCCAGGTTGGATGGGGCCCTGAACAACCTGATCTAGTGGGTGGCATCCTGGCAGGGGGCTAGAATGAGATGATCTTTAAGGTCCCTTCCAACCGAAGCCATTCTGTGATTCTGTGTTCTCACACATGCCGTGGTGCATAGCAACTCGTCTGCTGGGCCATCTGCTGAGCTGCCTGGTACTCAAATTTGGACTGCGACTCCTCATTCCTACATGCAGCCTTTCAAATCTTACACCCTCCTCACTGCAAACCATCTTCTCCTGCTTGCTCCATTACATCATCCATCCACACCAGCTGGGACTGGCTGCTAGGGCAGGAGGTGTTTGGCAGCCTTCACATTGTCTCTCACCCTTCAGATCAACTCCCTCACCTGGGGAGAAGCATTACATGCACTTGCCTGCACTCTTGTGTGCTGCCCTATCAAAAAGGGTCATCATTTCAGAAATGGTGCAGGAATCCCCCAGCCAGCATCTGCTTTTGCATTCTGTGTTTCTAAGTGCCCAGCACACTGTTGGCCGTGAGTCATGCAAGTCTTATGCCAGGCAAAGCAAAAATGGCTGCACCATGCATAGATTTAATCTCTCAAATAGAAAGTGAGATGTTTCAGTGACAGTTTATGCTTTTTAAGAAGTTACCAATTTCTCTGCAACTCTGCTTTTATTTCTCACCATAAATCTATCTGGCTGAAATATCTTTTTGTGGAAAATTTTGTGAGTGAGATGTTACACAAAATGAACTGAAACTGTGCATTTGAACATATTCATAACCATTCATTGCCTCCAGTTTCCAATTACAAGCTGGTAAATGCTGCAGTTCCCATACCACATACCATCTCTCCCAGTGTCATTGGAGCTACCAGGAGCTCTGATAATAACGGCAGATCTGGGGGTTTCCACTGGGATACAAAATCCTCCCACCTGCTTTTCTCTTCCTACTCCCTTGTTGCAGAGGACCATGGCTCTGTGCTTGATCTGCATTCAGCCGATTCATAACAAAAGCTAAAGAGAAAAGCCTCGAGCTCAACCCTGATATTCAAGTTCAGTGTTTAAAGGAGATGAGACATCACCAGTCACAAGGTACTGTTGTTAGTAGTAAGGAATATGTAGGAAAACATTTCAGATCATTTAAATGTTCTTCATAAATATGGTCATAATGGGCTAGAATTTGAGACTGCATTTTTTAGCTTCTGTTTTTTCTCTAAGCTCCTATTTTGCTAAAGAACATGAAGTGCCATTTCTATTTCAAGGGTTTTTTTTCTGATGAGTCTAAGTACTTCGTACATGAAACCTTTTCAGAGAGGACAAAGAGGTATTCCAAGCAGATTTGTGCAAACTCATAAAGGCAAATGAAAGCTTCAGATCTAACCCTCCAGTCCCACTGTGCACCTGCCTGATTCCAGCAGCTTATTAAAGCCAGTGTTTACTTGGCCTTTCTGCTCTTTATGGATGCACCTGACGCTGGAAGGGAAAGGTTTTGTGCTAGATGGTATAGACTCAGTAGTGCTACAACACCATACTTTGTTGCTGCTGTTACTGTGCAGGTTCATGTGCCTTTTTCTTCTTATCCCAGCAAGGAGCCATGAAGACTGCCCACCATGAACTAAATCTGGAGTGATTCTGCACAACCATGTTTCCACTGAAAACAGGTACTCTGACTGCAGCAACCCGAGCTGAAGTCAGAAGTGACTAACTGCCCTACAACAAACTGATCTTAGGCTTTATGCCCATTAATAGTATAAGGTCTTACTTCCGAGTGCTTTCCTCTGCTCCTTATCTTTTATTTATATGCATAGATGACACATAAAATACCTGCTCTCTTTAAAAAAACCCCGATCTTTGAACTAAAATCTACAACAATATGCTCATACGGAGATCCCAGTTCCATTTCCAAATCCAGTAAACCCGAGGAACAAGTCAAACTGAAACCCGTCTGTGGGTGCACAGTGAGTTCTGAGCATATGAGAATTAGAGCCACCCCTGCTGAAGTCTTCACATAGCTCAGGTTGCTAAACTACCGTCAAATCATTCCTTAGACCTGTCACTGGGGTGCATCTCTTTGACGATCCCTCCCCATCACTGCGTTCTGGAAAGGACTGCACAGCTACAGCTTCACACAAGCTCCCAAACTTTTGTCACCTGTTCTCCAATGGCAAGTTTCACTAAAGCCTCTCTGACATCACGACAAGGTAAGTGCCACAGTGAGGGGAGTTCGTAGTGACTGAGAGCAGCAATGTAAATACGCTTAATCTTCATCCAGCTAACTACAGTTTATCTGAAAGCTGACCATGTCTGCCATCTTCTGCCTTGGCACAATTTCATCCAGTTTAACAATTAAGCTATTTGCCCCAACAAAGAGCACAGGTAAACATCCCTGCAGCCCATCTGGGCTACTCTAATGGGTGAACTGCTTTAATCTACCAACCAGCAAAACAAGTTTACTTACAAGTTTTAAAAGATCATTTCAAGGACCTGGAAATACAGTGAAAGGCAAATGGGTCCCTTAGGAGGACAACATAACAGAACTGCAGAGGGTATAATTCATCCTTCATTCCATTTAGCAATGCTGCTGCTGCTGCTGGTTAAAACTGGGCAGTTTGTTGAGCATATGCAACACAGCCCCGGAAAGGACAGGCTGTACGTTGTTCTTCTCCCAGCTGCAGACTTCTGTGGAGAAAATGCCTGGTAAAATCTTACTCCAAAGAGAGATAAATCATAGTAATTCCACTTTAGGGTTTGGGATAAATGCAGTCTCTGGCAAGGGTAAGGGATTTGACAGAGTCCAAATGAGGGTTTGAACTCCACAGGGGAGAAGAAAGCCTCTAACACCCTCTCCTTCAGTGTGAGGCTGAATACTGGTTGTGGTAGAAAACAACCAATTGCAGCAGCAAACTTGTGATGAAAGTAAATAAACAACCCTGATGGATCCTAAACTACTTGTTTTCTGACACAGAAAGTCAGACACACCCCCAAGGTCTAAGGCACTAGGGGTTGGCTTGGGGCTGAAAATTAGGAAAGTATCTTATTAAACCAGCTATTCACATCCATCATATTAGGAAATGCTCCTAGTCATTCCAGTTTGATCCCTTCATTCAAGGAGCATTAACAAAGAAAATTTTAAACCCTGTGCAATTTAGGATCAAGTCTTGTCACATCTTTGGCTCTTGTTGTACCTCTAATTTAGTCCTCTTCTATGAATTTTATGCTAAACATGGGATTTTCTGTGATGCTTCAAATCCAAAGGTCTCTTGGGCAGGAGGAACATCTACTTGTTTGTTTGCGGAAAAGTAACAGATTTGTGGAACTACAAAAATAACACCAAGAAATCTCTAATAGGATTTCATGCACCAAACTGATTAAGGTTGTTGCTGTGGGCTTCTTCCCTAACACACAAAGAAATTAGAGGCCTCATATTGAGTCACGTGAAAAAATCGTTTATAAGTAAACATATATATTTAAAGAGATTAAGATTAAGTACAAATTAAGATTAAGTACTTCCAGATTAAGTACAAATCTGCTAAATTAACTCACAGGCCAGTGCTGTTCCATGTCCCACCTCCCGCCAGGAGAAGGTCTGGCAGCTCCCAGCTGCTCTGCCGAGCAGCGGAGCCAAGGGCAAGGCAGGGCCCATCAGGCCACTGTGCCTGCCTGCGGCGGTGCTGGAAGGGCGAGCGGCTTGGTGCTCAAGGAACACAGCCCAGAGCTTCCAACATCTGCCATAACATCTTGGAAATTAAGTCAGAGGCCTCCCTCTGCAAGTAAGGAGGCTGCTGGGCTCATTCCTGGGATAAGGGCTGCTTCTGCCCCAGCTCACGTGAGTGGAGGGAGGGCTGGGCTCTACTTTTCGCTTGCAGTGCCCCCCATTTACTGAATCAGCCCCTGGAGCCTGAACAAGAGCTTGTGGTGCCAAGGTACAGCAGGAGCACACACAGGCAGCACAGGAGGATGAAATGACCCTAGCTCTTGAGCACCTTCACAAGCCAGGCTCACAAAGACGTTCAGGCAGCCGGAGGTGCAGGGAGGTACCTGGGGCTACTCACAAAGAGCCTGAGCACACTTTTGTGTATCTGGTCCTTGGGAACTTGCCAGACTACCCCCAAAAAGGACAATGGACTCAAATTTCCTGTTTGTTGTTTTTTTTTTTTTCTCAAAGCTTGTTCCCTCTGACAGATTTCCCCTTCCAAGGCCACCTTCACAGAGTGAATTTTCAGCAGTCCCTGTGTCCTTTGATACCTCCAAGTATCTGCTCAATTCACAGGAGCGTGAGGTGCCACTGTTTTACTGTGCGAATCTGATCTTGCAAAAAACAAAGCCAAAAACCCCCAACGCGTCATTTTTTTATACTCTGACATGCTCAGAAATTCTGTTGTAATTTCCTTCTAAGTAGTCTGGGGTTAATGAGACTGAAGAGAATGATAGGAAGGAAAGAAATAATTATATATTCTTTTTTTTTTTTTTCCTCAACATGTCCCAAATGTCACCTTTGACCTGGCTTTCTATTTCTGGCATGGACTAAACTCTCTCTATTTATTTAGCAGCCTACACACCATTACAGTAACATAGCAACAGTACTTTCAGTTGTGAATTTGAAAAAAAAGCAAAGCAAAAAAAAGCACATTCATTTAAATACAAAAATTATTAAGCTTCCAGTCTGCAAACCCAAAGAAGAGGGATGCACAGGGGAACCAAAGCAGTGTCACCACCACGAAGCCTGTTCTTCCTATGCCAATCTGATTGTCCTCTAACCTTTCTGTTTGTTTGTCTTAATGATGTTTCAGCTTGACTGTTTCTCAGGCTCAGCACAGATGGAAGCAGGAGTTTGGGGAAGATTCTGAAATAATGATGGGATTTAGCTGGTGGTTTTCCATCACTTTCCAAAAACAGTTCACCATTATTTTATAACCCATAGCTCAAGGCTGATGTGACACACAGTTATCTGTCAAAAAGGAATATTTTAAAAAGTATAAAGTAGAATTGGAGTAACAGTTCCATTTTCAGATGACAGTCCAAATCTCACTGTTTTACCGGGAAAGTTAACCAGTGAAGACCTGTAAAAGTAGCCCTGGTGTCAGGGGAGGACCCAGTGAAAGCACGTTTCAAACCTTTTTTCAGTTGGGAGCAAAGCATTTGAAAATCTCAAAAAACCCAATTACCTCAGCTACTTGAGTGCTTCTTATTTTTAAACCTAAGGCCTCAGTGAGAACGTAATTATTTTCTTAGGATGGGTTCAAAATGTTGAACTTATTAAAAATAAAACTTCTTAAGCTTGCAAAGCTTCCACTATAAATATTAGTAAACAATACAGATGATGTAGTTGGAACAGCAGTGAACACTTGGCGAAGGAGTGTATCACTTCTGCTGAAACTGTTTCTCCACTGCTGCTGTAAACTCAGCTGGCATCTCTTCAGATGTTTCTTCTCCCACAGTGATTTGATCAGCTCACAGTCACCTCTGAACGCCGGGGGCTTTTCTGTGGAACCGGCAAAAGTCCCTGGAAGAGCAGCTTTACAGCAGGCACACAGAGCCAGCTTCCCCAGCGCTTAGAAACCCAGGACTTTGGTAAACTTCGTGGCTTTACTGCTTCGTTTGTAAAGTCTGCAAGTAAAACATAATTCTTACTTGTTCTGAACTATTGGCTTCTCCTTGGCACGACCAGCTTGTGTCAGCTTGAAAAAATGGCTTCACAACTGTAAAATCCTTGAACTTCTACAAACAGTTTGCAAGTCTGGTATGTAAAAACAGATTGTTCACAAACTATGTGCTCTGCTGACACTACAACGGTTGCGAAGTCAGAAAGGGTCCCCTTATGACCATTATTCTGTGCAACAGAAATATGAATACATAACCCACGGCCCCGAGACTTGGGAGTCATAGGATGAATATTTATCACTAACAGGCCTCACAGAAAGTACTGTCTTTTTAAAAAAGCATTGTCAAAAACGAGCCAAAAACTTCTGTATGACAATCTGAGTTCCATTTAAATTAACACTCTCATTAAAGTAATTTCAAATTCATACTAGTAACATTTTACAGCCTTTCTGTAAAATGCTCTATGAAAAGGGATGCTGGCTAACTGAAATGTACTGTTCAGGGCTTTTGTGGAAAGCTACAATGCAGTTTTGACTGCAGAGGTCAGGTGGGGTTTTTGGCATCAGGAGGGAAGGGAATAACTGAATCTCTAAGAACAGTTGTCTCGTTCTAACAGTTACAAAGCTATGATTGAGTTAGCCTCAGAAAGGGAGTATTTTTCTAGCACAAAGACTAGGCATCAGTTTTGGTTTATTTTTAACAAACACTAAGCTGCAGCAGATTTTAAAACTGAGCTTTGCATGGCTATGTGTTTGTTGGATTGTTTGTTTATTTTCCTGATGCAACACAAACTGAAACAAGTCAAGGATATTACTGTAAAGCAGAAAAAAATTTAAAAGTTAAAGTATTGCATTTTATTTAACAATTAAATGAGAGAGAAGAAAATGTATTTTATCTGGCTGAATGTAATGTTTTGACATGCAAATTTTATTTCAAAACCGGCATTTTTTCCTTGTCTTATCACATTACTAATTCATTTCCAAATCAAATGAAAAGGACAAAAAGGCAAATAAAATGACTGTTTTTCTAACGAGTAACATTTCAGGAATAAACTTGTCCCTTTCCCTAAAAATTTATCAAATTTTCTTAACAACTATTCGTAGCATTTTAATGCATCATTGGTATAAGTAATGTGTTTATCCATATTTCCATAGATTTCTTGCTACAACAAAGACTTCACCAAAGTACGACTTGTAATGCATTTTCCTTAGAGCCATGTTTAACTGCATCACTTGTTTAATTACCACTCAAGTTAACATTTCCTTCTCTATTTCAAACTAGCGTGTTTTTTTAAGGCTCTATTTTTGAATGCAAAGACCTGATAACTTCTGGGTTTCTGTTTTGAATAGAAACCAATAGCTGGACTTTCCTGTGCACTGAAAACATGTAGTCAAAGATTAAACTGGGGCTTCAGGATTATTATGGCTCCACCCAAATAAATAGTAAAAAGGAAATTATTCTGATACACAGGTTGCCAAGAAGTGTTTTTTAGAAATTATTTATTTCTTAGAAGTCAACCTACCTCATTAAACATTGCATTTAAACTATGAAAACATCATTAAAATGGAAGAAACAGTCTAGAATAAACATTGCATTTAACCTACGAAAACAAGGTCTGATTCGCACATAGCTAATTACAAATGTTTAATTCCAGTGATGGAAACTCCTCCCTAGCATAAATATTCTGTTGCTATTTTACCAGAGAGATCAATTTGTACAGGATTTCACAGAGAAGGGAACATGAAGACTGCCACACAGGAGCTTCTGTTTGAAAGCCTTCATTTTCTCAAAATTCAGTTCTTTTTTAATATACAAAACAGACAGAATATACGCTGGATTTTACAATGAAGTAACAACAGAAAAAAACATAAGCACAAAACTTACAACTGGAATGAGCTAAAAGGCTCTGACAACTTTCTGCACCCCACGTGACTCCTACTTCCACCCAGCCTATGAACCAGAGTTACAAAACCTCCATAAATTGGTTAAACAAACCCAGGGAGCTCAGTATATTCCAGAGAAGTATGAAAGGTAGCCAGAATTCTCTATTCAGAATGGACACGACTCAAGAGGTGAGGCTTTGTAAGAAGCATTTGGAAATAAAAAGACTTAAGGATAAAAATTAAGTTCAGGTTTCTTCTCAGTATTTTTCAGAAACTTCCCCCCAAGCCCCAAACCAGCAGCAGAAATACCTGACCTCACAAAGCACTTGGGGATTTCTTTCAGGGGAGGGTGGTAGTGTCCTCTGGTGACAGCAGCCCAACGCTGGATCAGAGAGCAGATGCTCTCCATCCCACCCGCCCTTTGCAGTGCTCTGCAACTCCTGTTCCTATTACTGGAGCAAACTCTTCCAAAATTCTACTTTACTTTTTCTTCTTAGTAACTTCCCGTTTGTTCTCCTAATAAATACCAGAACTTCAGCTAAAAATGGAGAAGTCGCCTAGATTCTCTTATCTTCTAAACCCCCAGCCTTGGTGTGCTGCGGTTGGGTCCTGGCAGATCCCCCAACGGTCAGAGATGCTGGGCTGGGCTCTGCTGTGCCCTTCTGGCAGCACTTACTGCCCCACACACAGACACAGCAGGAGAGAACACTGCTCCACCAGCTTTTGCCATAGGGTACATTAATTTACACCTCTATTTGTCTTCCCAGACCAGACACTCCAAGGAGAAGTGTGGTAGGAAGTGCAAGGCTACATTTTCTAACATGGGGTCCATTTGAGACTCTTGTTCTTGAGATGCTGACAAGGAATTTTGATTTTCAACAATGTTTGAAGAAAACAGTCACTCAAGTAAAGCGGGAAACTTGCCTTTTTTTGAGCAAGTGGTCTTCCCTCATCAATTTGTATAGTACTGAAGATTAAAAATAGCTCTTCAGCTGGGGTACAGCTGTGCAGCGTTACTTAAATGGAGCTGCAGTGACTCACAACAAGCCAAGCATCTGTATATGGCCCTTTACTACTGCAAACCATGCAACTTAACACTAACAGCAAGTCAACACTGGCAGGGCATTCAGGAGCTACCGCTGCTGTTCCTCACTGGTGTGACAAACAATGGGACAGCAGTTTGAGGAGAGGTTGCAAATTAGCTGTGTGTTAAAAATCCCATCTCCTTCTCCTTGCCAGCACAGGAACAATGCGTCTTCTCAACAGCACCAGTCCCCTATTTCATTAGACATTCTCTGGGCCGCCTTCTGTGTTGTTTTTCCTTTCATCGTGACTTTTTGCACTGGCTGTATTAAGCCCTTTGTTTTCAGGGCCATGAAACAATTCCTTCCTTCCACCTCCCCCAATAAATAAGCAACAAATAATAACAGTCAGTGATCAGATATACTTCCACATGAAAACTATCAAGGAGCCAGTTATTCAATGCTGACATTACAGAATTGGGATGGATGTACTCAGCACCAATATAAGGAGCTGTGAAACCCATCAAACTTGAAGCAGATTCCCCCACTACATCTAATTTCCTACAGAGGCTGGTATTCATGATCCACTATCATCAACAGCAAAAATCTTCAGTGGGTTTTCTTCCTGTGGGGCTTAAAGTCAAGCTGTGCCTGAAACTTTACATTTTTGGTATTTCAGGACGTCAGGATGGACTTCACCTCCATCACCACCACTTCTGAGTTTTTGTTAGCAGCTTCTTCCTCTCTATCTCCTGCCCCATACCCAGCTTCCCTCCAGCTCTTGGGTGTCCCCTGGCACCCCTGAGGCCCACGCAGACCTGGTCGGTGAGAAAAGCTCGACTCAATTGGGGAAATGAAAGCAGCACAGCTTTCAGGTCACACTTAGAGGACGAAGAACTGCAACACACACCAAATACTCTCCCGGGAGACTCCTTGCACAACTGCCTTTTTAGATAGGCTGACGTGGTGGTTTCATGGTTCAAGTATCAGACAGAGAGAAAAGCATTGTCCATGCTGTTAAATCACTGTTAGAGTATTTGCCTGCTGCAGCAAAGCTCCCTCTGCTTTCTAATGAATTCTCCGTGTTTAGCATTAAGCTCTCTGTTTTTACAGAAAGTTACACTTGGGTAATTAATCTCATGTTCGTTTCCTGCACATGCAAGAGAGCAGCCTTTGTTAGGGAATGATAAGACACTTCTAAGAAAAGTGCTACTAAGAGCATCGGCTTTGTAAGACATTGCAGGAAAAATATAGACTCTTAACACCTGCTTTTCACTTTCAAAGTTTTGGAAAGAATGTTCTACTTACCTAGAGGCAAATTCGGACTTGTTTATGCATAGAAAACCTAATTGCTTTCATCAGAGAACAAATATAAATGAATGTGTACTTTGGTTTTTAGGCTCTGGTCTTGGAAAAATTAATTCGTTTAATTTTATAAGTACTGCAAATATTCCCAGTGGCTTCAGTGGGACTACTGCAGTTCCCAATCTCACAACCTGAATTCATTGCTTTGTCTGATCTTTTAACTACAGATTCCACTGAAATTAAATGGATTTTCTTAGTGATTGTAATAGATGGAGGATTAAGAATTTATCTGTGTGTAAAACATGGGACCCTCAGGTCGGACCTTACAAAGGCCGGATGCTGAACTCAGGAAAATGTAAACTGGGAGACAACCCCATGAGAGCAAATGAGGCTGGGCAGTGTACGAGAGGTCCCATAAGCAGCAGCCCAAACTGCCACTTGAAGCTCCCTGGAAGCGTCGGCTCAGACCATGGGCCTTTCCAGCTGAACACAAAGGGTGATGTTGAACTCGGGGATTTATGTATGTTGTCAGTTCAGAACCAGAGCCAACACCATTCTCCTGTAAGCGGTTGACACTTGACACCTACTGAAGTCAGTTTAAACAGTCATTGTTTTAAAGCTCTGTTGTTTTTAAGCAATCACTATGGTTCAGCCTGAGCTATCTGCTATCCCAGTGCAAGATGCACGAGCTGCCATGCTGGTGAAACTCTAATAAAAAAAGGGGAAAAAAAGTAGTTTACAGCAGGTGAGAGACAATTTCCATTTGGTTTGTAGCATCCGCAGTCATATGAAAAAGGACATTAAGCTTTGTTGTACTTGCAGCAGATTTCTTTCCGCTTTATTATGGACAAAGGACTACCTTCTCCTCCTAACCAGAAAACAAATCCTAATCTGCAGAGATCTGGCTAATCTAGTGGTCGATGTTTGGAGAATAACATAGACCAAATTTCCCCTGGTTTTGTAGTGCAAAATCTGAGCAGAGCAGACTGCAAGTAGCCTTGTGAGCTGATCAGAGCCCCTGTTGTGGCTATTATCTTGACTGTATAATGGGAGCTTTCAAATCCCAGCTTTATCACATTCTGTTTTTTCTACTTTGCCCTTTTATGAATATTGAGTCATCAAAAATAGCTTCACTAACAGAGTTACTAATGATATCAGCTGGGTTAATCAGTGGCTCTTACACTGTGCCTGCCCATACAGTGCTATTAGTACACTCGTTACAAAATTAGATGCCCATAATATATTTGCAGCTCCTGTGAGACACATCATAGTGGTTATTTTAGAATTGGAAAGTTCTAACTGAACAAAGCAAATATGCAGACATTTCAATGCAATACTTGGCCTAAAAGAAAAACTCTGGCTTAGAATAAGTTAAAAATAAATTCCAACATCAGTAAATTATCCTTTCTGCTAGTTTTTAGCCAAAGAAAAAATACACTACCAAATGATATCTACCATATTCTTCCACAAGACAGTTATGCCTCATATTACTGGGAAAAGCTAACATCAGCACTCCAGAAAAAATGCTGATAAACTGAAGTGAATACGACAAATGATGCAAGCTGTGCATACAGCTTGGAGAGCCAGAGACACGGCCAGCAGCATCCTTCGAGTACGGTGCAGAGCTCTGGGGGAAGTCAGGTTAGAAGGGCATGACTCAAACGGGTATTACCGATTCCAAAAGCGTCACAGCAGAACATAACAACATGCCTGATGAAGAACCATCACAAATGAATATGAAAAATGGCCCATGAGGGGGCTTATATTATTAATGCTGTCCCAAGCAAATTTTTAAGGGCCATTTATTCCTACCCGGAGTGCTTTCCTCGCAGCCCCACAATGAGACAGTTTCCTATGTTTGCAACACACATCCTTTTTTTTTTTTTTCAGAGAAACAGGCAAGCAGATAGAGAATGAAACAAGGGGCCCATAGTGCAGTTGCAGATCTCCATGCAGGGCTCGCTTCTTCTCCCCAGCCCCCTTCACCTTTCAGCTATAAGGAACTTTACAGCACAGCATCTTCCAGCACCTCTTTATCACAGACCAAAAGTGAAGCTTTCTGCTAACAACTACATCTGGCATTGGTAAATAAAACTATTGCAGATGTTGCCTTTAGCAAGTGTCAGAAATTACAGAGCATCTTAACAAAGCCAAGCCTCAGAAATTAAACTATTAGAATTTTGGCTGTTTGGGTTTGTTTGGGTTTTTTTTCCCTTTCTTTTTAGAATGTTCTTGTCCGTCCCTGGAAAAGTGACATCTGCAATTCTATTACAACAATTCTGTTAGTTACAGCAACATTAACTGAAACCGAAATGTGGTTTTTAACCTAAGATATGTTGCATAACAGCTGAAGTACTATAATCTTACGAGCCGGGAAAGGTTAATTCCAGAGGCCACAAGAATGTCGGTGAAAACTAAAATACTCCATAAGCGCATGGACTTGGAAATCTTTTTGTTTTGGTCCAAGGCGAAGCTGAAACGGGCGAGAGATTTCAAAAGGAGAGTCAGCGAGCACATGCCGAAATCCCTTTAGCGAGAAAAAAATATCAGCAAAGCCTCTGCACTTACGTATCTCTTGAGTTTCTTCTCGGGGGGTGATTTGATGAGCCATCCAGTGCAAACCACGTCCCCCGAGCTCATCTTCCCCCCAGGCGCGGAGCGGCGGAGCGGGAGCCAGGGTGCGGGCTGCCTGTGCGTGTGTGCTTGTTATGTGCGTGTGTGCGCGGGTGTGTGTCCGCCCGTGCGTGTGTGTGCCAGGATGCGTGTGTGTGTGCTGGGAGTGTGTGTGTGTGCTGCGATGCGTGTGCCTGGATGTGCGTGTGTACGTGTCGTGTCCGCCCGCGTGTGCGCGGGCGTGTGTCCGCCCGTGCGGGTGCGCGGCTGTGTGTATTGTTCCCAGCCAATTCGCACCCGCAGCAATCAGCTTCCTTCAGCTGCGCTCTGCTGCGGCTCCAGCCCGCGGAAGAAGTCATGACATTGATC